>CM019073.1:2751495-3133995 GCA_009667805.1 Leptobrachium leishanense | reverse complement strand
TAGACGGACAGATAGCTGGACAGATAGCTGGACAGATAGGTGGACAGATAGACAGACAGATAGCTGGACAGATAGGTGGACAGATAGACAGACAGATAGCTGGACAGATAGCTGGACAGATAGGCGGACAGATAGTGGACAGATAGGCGGACAGATAGACAGACGGATAGACGGATAGATCTTTGTGTTTTCTTTTATACCAAAGCCATCCTTATTAACCTGTCTATGGATACTTTAATCAATGTGTTCATTGCTTTACATAGAATAATATGTTTCCCCTTCTTGCCGCACAGGCCGATACCCACCATGCATATATAAATGATAAGCTGGACTATTCATGGCTGGGCCCGGGGGCTTCATGATACAACAGAAGCTCTGCTTTTCCAAAACAGCCCTGACAGCCTTGGACGGTGAAAGAGGATTTCAGTGCTAATCCTTGTATTTTCGTTGAATCTTGGCTGGCATTTTCGCTTTTTCTACACGTGCGTTGCAGTATTATGAACAATAACAGCATTATCTAAACCGTGTTTTGTTCCTTCATTATTATTTTCTGCTTTCATTGGTCGGAGCCGGTGAATATCACCATAGCGCTAGGCCATTCGCACACGCGCTGCTACAGTAAGTGATGTTAATGTGTTGCGATGCCGAGAGAGCCGTTTTAATCACAAGGGAGGCTCTCGTGACACATATCCCATCCTCGCATCTAATTAACAGCAACATTTGTGAGAATTACCAAGCGTTGAAATTTAATTTCTCACCCACAATAAATAAATAAATCCCAATTTCGTTGCTGCAGCCGGCACAAGGTAACGGAGACGACGTATCGTCCGCTCGTCCGATCCGAATAGAGGTGAAAGATGAGATCAAAAAGTTCAGAAGCAGAAAAACAAATGATGGGGAGCAACAAAGGCTCCTGAAAATGTCCAAACGTGCACACTTCATCTCGAGAATTAGATGCCTGCAGAGTTAATATCTGAGATCCAGGACTCGACAGCCAAATTAAGGTTTTACTAGCGATAAAAGGATTTGTCTGCCCTCCCAGAGGCAAATTAAAGAGTAACAAAGCTACGTATCATTTATGAGTGAAGATGTGTCTTCAATCATCGGAATGTCAGCTTGGTACCCTACTACCACTCACCCATCTCCACCGCCTCCAGCATCCGCGTCTATATCGGCAAGATAAACAGGTGAAAAGAAGAATGATGCAAGATGAAGGCTATACTACAAGATAATAACCAAAAAACACAATATAGCCTCAAGAAAAAGAGATAATGTCACGATGGCCCTTGGCTTGAGCCATGGTGGGCCATTTGATCAGGATATGTAGCCCTTGAGGCAGGTTAGCTGCTGGCTGCATGAACAGACCACAGCATACAGATACCACATGGATACAAGACAGGATATAACAAGACAAGATATGTATATAACATGAATACAGGACAAGATATATAACAAGACCATAACAGGCAGGAGAACTCTAAAGGCATCGTCTGCCTATGGAAAACTATCAAGAAATAAAAGAGACAGGAGAGCAGGAAGTGTGAGGGTTAAACAAGACAACCAGCAACAACACACAGGGAGCCCTGAACTGAAATTAGGTCCTTATACTGGCCTCTGTGCTAAGGATATATATATATGTGCTGGGTAATACAAAGAACATGAAACATATATAGAATAGTCAGGACTGGAGCCAAGAATCAAGAACCAGGAGAGAATGTCAGACAAGCAGAGTTCGATACACAGGATATCAAATATAAAGAGTACAGGGAGCAGACAAAAGAATACTCAGGAATAAGCCAAGATCAAACCAGAAAATCCAAGACAAGATGTGGGAAGCAGTAACTCACGAACCAGGAACAATAACTCTCAGGAAACAGGAACTCTTAGGAACTGGAATCCATGCAAGAGCAATGTGACTCTGCTGTTTGCATCGTTATAGTGAAGCAGGACTGGTCAATTAGGACATGTGACCGCTAGGCCTAACAGCCACAGGGAAGCCGGGAGTGGCACAGACTGGAATGGCCCAACCCAGACAGGGAAGAGCTGGCCTGGATCGCTCTCACCACCAGGGGGCATGGCTGGAAACGGTGGAAACGTAACAGGTAAATGTGGGAGATAATGTAAAATACAGCACTGTTAAGCACCCAAAAACCTCCCTCTATCTTAAGATGCAAAAAATAAGTCTATACAATACATTTCAAAAGGTGCAGCGCTTTGTTCAGGAGTTCTTCAGACTGTTCATAAATTCCAATAGATCTTGAAAAAGAATGGAGAAAAGATTACCACATAGTGCCTTCACTGCTAAACAATGGTAAATATATAAAAAAAATACAGCCAAATGTGGACTCACACTTTTCTGAGCCTATAACTGGGCTCACAGATCCAGACATATGGGTTCATAAGGGCACAACCATCAGCCACCTGTAGAGAGATACAGTTATTCTCCTCTTTGTAATTCCAGTAGAGGCGATATATATGTATGGTGAAAAAGGAATGGACAGCAATAGTGCAGGCAGTCTAGATGAAAAGCACACCATATGTTCCCTTTATCACTACTCACATGGTACTGAGCCACAGACCAGGGGCTTTACCTTTTAAGGCTTGGAGGTTTAGATTAAAAGGGTCAAACCTCTCCAAAAAAACACATCGAGGTGATGTAATTTACAACTAAAAACCAAATATTTATTAAAATACACATAAAAGGTAAAATCAGATAAGTATAATCACCAAAACGTGTTTCGCCCTAATGAATGGCTTCCTCAGTTGGCACAAGGTAACGGAGACGACTTGTCATCCTCGCATCCGATCCGAAAAGAGATGGAAGATATGATCAAAAAGTTCAGAAGCTGGAAAAAAAACAATGGGGAGCAAGAACAGCTCCTGAAAATGTCCAAACACGCGCAATTCATCACAGGAATGAGATGCCCACAGAGTTAATATCTGAGATCCACGACTCGGCAGCCAAATTAAGGTTTTATTAGCGATAAAAGGATTTGTCTGGCCTCCCAGAGGCAAATTAAAGAGTAACAAAGCTACGTATCATTTATGAGTGAAGATATGTCTTCAATCATCGGAATGTCAGCTTGGTACCCTACTACCACTCACCCATCTCCACCGCCTCCAGCATCCGCGTCTATATTGGCAAGATAAACAGGTGAAAAGAAGAATGATGCATGATGAAGGCTATACAACATGATTACGTCTCCGTCCTCCTGAAGGGAATAACAAAATTGATGCTCACTTATAAGCTAGGATGTAGCTCAAAAGGGCACTTTAATGAAATTTAACACCCTTTATATTGCCCTTAAATAATTGGGAAGATGCTGCGGATGGCATCTGCACAGATATTTTGTTAAATATAATTATTTTTTATTTTAAGTGTAAATACTCACCTTTTCTCTGTCTGCAAACGCTGCTCCTCCCATTCAGCTAAGAGCTTCTGAAATGCGGAGGTCCCTTCAACCTCTAACGTAATTTGCATACAAACGCAACTAGCATATGCTGCATAAACTAAGTATCGCCTGTGTAGCATGATTGATTGGTGCTGCTCACGCAGAATCATTCCATCGGCTCCATTTTCTCAGAATTCACACTGTTGTGAGCCTTGGAGACAAGATGATGCCAACATTGCGATGTCACAGCATTTATTGGCGTCCAGAGCGGCATTAATTTGTGGCCAAGATCTTGTATTGATGATGGGAGAGTCGCGGCGCTACGTAAAGTCTTCACCAGCTCATTATCCCAAAGATTAACCTCAATGGGGTTAAGGTCTGGACTGTGCGGTGGCCAATCCATCTGTGAAAATGATGTCTCATGCTCCCTCAACCACTTTTGCACAATGTGAGTCCGATGAATCCTGGCATTGCCATCTTGGAATATGCCCGCTGTGCCATCAGGGGAGAAAACAACCCATTGATGGAAAAACCTGCTCATTCAGTATATTCAGGGAGTCACATGACCTCATTTTTTGGGTGCATAACATTGCTGAACATAGACCTGGCCAGCTGAAGCCACCCCAGATCCTGTCAGGCTGGTTCGGAAGGTGGTGACATTTTTGGCCAGACAGTATGCTGTGATAATCAATCATGATGCCAGATTAAACCATAGTATTGTCCACCTCACTGGTAGCCACGTTTGCAATTTGTAGGGATTACGAGGCGTGTCATCTCTTGGTGTATTAACCAAACTTGCCGCGTCTCGAGCAAGTCCCAGCTCATTGTTATGCTTTGGCTGTCCGGTGGGATTCCTGTCCAGGATACACTTTTTAGACTCTAGTTATTAGCAGATTGATGTGACATCTACTTTCCGGATAGATTAGAGCTCCGTCATCGTGGTAGGTCAAGGTGTCATCTCGCTCATGGTGTGTTGTGCTTCTGGTGTTATTTCCAGCAAGTCTTCTCCGTCACGTCACCTACGCTTTCCTTGTGGTCCCACCTTGCTGAAACCCAGAGCTGCCTGACCTTGAACATGATAGCCGGGAGGCTACACAGTATTAAATACAAATCAGCGGGCAGAATCTTAGTCTGTCGTGTTCACACGCCGTCAGGCAGTTATTTATAGGAATCCGCCATCGGAGGGTTATCCTCCACCTCTTTGAAGTCCAACGTTTTCTGCCGGTAATTGTTTAAACTTGGACATTGGTGGTGTATTAGATGTGCCCCCAGGATGCGCATTGTGAACCTCCTCCTCCAATGATTTGCAATGTGAACGTTAAACGCGCTTGGTTAAGAATCAGACGCTGGCTCCAAGCTGCGCGCTCAACCCACGGCCATTCAGCGATGACTTGACGAAAATCTAAATGATTTAAAGGGACACTAAGGCTAGGGTCAAACAAACGCATTTTTCGCATCGTCCGTAAAAAAGTGCGTCCGAACGCATTGACGTATTTTTTCACGGAAGAAGTGAAAGCGGTCATACGATGCGCATTTTCGTCCGTGATTTCGTACGGATCATCAATAAAACCCTTTTTGCGTCTGGACGTGATGTTGGCTGGACATTAGCAGCATCTGACGTCTCCTAATCACACACACACGCCGCTATGCGGACGCAGCGCACTCTGTACGTCAGTACTAGCGGTTCTATGTTCTCGAAAAAATGCGTTTGTTTGCCGCTTGCGTTGCACGGACAAACTTTCGTGCGGCCGTACTTCGTATATTGGCCGTCATTGGACGTCATTTGCTGCCAATAAGGCCTTAATAAAGTGCGGCTGCACGAGCGTTTGCACTGCGTTCGTCTGACCCTAACCTTACACGTACTGTATCTAGATTAGTCGTACATTACAAACAAAACCACTTTATAAAACACATTATGAACACATCATAAAACACATGATACTCTTGTTGTTTTTCTTTGCTTGGAGTAATTAGATGGAAAAAGGAAAAATAAAATCTGTTTTTTAACTCCTGTTTCCATTCCTTGGGTTTTTCTCATGATGCAATATTTACCAAAATCTGTGCGAATGTTTTGCTTTAATGCTGTGCTTACTCTTCTACAAAATTTAACAGTTAATGTGGTGTAGGAGGGGATGTTTAAATAGGGCTGCAGGGGGTCTTTTGTTCTCCAGGCTACCAGAGATAAGAGATGGCAGCTGATTGAGATAAGAAATGGAGCTTAAAAGACTGCTAATCTATCCCCTGGTGATGTCCTTTGAATACATCCCATACACTCCATTCTACGGCCAAAGCCACACAGTGAGGAGCAAGCGATGTAAAGACACTGTGGAGGGGGGCAGTTTACAACACAAGATATCACACCATGGATGCGCCCAGTGACACATATTGAGTAAAATATACTCACTGTAGGTGCTAACATAAAACCAGCTGGGAATGCGTCTGACTAACGTCCTCCCAGCTGATCCTGCGCAGAGACCAGAGCCGCAGTAACACTTTTTGGCCAGTAGATGGCGACAGCTGCCTGAAAAACAAGTTATTACAGCAAAGAATACATTGTGAATATTCCTAAATATTTCTTACTGTATAAGTAAATAAAAGATATTTTTCAAAACAGACACTGGCTCCTGAGGCCTGACAGTGGTTTTCTGGAAAATCCCTTAGTAGTGAAGGAGCTTATGCCCCCTGAATCTTTTTGTCGCCTCCAGGGGGCAGTACTGCCCACTTTGAGAATGAATGCTTTCTAGGAAAAAACTTTTTCTATTACCATTATCATGTGAACAAACTCTCTCATTAATGCTAACGATTCCCATCTCATTATTGAGGAGCTGCAAACCCCTGCTGTGACTCCGCCGTTACAGCTGCCCACAGCACGTTGGGTTTCCCATACGTTGGATACTTTGTATATAAAGCATTAATGCTTAGGCGGCCAGAGAATAACAAGCAGTTCCAAGATCACTCATTATTCTCTCTAGACTAATAAGTACTCAAATTTTTTTAACCCCTTAGGCACCAAGGGTCTTTAAAGTCAACGCATTTATAATGGAACAGTTCCATCATTGGTCCTTAAGGGGTTAATAAATAAGATTTAAAAAAATACCATTCTCCCCTTCTGTTCTTCCTGTTAAAAGGACAACGCAATCCACTGCAAACTCTGGCTAAAAAGCATACTGGCTGGCTCCTAATAAAGCACGTAATAGGGAGCCGCCAAAGGGTTAATAGCGCGGCCAGAATAGAGACCAGTATGCTTATTTAATTCAATTAAAATCACCTTCGTTCTCCTCTGCGCCTATGTGACAGGTACAGCCGAAAGAAAAACAGAATGTTCATCTCGGTCTAAATATTCCACATTTTTATTATTATTAGAATATTAATTAATAGAATATTAATAATAATAATAATGATGATGATGATCCAGACGCTGTCATGATGGTAAGATTCCGGTAGGGCGAGTCGGTCCAGGTAATAGGTCGTGCGTTCCTCTTAATCTGTTATTTAATAAGGATCTGGCATCTCTACCTGGCGGTAATTTCTCACCTTCATCGGACGAGTCGTTTTGTGAAACCCAGGCCTGGGATAATTGGATAATTACGGTTAATTAGCGTGCGTGCGGAATACCCGCCCCTGTGCTCCTCTCCAGGGTGCGCGCATGGATGGATACGGGCTGGGACATTACCCGAAATATTTTGGAATGCTTATTGAATGTCCAGGGGAGGCACAGAGTGATTAACCCTTCCCTAGCCACGTTGCGTCTCTCTCTTCTCCTCGGACGGGGCTTTTTGTTGGTTTTTTCCAGGGACCGGCTGTTATCTCCTTTCTGTGTTTGTCTCTCTGCGGGGATAAAGAACACACAAACAGACGCCGCAGTCCAGGGACGCGTCTACCTTGCAATGGCTCGGGTTTGATTGACACATATTTCCATAGAAAAGGTTATTGCTGGCTCTCCCCCCAGCCCGCATCCCCTGCGGGATCCCTCTTATTAACCTCACCGATTGTACCTCTGAAAGGCCCTCTCCCCTTCCGCTCGCTCGTTCCATGAATGGGCTTGGAGGAGGAGAAGGGATGGGGGCCTCCGTTGATGAAGCTTCACGCTGTGCGTTGGAAAGGTCAGAGCCCATCCAGAGTTTGGCAGGTGCCAGAAAATCCATCTCCCGCCGAGGCTTCAGGCTCAGATGAAGGGTTAGGCGAGGAGGACAGGTCGGCGAGCACGGAGAGCATAGTGCTGGCTCTCTGCAGAGGAGAGGACATGTGTCCAGACGTAAGACAGGTCTGGGGGCGGCTCACCCCCTGCACTGACGGGCGAGCACAGGCCTACCATAACCTGGGACGCCAGAGGGCAGACACCGCGAGGATCCCGGCCACCGTGAGCTACAATGTATCTCGGCTGATTAAATGGACCAGGGAACAATGTTTCCAGCTGCTGCAGATGCTGACATACATTTCACAGGCTTTTCGCGTTTCCCTTTTCAGCCTCATTAATAAATGACACGCTGCATCGCTTTACACATTGTGAGCCCTATTACAAGCTTCGCGCAAACGTTTGCGCCGGCGAAAAAACGCATTAACGCGAGGGGCAAAACCTTTTGCACAGAACGTCGTATTACAATGTCAACGCAGCAAACGCGCGTATACGTCTACCGCGGGTGAACATGCGCGAGCTTACTGTACTTCGCGCGTCCTATACTTAACATTGTGAGCGCAAATGGGTTTGTGCGCTGGTACACGGTTGGTATTACAATCTATGCGCAGTTTGTAACGCACAGCCTTTTGCGCGCATAATTTTAGCGACTCCTAAAAGCTGGTGTTAACGGCGAATTCTATCAACCTGCCGAAACCAAATACACCAGCCCAAAAAAAAATACGCACCACAGTATAGTTACACATTCTACATATACCCAAACCAATAAAATGGAGACGTTGTGCGTGTTTTTTTATTGATGCAGCATATATGCGCAGATTGACTTTGACTGAGACAATTGTGGTTCTTAATTCTGATTGGCTGAATCTCGTAAAAAAAAAACAGTCCGCCCACCGATTTCTGCGCGCAACGTTATTGCACGTCCGTTTTCCGCACGTTATTTTTTGACGGATGAAAAAATGCGCGAGGATTGTAATACCACCGTTAATTTGCACGCGCTAACGTTTGACGCTTCGTGCAAAAATTCACGCATTGCGCTGCGTTTTTGCGTAAAGAATGTAATATGGCCCTGATTGTTTGTGTTTGTGTGTATTTATAAATAAAAAATAATATAAATAATTGCTTAAAACATCAACGTGCCCAAAGAGATCAGAAACTTGCTTTGCCCACGGAGCTAGTTTGCCACACTCCCCGTTTGCAGCAGGGAATTCTGGGTAGGACATGCAAACGAAGCCTACAATCTTTCAATTTTCTTGCATCAAAAGCCTCCTCCCATATAAATATATACAAAAGCAATTGCACCAAAGCCCAATCAAACTGCACTTTTGATCCACCAAAAAAAAAATCAAAAGAAAAACAAAGAAAAGAAAGTCAGCATATTAATGATCACGAAAAATAGTAATCACTAATATTTATTATTTGTGACTAGTGCGGATATAAACAGAGTCCCGAACTTGGTCCCGAAACCTCAAAACAGGCAAAACCCCAAATCTCTGGCGCAGAGACACTTGTAGCTCTTTTTATCCCTCCAAAAAAAATATAATCAGCAGGTTCTGCTACGAGGCTTAGGTGAAAATCAAAACAAAGGGTGAGCAATCATCCTCTTGGACACAATCAGGACGGTATTACTTTTACGACGATGACAGGCTTAACGGGCATTCCTCCTGCTTTATCATGAAATAAACCGTAAGCTATTTTTTTTATATTGTTTCCTTATTTTTATATTGATTAATTTTAAAAGATCAGCTCATTAATTTAGCAGCTGAATATCAAATGAATGGCACGGCGCGGTGACTCGTTTATCACTATCACTTACATAAGCTGTAACTAGTAACTAGTTTGCTTGTGAATTATAAATAAAAAACATTATAAAACACATTATAAACACATTATAAAACATATAAAACACATTATAAAACATATAAAACACATTATAAACACATTAGAAAACATTTAAAACACATTATAAAACACATGCTGCTGTTTTTTCTTTTGTTTAAAGTAATTACATGTAGAATGGAATAATAAAATTAGGTTTTTATATCCTATTTCCATTTTGTGGATTTTCCCCATGATGCTTCATTTACCAAAATCTGTGCAAAAGTTGAACTTTACTGCTGTGGTTTATCTAATCTACAGTATTTAACAGTTAATGAGATGGAGGAGGGAATGTTTTGATAAGGTTGCAGGAGGCCGTTGGCCTCAGGGGGCTATTTCTGTCTAAGTTACCAGAGATAAGAGATGGCAGCTGAATGAAATAAAACAGGGAGCTTAAAAGACTTCTAATCTACCACATGGTGTTGTCCTTTGAATACATCCCACATAAATAGAATAATAAAATTTGTTTTTCATATCCTGTTTCCTTTTTGTGGATCTTTCCCATGATGCGACATTTACCAAAATCTGTGCAAAAATTTGCACTTTACTGCTTTGATTTATCTAATCTAAAGTATTTAACAGTTAATGAGGTGGAGGAGGGAATGTTTTGATAAAGTGGCAGGAGGCTGCAGACTACCTGAGATAAGAGATGGCAGCTGAATGAGATTAGACATGGAGTTTAAACGTTTAATAATCTACCCCCCTGGTGATGTCCTTTGAATACATCTCACAAAATACAATGATGTGAGTCGGTGACTGACCCATTCACTCCATTCTATGGCCAAAGCCACACAGTGAGGAGCAAGTGATGGAAAGATACTGTGTGGGGGGGCAGTATACAACACAAAATATCAGACAATGGATGCACCCAGTGACACATAGAGGAAAATATCAGACAATGGATGCACCCAGTGACACATATAGAGGAAAATATCACACAATGGATGCGACCAGTGACACACATAGAGGAAAATATCACACAATGGATGCGCCCAGTGACACATATAGAGGAAAATATCAAACAATGGATGCACCCAGTGACACATATAGAGGAAAATATCACACAATGGATGCACCAGTGACACATATAGAGGAAAATATCACACAATGGATGCACCCAGTGACACATATAGAGGAAAATATCACACAATGGATGCACCCAGTGACACATATAGAGGAAAATATCACACAATGGATGCACCCAGTGACACATATAGAGGAAAATATCACACAATGGATGCACCCAGTGACACATATAGAGGAAAATATCACACAATGGATGCACCCAGTGACACATATAGAGCAAAGTATCACACAATGGATGCACCCAGTGACACATATAGAGGAAAATATCACACAATGAATGCGCCCAGTGACACATATAGAGGAAAATATCACACAATGGATGCGCCCAGTGCCACATATAGAGGAAAATATCACACAATGGATGCACCCAGTGACACATATAGAGGAAAATATCACACAATGGATGCACCCAGTGACACATATAGAGGAAAATATCACACAATGGATGCGCCTAGTGACACATATAGAGGAAAATATCACACAATGGATGCACCCAGTGACACATATAGAGGAAAATATCACACAATGGATGCACCCAGTGACACATATAGAGGAAAATATCACACAATGGATGCACCCAGTGACACAGATAGAGGAAAATATCACACAATGGATGCACCCAGTGACACATATAGAGGAAAATATCACACAATGGATGCAACCAGTGACACATATAGAGGAAAATATCACACAATGGATGCGCCCAGTGACACATATAGAGGAAAATATCACACAATGGATGCACCCAGTGACACATATAGAGGAAAATATCACACAATGGATGCACCCAGTGACACATATAGAGGAAAATATCACACAATGGATGCGCCCAGTGACACATATAGAGGAAAATATTTTCTTAACTAAATATACAGGAGAAAAACAAACACATGTAAGATATCAGCCACATCAAATAAACACAATAAGGACATTGCATTTTTTGTGGTACTGGCCCTTTAAACATCTACCCCTAAATACCTAGCCTCGCCATACGCTGTGTATGAATGCTGACATCATGATAATGTATATACCTCCCTTATTAGAACTAAAGCAGGGTAAAGGCTGCGTGGGGATCTATCAGTTAATGCTACGCTGGCGCAGCTCCTGCATTAAATTTCCTCTGTCACTTATAAGAGCAAGTCATCCTAATGATTATTATAATGCAGCACTTTACTGAGAATTATATCATTAGGAGCCAAAGGCCTGGACTAAATTAAGTGGAAATCTGATATGCACACCTGTTAATTGCCAAGGTAGTCAATAGAAATTAGACGGAAATCGTCGGGGATGCATATTAATTCATCTCTCAGCTATGACTCCACAGGTGGATCTACAAACACATAACAAATCCCCCCCCCCCAGTACCGGGGCCAAAACAAGCAACGTGGGGAATAATGCCCTGCCTGGCCAAAAAACCTCACACGTTGTAATATCTGGTCGTGTTGCCTTTTGTTGTGATTGCGGCACACATTCGCCGCGGCATCGTGTGGATAAGCTCATGCAACGTCACAGCATTTATTCACGTCCAGAGTGTCATTAATTTGTGGCCAAGATCTTGTATTGATGATGGGAGAGTCGCGGCGCTGCGTAAAGTCTTCTCCAGCACATTATCCCAAAGATTAACCTCAATGGGGTTAAGGTCTGGACTGTGCGGTGGTCAATCCATGTGTGAAAATGATGTCTCATGCTCCCTCAACCACTCTTGCACAATTTGATGAATCCTGGCATTGCCATCTTGGAATATGCCCGCTGTGCCATCAGGGGAGAAAAAACACATTGATGGAAAAACCTGCTCATTCAGTATATTCAGGGAGTCACATTTATTTATTTATTTGTAAAGTATTTTAGCAGGAAGGATACATTGAGATTTCTCTCGTTTTCAAGTATGTCCTGGGTTCAAGAACTTTGAATTGTTACAGAAATACAATGTAATAAAATGCAAGATATTAAAAACAAAACATGAAACATTTTACGCTGAAACATGTTAATCACTGCAATAATTACTCAATGGAAGGCTCACACCTTTTGGCTTAGTTTAATACAGGCAGGGGAATTTTTGGGGGGCCAGACAGTATATATATAATATATAATGCAAATTCGGCTATTCAGAGAGCAGGCAGTTCGCCAAATCTTGACGAATTGCCTGCACATACGGTGCCTGTTCGGTGCCTGTTCGAGGGCAGTGAATCCTCATAGAGAAGCAATGCTTCATCTATTCAGAGAACGAAAAACCGCAGTGAAAAGTTGCCGAAATGCCCTGCTGTTCGGTGGTTTCGTTCGACAGGTTTATTCAGGAGAATCCCATAGGCTTCAATGTTAAAAATATTCCCGTTTTAATTTAATATCTAATAAACTGTTTATTATAAAATTCTGCAGTAAAGAGTCTCTTTATTTATAGATTTTTAGGATCTTTTAGGCATTTTTCGTGATTTTTTGGAGAATTAGTTTTACCGTTTATTATTTTTCAATCGTTTTTTATTTTTCTGTAACAGCCCTTTTTATTATTATTCATTGGATTTTATATGTAAATTTCAGACATTTTCGTTCCGTAGCTTCTTTGCAAACAGCGTTTCACTTTTCAAACATTCAAACGTGCTGTTTTTTTTTTTCACTCCATTCGTCTGCGGTGTCGGGTTTTCCGGCTGCTGCTCTACGCTGTGATCTTCTCCTGCTCGGGTTTCTCCGGCGTCTTCGGCGGGGTTAATCCAGATGTTTTTGCAGGTTTCGGTGTGTGTTTGGCAGGTTTGCGGTGAGTGTTCGGCGGCTTTTCCATGCACTACGACGGCCCTGTGGCGCTTGCTGAATACATTGCAGGGTCGCCGAAATGGGATCGCCAAATCACACCGAATTGAAGAGAACGAAAAGTCACCGAACGTGCTGTGACTTTTCGATTCCCTTTGATTAACCCTGTATGTTTGATGCATAGGGCAAAACCTTTCTACTGACGCTCTGTACTTACCTTCAATGAGCTAAAAATAGGTGTTTGTTCTGTCCCTGTAATGATAATGAGGGGGATAAGGTGTTACACCTCTCAGTGTATCAGTCTACAGTGTATTCATTATCATTGCCTGATTTCATAATGAATGACTATCAATAAGGTTGATGACCATTCAAGTTCTTTTTGTTCCTCCCCGAATCAATTCTAGTAAAATAATATCCTGTTTTTCCTAATTTTCATGTATTAATTCCGTTCTTTAGTCGGTTATTCCTGATTAGAAGACGGGTCCGCGGACTTCTGCCTCCTGACTTAAATGTGCCTTAGTTACTGTGTACAAGACACATAATGGTCCATAAAATCCTCAAGGCTCATAAATATATCAGATCAACTTCTTGTAGGGAGAAAATAGTTAAAATGTTCCTCTACTTTGGAGCTGGTTGGACGTGATGTTCTGCTAAGTTCCTGTCAAGCCACAGCCGTCAGGTGACCAGCGGGAGGCTGGATGCTCGAATGAATATCTGGTCAGTCCAATGGCTCTCATTGAGAAGCTTTGGCTGGATATAGGTTGGGAAAGGTAACCACTTCCTTCCTACCCTACTCCAGTAAGCTAGATCATGACGTTGTGGGTGGAGCTAATCTCCGCACTAGGAGACCCACCAAAAATGCCAGAAGTAGGTACACTCCTTTCTTTACTTCTGGGGTTTTTGGTGGGTCTTCTAGTCACTAATTGGTCACGTTGTCTGGAGCAGGTGTGCTCAATTGTGGTCATCCAGATGTTTTAGAGTTACATCTTCCATGATACTCAGCTACTCACTAGGTCAACAGAACCTTGGGAAAATGTAGGTAAAAACATCTGGACGGTCAAGGTTGGCCAGCCCTGGTCCAAAGTGTTCCTTTAACATATTGATCCCTCCATCACAGCTTTTCACCTCTGCATCCACAGTATGGAGGATTCACATTCCAAGTCATTGTACTTGAAGTGTCAACATATTGGTGGAGAAACGCAACGGAATCGCACATTTCAGACCTGAAAAAGATTAAGAGAAAACAAACAGTTGGTGATAGGAGAGGCGCGATTGTACTTATCTTTGAAATGCCAAAATATTTCCCAGGAGATGGTCCACAGCTCCACACAGAAATAGAAGAAAAACGCAGGGATTTCATCAAAGATTGTTGTTAGGGATGATAACCGAACCAGTCCAAAACTGGAATCGCCAGTAACCGGAAACGCCAATAACCGGAATTGGCAAAAACAGAATGATGAGAATTTTTAAATGAATAAAACTATTTATTACAAATTAAATATAAACAATAAAAGCCCGACGCGTTTCGTCTAATAAAAGACTTCCTCAAGGGCAGTAATAATATGCAATGTGTCAAAATAAAATAAAATATATATTTTTTTATTTTGACACATTGCATATTATTACTGCCCTTGAGGAAGTCTTTTATTAGACGCGTTTCGCGTTGGGCTTTTATTGTTTATATTTAATTTGTAATAAATAGTTTTATTCATTTACAAATTCTCATCATTCTGTTTTTACCAATTGAGAAATTCCATTGCGGTTCTCCACATATCCCCCTCTTTTGTGTGTATCATGTGACTGATATCAGGGATAACAACGTAACAGTGCATTAAATGTTCATTTCCAAGCATGATGCTCATATCCGATGAGGATTTCTCACCATATGGATAACCACCAAGCTGGACGCGTCCAACGCGGCACCGTGTAGCAGAAAATACGACTGTAAATAATATGCATTTAAACTCAACGGCCCTTGCCTTTCAGCGCTCTCATTCCAAGCCTGGAATAGGCCAATTAAAGTGCGTTCAACTCCGGACACCGTGTCTGGTGTAATTACAGGAAAGGTAAAAGGATTTTAACCCGGCGCTCGGCGTCTTAGCTACTCAACGCGTGCAGTGTCATTTGGCGCAGTGTCACCGTCTTGTCAAAAATATATATTTTTTCGGTAATCATTAGGAATGCGTCCGTGCATGATATTCTCTCTCCTCCTCCCCTCCCCCCTTCCCCAAAAAACCTTCAGTTCTTTTACGCCTTGATCTGCGCTCGGTGCCAAATTCCACCGAATGAATATACCTCATGATGCCGATTCTATTCTTGAGCGGTAATTGAGACGGTGAGTCACTCGGCTTAATTTGATGTACAGAAGTAGTGCCTGCCAGCCTGGGTCTGACCTTTCAAGATGTCCTTGTTTTCTAACCTGCTACAAGATGTTTAATAAGGTGTCTGTCTTAATCTTTTGTCACAGAACCTGTCTGGGTCTAAAGGATTCAGTGTCATTTTTAACTGAGAAACAAGGATTCCAGGATTCAAAAAAAACAACAAAAAAAAACACAAATACACACAGTTTGGAGGATAAGGGGATCTTGGTTTAATCACCTGTTTCCATTAAACACGCTCGTATAATGAGGCGCCATGTATTGAAAAATACATGGAAATAAAATAAATAAGTAAAAAAAGGAATATATAAAAATAAGACATAAAAAAAACATAAAGTGACCTAATTGCGCTGATTAATTTATTAGAATAACTAACATATATGGAAAAAATAGATTTTTTTTTTTTTAAAAAAATAACACAAAATTTATATTTAAAAAATGTTTATTTAAAACGTATATATTTAAAAAAATAAAAAATTAATTACAAAACGTATATTTAAAAAAAGAAATTAATGTGGCCAAATTGTGCTAATTAATTTATTAGATTAACTAACATATATGAAAATATAGAAAAAAAATAAAAAAAATAACACAAGATGTGTATTTAAAAAAAGAAATAAAAAACATAAAGTGACCAAATTGTTCCGATTAATTTATTAGATTAACCAACATATATGGAAAACATAGAAAAAATAATAACACAAAATGTGTATTTAATTTTTTTTTATTTAAAACTAAATACAAAACGTATATTTAAAAAAAGAAATTAATGTGGCCAAATTGTGCTAATTAATTTATTAGATTAACTAACATATATGAAAATATAGAAAAAAAATTAAAAAATAACACAAGATGTGTATTTAAAAAAAGAAATAAAAAACATAAAGTGACCAAATTGTTCCGATTAATTTATTAGATTAACTAACATATATGGAAAACATAGAAAAAAAATAACACAAAATGTGTATTTAATTTTTGTTTATTTAAAACTAAATACAAAACGTATATTTAAAAAAATAATAATGTGGCCAAATTGTGCTAATTAATTGATTAGATTAACTAAAAAAAAAAAGAAGTGTTTAAAAACCCACAAATGGCGCTAATTAATTGCTTATGGATTTGATTAACTAGCATTTATGGAAAGATAGGAATAAAAACACAAAATGTACAGTATATTTTAAAAAAATGTATATAAAAAAACACAAAGTGACCAAATGGTGCTAATTAATTGATTAGATTAAATAACACATATGGAAAACATAATGATAAAAAACATAAATTGTATATTTATAACAATGTCTTTTAAAAAAACCACAAAGTGACCATATGATGCTAATTAATTGGTTAGATTAGCTAATTGCAATCAGATTTTTTGTTTTAATGTGTAAATATACTAAGTGAACCACTACTTAACCAAAAGAAAAAAAAACGGAAACAAATTTAGAAAAAACACTGGAAAAATGCTACAATATATTGTTTCACAAAAAACGGTATGAAACTAAAAAAGATAGTATTCATTTCTATATTATAATGAAATTTTAACTTCAGTAGCTATTTGACAGACAGACAGACATACATCGCCATCTACTGGCCAAAATGGTCTTCTGTAGGTGGGGTTCCCTTCTGAATAAGCTGGGTTCCGTGTTTTAGACACAAAGTCCAAGCTTTTTAACCTTTTTGCTCCTCATTTGGCAATCTTGAGGTGCTAAAACTATTGGGGCACATTCTGGAGTACAATCCCCCACGACATTCCTTTCAAGCAAAAGGACACTGGGAACACACAGTTCTCAAGTGTCCTTCCACCAACCTTTGTGATCCCACTTACACAAGCTCGAACTGGGATCATGCAGGTCTCCAAAGAGCCCTATGTACTTTACCCCTTTAGTGTCCTGGGACCGCTGTGGTCACCTCCATATCTCTCCCTGCTGACCATTGTAGCAGCCGCGTGAATGATCCCGTGCTTAGGTGGCTGCCACAACAGAACCCTATTGATGCCGAGAGTTCCCCCACTGATACACATGCGCCATCTTCTTGAACAACCCATGCTTGTTTGACTCCGGCCACCCCAACTGATGACGAACCCATGCCATTTCCTTAACTAAGGTCAACTGGAACGACTCTGATTGTGCGCGGAAATGAAGCAACATATGCCAACGGCGCAAGCTGATGAGCTCGTTGCTTCGTGTTGACGTCAAGACACTGAAGTAATCATTCCTGCACCTGAGATACCTGTCTATTGATTGGATGCCAGGGAGAACCCTCCCACACTTAAAGCTCCTACCCAATCACCACTCCCTATAAAGACCGAGCACGCCCCTTTCTCAGTGCTCAGTTATTCAGTTACACTTGTACCTGTGCCCTGATGCTCCTTGCTCCTGTTGTTCCTCCGTTTCCTGCATGCCTTCCTCTTCATTTGATTTCCTTGCTTCCTGATACTGCTGGTACTGGTACTGCTGCTTCCTGGTACTGCTGGTACTGGTACTGCTGCTTCCTGGTACTGCTCCTGACTCGGTTACTTGTTTTCTGTGCCTGATTGCCTCACTGTTCCTGGACTAATCACCTGGCTTCTGACTCTATCTCTGACCACAATAACAGAAGTGGTTTGCAGTCCTATTATTACAAAATGATCCACTAGTATAGCGGCTCCTCATAATACAGTCAGCAGTAGGGAGTTGCACCAGTTTTGGCCATTTTGGTATTGGCTGATCTGGCATAGAGCCCAATATTTTTGGAAACATTAGGGTTTTTTTCTATTCCTACATTTACCTTAAACAAAAGATACATACCTTGCTTGTTTCCACAATCAGACGTGTGGTGCACGTAGAAGGCATTTGGTATGTCTGACCATGTTCCTTCTACTGCGCCCTTCTACAACTGCGAGACCTTTTGTTAACCTTTCGGATGAAAGCATCCGGTGATAGATCTTGGCACTCGATGCACGCAGGCAATGAAGGAGTTAAACACGCTTGCTTTCGTGCTAGATCTCAATCATGGCCTTTATTACAAGGTCGGCTCTGAGCGCAGGGAGGTCGCTGGTGTGTAACCCGAAGATGAAGCCATGCGTGCATTTTTCTTTCCCTTATTTTGCGTTGTGGAATGCGCCGTACGTGTAAGAAGCGATGCTTCACTAAACAACCAATCTATACGGGATATACCGCCTTTTATGTGCTTATTGCATGAGCGGCGTGCTGGCAGTTATTTATTTATAGGCTCTCATCGCCTTCCGAGCAAAGCTCTGCTCCGCTGCCTTCCAGTGGTGCTCGCGCATCTGTCTGCAAGGAGTAAGCAGGGCAGCATCGAAATCAGGTGTAGGCAACCTTGATCCGCCACATATTTTGGAACTACATTTACCCAAAATTCTCATACAGCCCAATGAGTGAAGGAGCATCATGAGAGATGGAGTTCCAAAACATCTAGAGGCTCAAGGCTCTGACTCCTGATCTAAATGGTACAGGATGCATTGAGTGGACAACCTCCATCTAATTACCCTGTAGAGCCTTCCATACTTTATTACGGATCCTTGGTTTGTGTTATTCAGCCTTTTATTCATCTGGGGTAGTACACCATTGACTAGGAATGTCCATGACTTTTTTTTTTCGTTTAGTTTAGTTTTTTCCGTTTTGGTTTTTTTTTCGTTTCGGATCATTTCGGACAATTTATCTTTCGTTTCGTTTCGGATTGATTCGGCGATGGTGCTGACCCGTAGTGTGCGGATTCATATACTGCATTCATTACACTGCAGAGAGGCGCTTCCCAGCAGTGTGTGGATACATATGTTGCGTTGAAACCTATGGGTTAAAAATCCTTGTTTCTTTCAGGGTTATCCAAAGAGATCCGAATTGCTTGAGAAAGGTAACCGAACGCTGAAAATCAGCGTTCGGTTGCCTTTCCTGGCCATTCGGCTATCCAGAGAGCAGGCAATTCGCCAAATCCTGGCGAATTGCCTGAACATACGGTGCCTGTTCGGTGCCTGTTCGAGGGCAGTGAAATCCCCATAGAGAAGCAATGCTTTGTCTATTTAGAGAACACAAACCAGCAGTGAAAGGTTCCCCTAATGCCCTGCCATTCGGTGTTTTCATTCGACAAGGTTTATTCAGGCGAATCCCATAGGCTTCAATGTTAAAAATATTCCCGTTTTAATTCAATATCTAATAATCCGTTCATTATAAAATTCTGCAGCAAAAAGTCTCTTTATTTATAGATTTTTTAGGATACTTTAAGCATTTTTCAGATTTTTTAATTTTTTTTTTAAAAGTCCGATTTTTTTTTTATTTTTTTTTCAGTTTACTTATTTTTTTTTGTAACAGCCCTTTTTATTATCATTCCCTGGACCTCCTGTGAAAATTTCAGACATTTTCGCTCAGTAGTTTCTTTGCAAACAGCGTTTCTTTTTCCCAGATTCATACAAATGGTTTTTCTAATTTATTCACTGCCTCCTCTACGTCACAGCTGCTTCGGCTCTGTGTGATTCGGCTCATGTTCGGCTCCTGTTCGGCTTTTTCGAAGGTTAATCCAGATGTTTTTGCTTGTTTTCAGGGTGCATTCGGTTAATTTTCGTCAGGTTTGCGGCAGCTTTTCCCTGCAATTCGGGGACCCTGTGGTGTTTGCTGAATACACCGCAGGGTCACCGAAATGGGATCGGCAAAAGGAACCGAATTGAAGAGAACGAAAAGTCACCGAACGTGCGGTGACTTTTCGAATCTCTTTGGATAACCCTGTTTAAAAAAAAGTTAGAAAACCTAAAATTTCACCCAAAAAATGCCTGAAAAATCCTAAGAGAATAAATAAGTAAAGAAACTTTCATTTAATTGGTAGTAATCTACTTCCCATTCTTAAATAAGCAAAAAAAAATTAAGTAACTCATAAAAACCGAAAAACTAACTGATCTGAATCACCCGAAACGATCCGAATCGCAAACCGATCCGAATCTCCGAAACGATCCAAATCACTCTGGAATTTCGGATCGATCTGAAATTTTTTGGACGGCTGATATTTTGTTTTCGGAAATGCTCCCGAAATTCGAAAATGCTGAATTTCGTCCGAATTTGGATTAAGAACTAAACAAATTGCACATCTCTACCAGTGAGATTTAATAGACATGTTGAGAGTTTGTGGCTATATTCAATATATTATAGTATGTATGTGCTTGTGTGTTTCCCATGCTGGATGTCTCCATTGGTTTTACCGTATTATACACTATTAACACAAATCATTGCAGGAAAGAATCCAAGACCTTGAATGGTGCAACTTCAGTAGAAGAACTTCTTATTTTTCCTGGATAAAGTATGGATGCGTCTTGAGATGAGAAATATCGACAGTTGTCAGGTAAGTAAAAAGATCAAAACATGTTATGTAGCGACCAGGGCCGGATTTATAATAAGGACCAGCAAGCATGTGCCTACAGTCACCCTACCTGCAGTAAAGGAAGGAGATAGCTTTATATTTCCATTCCTACAGGCACCTGAGAAATAAATTCAGCCCTGTTTGCAGCTGCTAATAGTGGAGCAAAGCGACAGTTCCTTCCTTTACTCCCTGTGTAATGATACAAGAAGAGATCAACAATGGAGTTTGGTACGGAGACCGAAAGGACATGGCTGACCCCTGCTATTTCACAACATTATAGAAGTCAGGCATATGTAAATATATATTCTCCCCTCATCTCAAATGAATGCACATCACGCATGCCTCCTGCGTAAAAAGATCAAAACAAGGTATGTAGCAACCAGGGCCGGATTTATAATAAGGACCAGTAGGCATGTCCCCACAGTCAGCCTCCGAGATTTATGGGAAAGGGGCATAGCTTTTTATTTCCGTGCCTACAGCCACTTGAGACATAGATTCGGCCATGGAAGAAACTGCTAATAGGGCAGCCAAGTATTATCAGTTGCCTCCTGTACTCCCTGTGTAATGATACAGAAGAGATCGACAATGGAGTTTGGTACGGAGACAGATAGGACACGGCTGACCCCTGCTATTTCACAACATTTTAGAAGTCAGGCAGATGGAAATATGTATTCACCCCTCATCTCAAATGAATGCACATCACGCATACCTCCTGCGTAAAAAGATCAAAACAAGGTATGTAGCAACCAGGGCCAGATTTATAGTAAAGACCAGTAGGCATGTCCCCATAGTAACCCTCCGAGAGGTATGAGAAAAGGACATACTGTAGCTTTATATTTCCGTGCTTACAGTCACTTGAGACATAGATTCGGCCATGGTAGAAACTGTTAATAGTGCAGGCAAGTATTTTCAGTTGCCTCCTGTACTCCCTGTGTAATGATACAGAAGAGTTTGGCACTGGAGTCTGGTATAGAGACAGATAGGACATGGCTGATTCCTGCTGTAACACAACGTTTGGAAATATACAGTATATTCTCCCTTAACCTCAAAGGAATGCATGTTACGCATAACTCCTGGGCTGGAGGGGAAAATTCCCATGGATAAAAAAGCCAATAAACCTAATAAGAATCACCTTTGCATTTGTAAACCAGCTGGATACACACAGACGATGGAAAACCAAGACGACCAAAGAAGAAGCTAAAATAGCAGCGGCGTTCTATGGCTCCGGGAAGTCTGAACTAATGACATTTATATCTAAAGCTACACAATTCTTTGATTTCGTGATATGTCCATCTCTTTTCTGTTCTAGTTATTATGCGTGTAGTGGTTTTGTTGGATTTTTTTTGCTTGAATTTATTTCAAGTCATCAGGCAGGTAATCCAAGGCGCCGGATTGTTTGGTTGACACCTTGGAGCAGATCTTTGTGTTTTTTTGCATTGAGGTTCCACCTTGAAGCCCTTCCATGCTCATCTGATCTGTGCCTGGATCTCAATTGTTCTTGTATGTGGCATGAAAAAGCTTCGTGGCAGATAAATATTTAATGCACTGTCATCTATCCAACCACTGGATTGCATCTGACATCGACTGGTAACTAGAGACGAGCAACCACAACCAAGAAGTAGATGACATCATCATCTTAAACTCTTCTTACCCTTTCAACGCAATGTGCTTTCTTTGTGTCGAAGGAGCAAAACACTCTATCACTGGATTTCTTCTGGTGGCCTTCATCCATGATAATTACATTTTAATGTCCTGTGTGTGGCACAGGATAACTTTTGATTATCCTTAATTCATGCCATGAGCTCCATCACCAGAGCCAACTGGAGGCTCTAGATTTGTGAGTGGTCTAAATTATGATCTTATTTATTGTTTTTGACTTATCGTACCATAGTTTTTTTGTTATTTTCTTTTATGCACTCATGCATCCTTCTGGAGACTCAAACCTATTGTATTGGACCAAGAATAGTGTATGTGTTTAGGGCTGCAACTAACGATTATTCTCGTAATCGATTAATTGGCCAATTATTATTTTAATTAATCGATTCATCGGATGAGAAAAAAATAGAAAATGTTTTTGTTTACTTAAAAGGAATTTTATGGAATAACCACAACCCCTCCCCTTTTTTCATAAGTAATTTGCGTAGAGTACGCAACTTTCATACGTACATATGCAAATTGCGTATTTTGGGTACTTTTCACACAAAGTATGCGAGTGCTTGGTCAGAAGGATGGGTTGATGCTGCGAGTGCTTGGTCAGAGGGATGGGTTGATGCTGCGAATGCTTGGTCAGAGGGATGGGTTGATGCTGCATGCGCAGCTTAAGCCCATGTTTGCTTTTTCAAATGAACGCGGTTACAAACACTTGGTCATAGATGATGATGTCAGCATGAAATCTGGTTTAATATGCTAAAGTGGTCTGGGTGTGTAGAGTGTCCCTTTTAAATAATTTTGTGAACAAACTGAGTAGGAGGAGGGACTGGAGGTGGAAGGGAGTGACTTTGCTCAAGGGACTTGACCTGAGTGTGAGAGGGAGTGGGTATGGACAACAGACCAGATCTGAGTGTGGGAGTGAGTTTGGGAAAGGGACCAGACCAAAGGGAGGGAATGGCAGTTCCTGACCAAAGAGGGTGTGGCAGGGAGGGTGGGGTGGTGGCACAGGACTTCAGCTTTAAGTAAGGAAAAAATACAGGCATACAGCTCCTTCACCCAGTGGCAGTATCCTATTGTTTGTGTTATAGTTCTGCTACTGTTGTAAATGTAATAAAAACAAAATGGTTGTGTCTGACGTAACCCTAGACCTAAATCATTCCTAGTAAAGTAGCGGCGCGTCTTCTCCAATCAGCTCCGAAGCTGAGGTTACTTACATCTAACTCAGTCTAACTCGAAACAGTGTGTGCTGTATACAGGACGATTAATCGACACCGATTAATTGATAATGGAAATAGTTGACAACTATTTTAATCATCGATTAGTTGTCGAGTAATCGATTAGTTGTTTCAGCCCTATATGTGTTAGTCTGTAAAGGCGTGCAATGGCCACCTGGTTTTTCTGGTTGATACAGAATATTCTACTCACACTCTATGGAGCTGGAGAAGAAGAGCAGAGAAATGTTTCCATCAATTTTCTTACAAAAGAGAATTTCGGAATTTCGAAGCCCGTTAGTTCCCCGCACTTCAGGGTGATTTGGCGAACCGATTAATTGATAATGGAAATAGTTGACAACTATTTTAATCATCGATTAGTTGTCGAGTAATCGATTAGTTGTTTCAGCCCTATATGTGTTAGTCTGTAAAGGCGTGCAATGGCCACCTGGTTTTTCTGGTTTGATACAGAATATTCTACTCACACTCTATGGAGCTGGAGAAGAAGAGCAGAGAAATGTTTCCATCAATTTTCTTACAAAAGAGAATTTCTGAATTTCGAAGCCCGTTAGTTCCCCGCACTTCAGGGTGATTTGGCGATTCTAGCTTGCCGACTCTGTGGAGTATTTGTTTACAACTGCAGGGTCCTCGGAGTGCAGGGAAAACCCACCGCAAACCCGACAAACACTCGCCGAACACTCACCGAAAACCCGCCGAAACCGCCGTAAAAAACATGTCGAACATGTTCAAAAAAGCCGATGAGCCGCCGATCACAGTGAAGACCCACCGCTGGAAAAAGCCGACACGCTGACGTACGGGGTAAAATAAAAAAAAAAACAATACGCTTGAAAGTTTCAAAATTGAAAAGCTGTTTGCAAGAAAACTACTGAACGAAAATGTCTGGAATTTACACATAAGATCCTATAATAATACTAATACTAATAATAAAAAAGTCTGTTACACAAGAAAGAAAAAATTATTTAAAAAAATGGGGAAAAAAATTGCCCGGAAAAATCCCTAAAAATGCCTAAAAGATCCTAAACAAATCTATAAATAAATAGACTTTTTACTGCAGATTAAAGTAGTAAACGGTTTATTAGATACTAGGTGGAAAGCCTGTCCAGAGGGCAGTCTATTGTTGTTGTCGCCAGGTCAGAATTCACGTCCACATAGTTTTGTTTCAATGTCCTATCCAAGAGTATCTCTCTATATAAATACATTTGTAACGCGTCCATTGCCATCCCATCCACAACAGGAGGGCCGACTGAGCAGCTGTGATGGGTGCGTGCACAGCTGACAGCGCATTACAAAGGAATTTATATATTAGAGTAGGTTCCTCTTCCCTCTTAGATTGTAAACTCACGGGAACCGGACCCTCAGATTGTAAACTCGTGGGACCCCTCAGATTGTAAACTCATGTGGCCCCTTAGATTGTAAGCTCATGTGGCCCCTTAGATTGTAAGCTCATGGGGCACCTTAGATTGTAAACTCATGGGGCCCCTTAGATTGTGTTGGGCTTGGGCGGGCATTTTTTTTGTAGCGTATACATTATGCGTATATTTAATGGCACATGGTATGCATGGCATGAAAGGCTGGTATTTAGGCACACTGGTATTATCAGACACTGGTATTATGAATGTCAGACTGGCATTATGGCTGGCAGACTGGCATTGTGCATGGCAGACTGGTAATATGGCTGGCAGACTGGTATTGTGCATGGCAGAATTGGTAATATGACAGGCGAACTGGTAATATCGCTGGCAGACTGGTAATATGGCTGGCAGACTGGTATTGTGCATGGCAGACTGGTAATATGCATGGCGAACTGGTATTGTGCATGGCAGACTGGTATTGTACATGGCGGACTGGTAATATGGCTGGCGGACTGGTAATATGGCAGCCGAACTGGTAATATGGCTGCCGAACTGGTAATATGGCTGGCAGACTGGTAATATGGCTGGCAGACTGGTATTGTGCATGGCAGACTGGTAATATGGCTAGGGAACTGGTATTGTGCATGGCAGACTGGTAATGTGCATGGCAGACTGGTAATATGGCTGGCGAACTGGTAATATGGCTGGCGAACTGGTAATATGGCTGGCAGACTGGAAATATGTCTGGCAGACTGGTATTGTGCATGGCAGACTGGTAATATGGCTGCCGAACTGGTAATATGGCTGGCAGACTGGTAATATGGCTGGCAGACTGGTTTTGTGCATGTCAGACTGGTAATGTGCATGGTAGACTGGTATTGTGCATGGCAGACTGGTATTGTGCATGGCAGACTGGTAATATGCAAGGCAGACTGGTATTGTGCATGGCAGACTGGTAATATGCATGGCAGACTGGTAATATGGCTGGGAACTGGTATTGTGCATGGCAGACTGGTATTGTGCACGGCAGACTGGTAATATGCATGGCAAACTGGTATTGTGCATGGCAGACTGGTAATATGCATTGCAGACTGGTAATATGGCTGGAAACTGGTATTGTGCATGGCAGACTGGTATTGTGCATGGCAGACTGGTAATATGCATGGCAGACTGGTATTGTGCATGGCAGACTGGTAATATGGCTGGGAACTGGTATTGTGCATGGCAGACTGGTAATATGCATGCCAGACTGGTAATATGGCTGGCAGGCTGGGCACGGAGGCGATGCAGGCCGGGCACGGAGGAGATGCAGGCCAGGCACGAAGGAGATGGAGGCCGGCAAGGAGGAGATATACAAAACAAATCCGATCCATTGGAGAAGCGCTGTGCTGTGCGTATACATTATGCGTATATTTAATGGCACGTGGTATGCATGGCATGGCAGGCTGGTATTTAGGCACACTGGTATTATGAGACACTGGCATTATGGCTGGCAGACTGGCATTGTGCATGGCAGACTGGTAATATGGCTGGCAGACTGGTATTGTGCATGGCAGACTGGTAATATGGCAGGCGAACTGGTAATATGGCTGGCAGACTGGTAATATGGCTGGCAGACTGGTATTGTGCATGGCAGACTGGTAATATGGCTGGCGAACTGGTATTGTGTATGGCAGACTGGTATTGTGCATGGCAGACTGGTAATATGGCTGGCGGACTGGTAATATGGCAGCTGAACTGGTAATATGGCTGCCGAACTGGTAATATGGCTGGCAGACTGGTAATATGGCTGGCAGACTGGTATTGTGCATGGCAGACTGGCATTATAGCTTGGAACTGGTATTGTGCATGGCAGACTGGTAATATGACTGGCGAACTGGTAATATGGCTGGCGAACTGGTAATGTGGCTGGCAGACTGGTAATATGCCTGGCAGACTGGTATTGTGCATGGCAGACTGGTAATATGGCTGGGAACTGGTATTGTGCATGGCAGACTGGTAATGTGCATGGTAGACTGGTATTGTGCATGGCAGACTGGTATTGTGCATGGCAGACTGGTAATATGGCTGGCAGACTGGTAATATGGCTGGGAACTGGTATTGTGCATAGCAGACTGGTATTGTGCACGGCAGACTGGTAATATGCATGGCAGACTGGTATTGTGCATGGCAGACAGGTAATATGCATGGCAGACTGGTATTGTGCATGGCAGACTGGTAATATGCATTGCAGACTGGTAATATGGCTGGGAACTGGTATTGTGCATGGCAGACTGGTAATATGGCTGGGAACTGGTATTGTGCATGGCAGACTGGTAATATGCATGGCAGACTGGTATTGTGCATGGCAGACTGGTAATATGGCTGGGAACTGGTATTGTGCATGGCAGACTGGTAATATGCATGGCAGACTGGTAATATGGCTGGGAACTGGTATTGTGCATAGCAGACTGGTATTGTGCACGGCAGACTGGTAATATGCATGGCAGACTGGTATTGTGCATGGCAGACAGGTAATATGCATGGCAGACTGGTATTGTGCATGGCAGACTGGTAATATGCATTGCAGACTGGTAATATGGCTGGGAACTGGTATTGTGCATGGCAGACTGGTAATATGGCTGGGAACTGGTATTGTGCATGGCAGACTGGTAATATGCATGGCAGACTGGTATTGTGCACGGCAGACTGGTAATATGCATGGCAAACTGGTATTGTGCATGGCAGACTGGTAATATGCATTGCAGACTGGTAATATGGCTGGGAACTGGTATTGTGCATGGCAGACTGGTAATATGGCTGGGAACTGGTATTGTGCATGGCAGACTGGTAATATGCATGGCAGACTGGTATTGTGCATGGCAGACTGGTAATATGGCTGGGAACTGGTATTGTGCATGGCAGACTGGTAATATGCATGGCAGACTGGTAATATGGCTGGCAGGCTGGGCACGGAGGCGATGCAGGCTGGGCACGGAGGCGATGCAGGCCGGGCACGGAGGAGATGGAGGCCGGGCACGAAGGAGATATACAAAACAAATCAGATCCATTGGAGAGGCGTTGTGCTGTGCGCCTCTCCAATGGATCGGATTTGTTTTGTCCCTCTCGCAAGCTGGCTGTGCGCGTGCTGCGGCCGTTGGATGCGCATGCAGCCAACCGCCGCAGGTTGCGCGCGCATGCGCAGTAGGGTTTTGGCGACGGACACACCAGCCCTTACTCTTTTATAGTGTAGATTGGATTAAAACAGGAATATGTTTAACATTAAAGCCTATGGGATTCGCCTGAATAAAACGGCTGAATGAAAACACCGTACAGCAGGGCACTTCGACAACTTTTCTCTGCTGTTCGGTGTCTCTGAATAGATTAACCATTGCTTCTCTATGGGGGATTTCACTGCCGTCGAACAGGCACCGTACGTGCAGGCAATTTGTCGAAATTTGGCGTACTGCCTGCTCTCTGAATAGCCGATTGGCCCCGAAATGTCACCCGACGCTGAATTTCAGTGTCCGGTTACATTTCGGCGGCATATTGGACCTCTCTAAATAACCCCTTATCAATTCAAAAGAGCCACAGGTTTGTGGCAAGTTATCCTTGCTATCTGGGCCAGTGTTATATCCAGATCGGGGAACGAGGGAGAGGGGGAGAAGTGGGGGGGCACTCCTCACATCCTGACCGCTTTAAAAAGATAAAGTGGTCAGGATGAGTAGGGTGTCCCTTTAAGAGACCCTCTTAAATCATTGACAGTAGACGCGTGGAAACATCTCTCTCGTCTCTTGACTTATGTTTTCTTTCATCTGGGGGGGGCATTTCTCCATCAGGATTTGTTTTTGATGACCCTTCTGCATCTTCTAACCAGAGGACATGGCTTGTGATAGCCGTCGCTCCCTTAGCTAGGAGGAGGGGTAGAGCTTCTCGCTCAGTCAGCCATATATAAAAGGATGGAGTTGAGCGGCCGCATCTCTTCAGTCTCGAGGGATGAGAGGAAGTGGAGTTCCCCTCCCCTTCGCTCTTATTAGCGCAGGGACGGTACTAAGCAGGATGGATAGAGCTGGGTGTGACGGCGTCCTCTCTCTCTCTGCATCAGAGATATGCAACCGGTCTCAGTCCCAGGAATAACAAATCCCTTACGTTGTATCATTCGCATGATGGGTGCATTTCATGCTGCTACACACAGTGATACAACTCATCTGAAATGTAGCAGTCACCTTCTTCCCTTTTTTTACGCGTCTCATGGGCGGAAAGACGGGAAAATGATGGAAGGAGATGATGCGATAAACTATGGGGGTTTCTGATCCCCGTCGTTTAATGCTCTTTTGATGTGATGTTTCCGGGGAGATGTTTATTTGTCAAAGTGTTGCACATAAGCTCGATCGTTCCCCCCATCTATGTATTTATAGCCTCCCACGCCGCGAGCGCCTCTCGTTCACCTTTACAGAGCTCTCAAACTCAACGCATTTGTAAAAAATATATATACCATGCCAACTCCCAAGCCTATTTCATATATCCGACCTCCCATACACAACCTTCAGAAACCTCCGAGGGCTTTTTATGGCTTATGCAGACCTTTCCAAATGTCTCTATGCCGCGTTAAAAGACCTTTCCGACTCCAGTGTATACAGCACTCAAAGGCCCGCCTGGTCTTTTCTGGAGGATAATGTTCTTTTTGTGGGCATAGGGTTAGTAGTTCCCATACTGCCTGTCTCCGGCGTGAGCGCAATTTGTGCTTTATTGTCATTTTGATAGAAAATGATCACAATTGTTCCTTTAACAATAAAGAAATAAATAATCAGATTTCCGCACTGGTATTTATACAGAAGGTTTCATTTTTCTTTATTTTTTTTTGGACTCTATAAACATTATCTCGCGCTCATCTCATGAGCCCGAGCAGTACTTTTCATTACGTTTTAAGCCATGAAGCAAATATTAATTACGGTGTACAATGATATTTTATATTTCGACATATAATTTTAAAAAAAATAATATTGGGGGGAAAAAAAATAAAGATCCTATGGTGTATTTTTTTTTAATTATTACCTCAAGTTATTATTAACTAAAAAATACGGTCAAGACTCAAAATTAAACTTTACAATAGAACTAGGGTTTATTTAATTAAATTATTTATTTAATAATCAGATACATTTTAAAATGTAGCCAAAGAAAAAAAAATCAGGCACAGAACTTTTTTTAATTCTTTATAGGAATTCTATTTATATTTATTAAAAAATCAGGCACAAGATAACTCCAAAAAAGTATTAAATAATAGGATAAATTTTAAAATATAACCTTAAAAGAAAAATCAGGCACAAGATAACTCCACTATGAAAGTATTTTTCTTAAATAATAGGATAAATTATAAAATATATCTTAAAAAATAATGGAGGCACAAAAGAGCCAAAATAAAAACTCCACAATGGAAGTAGGGTTTTTTTTCTGTATGTTCTTTTTAAATACTCAGATATATTTTAAAATGTAACTTAAAAAACTTAAGCTATGGAATTTTAATTTTGTGCCTAAGTTTTTTTTTTAATTATCAAGCGCATTTTATTTATATTTATTTCAAAAATCATGCACAAAATAACTACACAATGAAAGTATTTTTCTTAAATAATCAGATAAGTTTTAAAATATGAACAAAAAAATACAGACACAAAATAAAAACTCCACAATGGAACTAGGGTTTTTTTTTTCTATATATTTTCTTAATGAACAGTTAAGTTTTAAAATATAATTAAATAAAATCAGGCTTGGAATAAAAACTCCGCAATACAATTAGTTTTTTATTTTGAATAATCAGATAATTTAAAAAAGTTACCTAAAAAAAAATCAGGCACGCAATAAAAATTCTATTATGTAACTGGAATGTTTTTTGTGTGCTTGTTTGTTTGGGATTTTTTTTAAATAATCAGATAAATTTAATTTATACTTTTTAAAACAATCAGGTGCAGAATAATTCCACAATGGAAGACATTTTTTTAAAATAATCAGATAAATTTTAAAATATAACATAGAAAAGGCACATTAAAACATTAAATCTAATAGAATCAGGTAGAATAGAGAAGGGATAGCCTAAGTTTAATGACGTCTATACAGATTTTCTCAGACCTTATGGTGATACTCCAAAAAATTCTGGGATGGACCAAAATGGGGGAGAAGTGGGACAAATCTTTCCGTCAATAAGTTGAGCCTACAGCTGGTCTCCGCTCTGAATCCACAGGTTGTTTTTTTGCCTGTTCCCCAGCATTATCACATACTCGGTTTTTCTATTTACCAATCACTTTAAAGCTAACTAGATAGATAGATAGATAGATCCCATGCACAGAACTTCCCCGACTCTGCATGTCTTTACCTTGCAAACTTTAAAGGAGCCTTATAGTGTGCGGCTTGACAATACCCAATGTTCCCTTATCTGTGCGTCGCTCGGAAGGTGACAGGAGGGACAACCTGCCAAAGCGAAACTTCACTGTGTTTACCGCGTCAACCACAAATGTGATTTTAATCACACAGGTGTCAGATGCCCAGATTTCCGCCCTTGAATTTGTCACCGACATTGGCTCGACTTAGATGAGCAATACGCAGTTACAATGTTTCTCTTTCCTTTCCGGAAACGTTAACCCATCTGCTTACGTTCCCCGTTTTCCCGTTTTGTCCTCCTTTCTTCTCTCTCCACTTGCCCTATACTTGCTCTCCCTCCTTCTCTTCTTCCTCTAACACCACGGCCCTCCATCCTTTCCCCTCTCCCCTCTAATTCTAAATCTTTTTTCCCGCTAATCCTGATAAACCAGATTAAAAGGAATATGTGTCAGTTTAAATAGCGCTCGTGTTGGCGCGGAGACGAATCCGAGGTGCGCGTGAATGCTACTGCTTGGCATTTCATTAGAAAGCGACATTATGCAGAGTATTGGTTCAGTGGATTAGAGCGGAATGAGCTGTGTGTATACATGTGTAAAAAGCGGTGGCCGTATTTGACTATCAATTTTAATACAAATAAGTCGACGGATGAATATGTAGGTAGATGGAAGCGCGTTATAATGTCAAGGAGCTGAGCTTCTCAAAGTCTTGTAACCGACTAATTCTGAATATGATAATCTGGGTTCTGGTGGTTCAGGTTGGACATAAAGTTTCATTCTCCTAGGAGCGGCCACCACGATCGAGGCACAACTGAGTTATACAGCTCCATGCCAACCCAAATGTGCCAAACTACGGCACCTTATTAGTAACCTCATAAGGTCAAGAATTCTAATAGTCACATATCGACACTAAACTGTTGTTGTGGGACAGTTCCGTTGTATTTTCTGACCCCAATGTCCACCACAGCCATTCCATCAGTTCAAAATATCCAACTGAGTTAGATTCGGACTGGGCAGTTGGTCAAGTTTATAGTTAGGTTGTAGGCCATTCCAAGTTGGGCCAAGTGGTTCCAGTCGATCTAGTTGACTGGATCTCAGAATTAGAAGGTGGCAATTGGTGAACCAGAGAGATATTTCAAACTCTACACCTACCTTGAGTGGTCCAGCTGGGGAGACTTTTGGTCAACTCTGTTGACCCATGGTCCATGATCAGAATTTTAAACCAAAAGTAATTGACTTGAAGGAACAGAGATGAATAAATTGTCAAGTTGAGTTATTTTGGGCATTAAATTTGCATTTCACCGCCATTCCTTTTAAGGATTTGACAAAGAAACTAAAGATTCTTCAGTATCAGATTTAAGGGTCGATTTACTTACAATGGAGGGTTTTTTAAAAAAAGAAAAATATCATTTGCTTTCGGCCAAGATATTTATCGAAATATTGGCTGATTCCGTTGGAAATATTCATCCAGAGCTGATATTCGAAAGATGCCGATGGTCCAAGAAAAGTTGATCAGTAAAATCCCCAAACGTTCTTCTTTTTGGCCAGTATCGTATAGATTTGTGTCTTTCAACATGTCAATTCGAAAAATCTGATGTTTAAACAAATATTTCACTCTGATTCCCTCTATTTCTGCGTCGGAAAATCCGTTTATCAACAAATTGTAGTTTCTATGGAAAATGGCTTGCTAATAAATTCAAATTGAATCGAAAAGCCGATATTTCCATCAAAAAGTATAGCCACCAGAGACCATATTTGGTCGGAATTATTATCGGGAATTCAAATGCTGGCAAAACCACTTCTGAATCTGCCGAGCAGAAAAATGGCCGAAATTCGGAAGAAAAAGGTGTCAATGGTGATCGAGGCCAAAGTAAACCAAGGTCCTAAAGGAACACTCTACTCATCCTTACCACCTTATTGTTTTCAAATGGTCAGGATGTGAAGAGTACCTCCAATCCCCTCCTCCCAGATTCCCCGATCTGGCAGAAAATGCCAGGTGAAGTGGAGGAGTTTCATCCACCATATCGGCCACTAGTGACGTCAGCACACAGAAAGTGGCTGACGTCACCCTCTGTGAGACCAGTTGCGGTGGCGAATGTTCTGAGAGGATCTGTGCATGCGCGTGCAGCTCAGATCGATCATTGTGCACAGGCGCTACAGAACTTGCGCAAAATTTGCGGTTTTTACACTACACAAGTTGCGTAGGAGCTCAAATTACACAGAAAAGCTTCAGGGTCCTGCCGATTCGAGAGTCCCTGACCTCAAGCAGTGCGCAGTGAAGGAGCAAAAGGTGGGTAAAATCACCCAAAAGAAAAAAAAGATAAAAAAATAATTGGGCAAAGGCTGTCAGCAGGGTCTGCCCAATTATTTAAGGTCAAAATAAAGGAAACTCTATCTTCATCCCTTTAATTCTGTAACCGCAGATAGGAAAGGGTACACGAGTAAGATCTACGGCATAAATTGACCAGTGACCCATATAATGCCAATTTATTTTCATCCCCGCTCTCCCGTCTCTAAATAATTATACCCTGGCATCTGTGCCCACGATAGTATGGAATGTGCCACAAAGTTTAACGCAGGGATTTTACGATACTCCTAACTTCCCTCCATGATCGCGGCACAGATATTTGACTGAAAGCGCAGCCCAGATGGTTCCTGTTGATGCCTAATTATGTGCGCATAAAATATCAGCCAAAAATTGTTTGATTGTCTCCCAAAGCCTCGCACGAGATGAAAGAGACAGAACCTTCCTGCGCACCCGATCACTAAACGTGATAATTTGTTACAAGAAAACACGTCTTAGTCAGATTGTACTTTTTAATTGTGTCCCCCCACAGACACACACACACACACGCACACACGCACGCACGCACACCTTCATGCTCCTGTCTGGTGCAGGTCCTGCAGCATCTGAATATTATCCCCCCGAGAAGCAGATCTCAAATGCCACCGGCATCAAAACAAAAACAGAAGATGCCAAACCATTTATATAAATAGAGAATAAGGAAAAAAACGAACCTTGACCCCGGAGCAGCGAGCGGAGAGCGAAAACACAAACATAAGCTCTTCATCTTATTTAAAAGGCTGGCGTTTGTTGGTAAAGGTGTCTCGCCGTCGCCTCTCCCAGACTTAATGACCTCTAGCCCTTTCGCAGATGCAGACAGAGGATTGTCCTTATATCAATGGTGTTTACCGTTTGGCTGCAGGACATGAAACGCAATCTGATGATCTGCTGGGATTTTACATATAACTTGCCTAATGCGGAAAAAGTGATAAGATCCTGTAGGAATTTACAAATATAGTGCATTTTTACCCCATTTAACCCCAAGGAGGACATCTGTTCTCGATTTTTTGGCATTTCCTGTTACAGTTGCCATTTTTTGCTTTATACTTTATAATTAACATTCAAGAACTCTGTAAAATTGCAATTTGTAGCTTTTTTCACTATGTTGCAGATATTAGCTATAGTGGTTTTGCAGGTGGAGGGGGGGTCAGTAATCACCTATTTTATTTAATATTATTATTTTGCATTCAGTTGGAGCAGATCTGCCCTTTGGGTGGGCGAGCAGGATGAACACTCTGGGCCTCGCTCTTTGGGGAGCACCGCAAAAGAGTTGACACCCTCCTGGACACCTTCCTTGAGAAAAAGTGTCAGCGACCGCCACCTCTATATCTGGGGGAGAGGGAATGTCTCTCTATGGAGTGGTGTTGAAGGGTGTCTATCTGGGGCAGGAGGGGTCAGGGTAGGGTGTCCATCTGGGGCAGGAGGGGTCAGGGTAGGGTGTCTATCTGGGGTGGGAGGGGTCAGGGTAGAGTGTCTATCTGGGGCAGGAGGGGTCAGGGTAGGGTGTCTATCTGGGGCAGGAGGGGTCAGGGTAGGGTGTCTATCTGGGGCAGGAGGGGTCAGGGTAGGGTGTCTATCTGGGGCAGGAGGGGTCAGGGTAGGGTGTCTATCTGGGGTGGGAGGGGTCAGGGTAGAGTGTCTATCTGGGGCAGGAGGGGTCAGGGTAGGGTGTCCTATCTGGGGCAGGAGGGGTGTCTATTTGGGGAGGTGGGAAGAGTAGAGGTTTTCAATGTGTAGGTGTCAGGTCACGGGGTCAGGTTGGAGCCCAAGAAGTGGTGCTGGTGACACAGGCGGTAGAAAGTCCAAAGTCGAGGTGCAAAGGAGTTAATCCAAGAGGCGTATCCAGGAGGCGTTCCAAAGGTCGGGGCTGGCAGCAAGCAGGGAAATCCAAAATACAGGTCAAGGGTCAGAACCTAGATTCACAGAAGATAGCGCAGAGTACTTGTACACCAGGGAAGCACAGGACGTCCGAGTACTCACCTGGTGGTTCAGCAGGTTTTAATAGGGCGCCCAGGTACAGCCACGCCCCCTCCTTTCCTTTAAAAAAAATAACATTTCCCAAATCCACATAAGGGGTTATTCAGAGACAGCCAAACTGACCCCGAAATTGCACGGAAAGGGGAATTTCCCCGAATGGTGCAATTTCGTGGCCATTTGGCTATTCCAAAAGCAGGCAGTTCGCCAAATTTTGGCGAATTGCCGGCAAAATACAGTGTCTGTTCGAAGTCAGTGAAATCCCCCAAAGAGAAGCAATGGTTAATCTATTCAGAGACACCGAACAGCAGAGAACTGTCAGTGAAATGCCCTGCTGTTCAGTGGTTTCATTCGGCAGTTTTATTCATACGAATCCCATAGAATTCAATGTTAAAAATAATCCTGAGTTAATTCAATATCTAATAAACCGTTTATTATTTTAATCTGTAGCAAAAAGTCTCTTTATTTATTTTTTTAGGATTTTTTATGCCTTTTTCGGGATTTTCTCGGCATGGGAAAGTTTTTTTTCCCATTTTTTTAAACTGTTTTTTCTGTAACAGGCCTTTTTATTATTATTCGTAGGACCTTATATGTTAATTCCAGACTTTTTGTTGTCCAGTAGTCTTTTGCAAAAAGAGTTAGAATTTTTTTCAGTTTCAATCGTTTTTTTTTTTGTTTGTTTTTGACCCCATTCGTCGTCTTGTCGGCGTTTTACGGCGGCTGGTCGGCGCTAGGTTCGGTGGATCGTCTGCTTTTTATGGACCTCTTTGGCAGGTTTGCGCCGGGTCAATAGTTATGTTCGGCAGGTTTTCTGCGGCGTTTCGGATCGATACGATTTTTCGGATGGTATCACCGGGTTTTCGGTGGGTTATCGGCGGATTTTCGTTGATTATTCGAATCCTTTCGCCCTCTTTTCCCTGCACTTCGGTGACCCTGCGGTGAATGCTGATTTCACCCCAGGGTCAGGGAATTTGATTCCCTGAAGCGCGGGGAACGAGACATTTCGGTGCTCTCTGAATAACCCCTATAATCCGTTTTGTGGGGTGCCACAATTTTAGCGCCCTAGAAGTTTGGGGAAAGCTTTTCCGTGTTGCCCAGCCAGTCGAACGCTGTCATGACAGATGCACTTCAATGTATGGATGTTCTTGTGCCGTGCGCAAGTAGCACCATAGCTAAGACCGGATTGAAGGAAGGGGGTAGAGCACAATGAAATGGTAACGGATAGGCCTGTGCGGTGAATATGCAGCGTCTCGTTGGTGCTTCGAGGACTCTCAATGAATAATAGTAAATACATTTATCTATGCGTTCCCCTTTAATAGACCTCATCAATCAGGCAGCTCTGCGCGCTATGAGAATCGAGGGCAGCATCTTCAGCCGTAACATTTCATACGAGGTCTGTGCTGCTCAGAGAGTGTTTATTAAAAGCCTTGTGCGCATTATCCGTGAACACAAAGCCGCCGTCCAACTTCATCATGTGCGCAACCATCTCTCCCGCGGGCCGGGGACGTTCCCATTGTCACCGCCTTATTGACAAAGCCTGACAAATATCTTTGATCAATATCTGTCAGCAGCGGAGCGTTGCGGCTCTGTTCACCTGTCAGGAAGAACTATCTACTTGGCCAGGAACGGTGAGAGGCAGGAGATCGATGGCAGGATTACAGTGCGCTGTCTGTACGGAGCGTCTGATACACTGAGCACCAACATCAGCTGTCACGGGGAAGGCTACATCCACCCGGGACACTTTTGCGAGGCTCCGTGTAGTTTGAGATCTGAACCCCCAGAAACTAGGGATGTGCGTTTCGGGTTTCGGAATTTTCACGAAATTTCCAGATTCGTGCATTCGGATTCGACCGATTTTACGAAAATTTTCAGATCCGAAAACAATTTGAAAAAAATTTGTTCGGAAGTTTCGAATGGACTAGAAATGTGTAAAATCGAAAATCATTTTCGTTCCATTCGTAATTTCGGCTCCATTCCTGATTTCGGTTCCATTTCAGTAATTTCGGACAACGTATTTTTTGGTTATATCGCTGATTCTGTAATTTTGTATCATTCCCATCTCAATGTATCCTTCTTGTAAAACATGAGAAATCTCAATGTATCCTTCCTGGAAAACCAGAGAAATCTCAATGTATCCTTCTTGTGAAACATGAGAAATCTCAATGTATCCTTCTTGTGAAACCAGAGAAATCTCAATGTATCCTTCTTGTGAAACCAGAGAAATCTCAATGTATCCTTCTTGTAAAACATGGGAAATCTCAATGTATCCTTCTTGTAAAACATGAGAAATCTCAATGGCAGAATTATCGTATCGACAGAATTATCGTATCGACAGAAATATCGGATCCAAAAAACCATTAGTTTACGTCAAAACGAATAGACACTTTGAAACGAGGAGAACAGACGTTCCGAAAAACACGAAAAATTCCGAAATCACGAAAAAGTCGATACGAAAACGAAACGAACCGAAACAGAAATCGCCGAAAAAAAATCGGTGCACAAGTCTACCAGAAACTGCTTCACATGTCGGATGCACAGGGGGGAAAAAATGGAAGTTTTCTATGGAATATGTATCTTGTAGCTGCAGGGATGGTAAGAGAGCAGGTTTGGATTGAGGGTTGTGCGGAACCCTTGCGCGCAAGCCTGCGGGTGCCAGCGAGGGACACCAACCACCAAGAGTAACACATTAAGGGCCCTATTACATTCTTCGCGCACTTTTTTGCGCGCGCAAAAGCGCATTAACGCAAGGGGTAAAACCCTTCACGCTGAACTTCGTATTACGACGTTCGCGCATACGATGCTCGTTAACGTCTGACGCGAGTTACCCTGCGCGAGCGAAAGTCCGTGCGTGCATACCATACTTAACACTGTGAGCGCAAATGCGTTTGTGCGCTGGTACGCAGATGGTATTACAATCGATGCAAAACTTTTTACGAACGACGTTTGTGCGTATAATTTTAACGTCTTTGAAAAGCTGGTGGTAACGGCAAATCTGAACGTTCTGGCCGAACCCAAATACACCAGCACGAAAAAAAAATACAGCGCAGTAAAGTTACCCATTCTACACATACCCAAACAATAAAATGAAGAGGTTGTGCGTCTTTTTATTATTGCTGCAGCATATATACTCAGACTAATTTTGCATGCGGAAAAACTGAACGGGAGACAATTGTGGTTCTTAATTCTGATTGGCTGAATCGCGTGAAAAAACAGTCTGCACACCGATTTCTGCGCAGCGTTAATTTGTGCTCGTTTTTGCGCGTCTTTTTTATGCGCGATATTTTCGGACGGATGAAAAAATGCGCTCGGATCGTAATACCAGCGTTAATTTACCTGCGTTAACGTTTAACGCTGCGAGCAAAAAAAATTGCGCCACACGTACAAATTTGCGCGGAGAATGTAATAGAGCCCTAAAGGTATACTCTATTGAAAGTAAATATCCCTTTTTATTTGATATTAAATAATTGGGCAGATGTTGATGACAGCCTTTGTCCAACTATATCTTAATTCATATTTTCTTTGTGGGTGAATTTACTCACCATTCGTCCGTCTCCGCGCGCAGCTCCTCCTCGTCGGCTCAGGGACTCCCGAACCTGGAAGTCCCTGAAGCTTTTTCTGCACAATTTACGCTCCTATAAAACTTGAGTAGAGTAGGAACCCCAAATTGTGCACAGCTACGGGACTTACTTGCTTCACATACACAGGTATCTCCTGCGCAGAACAATGGATCGGCGTTGCACGCATGGGCAGATCCAGTCCACCGGCTGCCTCTCTGGGAACGCTCGCTACAGCTATTGGCATCAGAAAGTGTAACGTTGACATGCCCTCTATGTGTGACATCACTAGCGTCCGATCTGGTGGGAAATTCTAAATCTCGGCTGCTGGTGATGCTGGTTGGGGTGGAGGAAACTCCTCCACTTCACCGGGGGGGGGTGAATACTCTTTATAACTATAAAGTGGTCAGGATGAGTAGAATGTCCCTTTAAATAAATTCATACAAGATACAAACTCTAAGGTTTCTGCTACAGCTTTATATGTACTTGCTGGGCAGCGGGAAATGTTGCGTGCAGTTTATTGAAAATAAATGTCAACGTTAGCAAAATTCCCAATTAATATCATTTTAAATTCGATATTTAAAAAAAAGCAGCTAACTCTTTAAGGATATCATTCGTTCTGCTCAGATTCGCGGCTCCTTTTGTAGACGCTGTATATTGCTGATAAGACATTCATAATTCAGCATGTGACCTGCTATAATTACCACTAATGTGACTTCCATTCTTTGTTTTGCCTTTTTTTTTTTACTATTAAACACAAATGAAGTCATGTGATTCTGCTGATGTTCAACCAAATCATCAATTTAAGCTGCCGAGAGAATTCCAGTAAGAAAATCCAGATAAAAGGAGAACAAAGAGATCCGATGCGTCCTTCGCGACTCAAGCGTCCGAGAGCTTCATTCGCTACGATACGCAAGAGAAACAATCTGCCAACGGAATGCATTCATAAATACCCAAAACAACGAAATAGACAACATATAATCCAATCTTCAATGTTAATTTAGACAGCAAATTATTATTCAGTTTTAGTCATAGCCTTCGGATTAAAATGCCGTTTGGTTTTAGTCATATTTTAGTCGTCTGCATTGTTTTAGTTTTAGTCTAGTTTAGTCGACGTCACGTCAGAACTGACTTGTTAACAGTAAGCCAGAGAAGGGAAAAAGCTGCCGAGCCTTTTCCCATTTACGACTCACCAGTAGATTCTCTATTCCGACTGAGCTGCTGTACCGGCATCGCGTGCCGGAATATTTCCCACCTATTCTCCAATACCTGCAGCAGCGTCGATAGTCTTTTGGACCAGTTGTGCAAAGGTATGCCTTGATTATGGCCTTAAGAGCTGAAACGTCACACCTGGATTGCCTCTCATCTTCTTGGATCTGTGTCCAGGGCACAGCGAAGCCCCGTGGGTGATCACCGTTGCGTGGTTGGTGTACAAGGAAGGGTCTCTTATAGCTCAACCCCAACCACTTGTTCTCTGATTGGCTACACGAACGTAGACCTCACGACAAGTCAATCAAAACAAAGTTCTCCCATGAGGAGCATCCTTCAGGGTGGCATATTGCAATGCCAGAGTGCAAACCTCTCGGGATGCAAACTTACAAGAAGGCAAACAGGTTTTTCATGCCTCCTGTGGATTTGGATTAGGCTTGTGCACCGATTTTTTTTTTTTCGGTTCGATTCGGTTCGATTTGTTCGGATGTTTAAACTTTTCGATTCGGCTCGTTTCGACCGATTTCTGTTTCGATTCGGTTCTGTTCGGTTCGTTTTTCGTGTACATTTTTTTTTTCGGAATAGCGACCATTTTTCGTATTTTCGTGTCACTTTGCTCGTTTTTTGTATCGACTTGTCGGAAATTTCGGAAATTTTCGTTTTTTCGGAACTTCTGTTCTCCTCGTTTCAAAGTGTCTACGATAATTCTGGCGATTCTATCGTGTTTTTTTTTTATTAAATAAAGATCAAATCATGAATAGAGCAAAAATAAATTTCGATTTGACACATTTCAAGTCCATTTGAAAATTGCGAAAATATTTAGTTTCGGCTCGGAAAACTTTAAGGATCTGGCATTTTCGGATCTAAAAATTTTCGGAAAATCGGCCGCATCCGAAAACACGAATCGGGAAATTTCGTGGAAATTCCGAAACCCGAAACGCACATCCCTAATTTGGATTTCATAATAAAACGTAAATAATTTGTCTCCTAAAGTCTATGCTCCTTGACCCAATGTCAACTAACGAGCACCATAAAATTTCCCACCTGTCAGAAAATCTCATTTCAGCTTAAACCAACTCTGAAGTGACACATCAACTTTTGGCCACATCTCAAGAAACCAATTACACTTGTGACCAATTACATCGCTTAAGGTTTTGTATCGTTCTCCATACACACCATTCCAGGGAAAATGCTAAAGCAAGGACAAGGAGACCCTTTTCCTGAATAATATATGCCCTGTCATATGTCACACCATAGTTCGCTAGAGCAACTTTCCATCCCCAGAAGGCTGGTACGCAGGTCAAATTTTTAAAGATATTACTCTTTGAGGAAAGGATTGTCAGTGGTTGCTGTATAATTCATATCGGCTGACATTATTCTGGTCAAGAGAGTCGGAGGAAATTGCCGCTTCTCAATTTTTTTGAGTAAAATATTGCATTAAAACTTCAGGTTTTCGAATTTTGCCGGTGGAGAACAGAACAACAAAATACGACCATCTTCTAATCAATTCGGATTCAGCATGCACATACTAACACAGTAATACAGGTTTCAATCACGTTCAACCTTCCACATATCCTCATAGCTGATGTTAATCCAAAAGAAGGGAAAAAAGACACTTTTTAGCATGTACCGGCTGGGTGGAGTAGAGGTAACATCACTGCTCTGTGTGGAGAGAGCCTGTGGAGACATGGGTTCGATCTAGGGATGTGCGTTTCGGGTTTCGGAATTTCGGAATTTTCACGAAATTTCCCGATTCGTGTTTTCGGATGCGGCCGAATTTCCGAAAAATTTTAGATCCGAAATGTTTTCCGAGCCGAAACTAAATATTTTCGGATTTTTCGAATGGACTTGAAATGTGTCAAACGAGGAGAACAGATGTTCCGAAAAACGAAAATTTTCGGAAAAACGAAAATTTTCCGAAAAACGAAAATTTTCCGAAAAACGAAAATTTTGTAAAAACGAAAATTTTATGAAAAACGAAAAGTTTTCGAAAAAGCGAAAAGTCGATACAAAAAACGGGCAAAATGACACGAAAAATACGAAAAATGGTCGATATTCCGAAAAATGTGCAATTCCCAAAAACGAAAATTTCCGAAATTACGAAACGTCGATACAAAAACCGAGCACAGTGACACGAAAATACGAAAAATGGTCGATATTCCGAAAAAAAAATGTACCCGAAAAACGGGCCAAACCGAATCGAAACCGAAATCGGTCGAAACGAGCCGAATCGAAAAGTTTAAAAATCCGAAAAATCGAACAGAAAAAAAAATCGGTGCACAAGTCTAGTTCGATCCCGACCAGCACCTCTCCAGCAAGTGTCCTTTGGCAAGACACCTACCGGTACATACTAGCCACCTGGGACATACCTGAAAACGAGAGAAATCTCAATGTATCCTTCCTGGTAAAATACTTTCTCCAAAAAATTTCCCAATTTTGTGCTAAAAAAACTATGGGGGTTATCCAAAGAGATTCGAAAAGTCACCGCATGTTCGGTGACTTTTCGTTCTCTTCAATTCGGTGATTGCATTTCGGTGACCCTGCGGTGTATTCAGCAAACAGCACAGGGCCCCCGAATTGCAGGGAAAAGCTGCCGAAAACCTGACGATAACTAACCGAATGCACGCTGAAAACAAAGCAAAAACATCTGGATTAACCTTTGAAAAAGCCGAACAGGAGCCGAATAGGAGCCGAATAGGAGCAGAATCACACAGAACCGAAGCAACTGTGACGTAGAGGAAGCAGTGAATAAATTAGAAAAACCATCTGTATGAATCTGGGAAAATGAAACGTTGTTTGCAAAGGAACTACTGAGCGAAAATGTCTGAAATTTTCACAGGAGGTCCAGGGAATGATAATAAAGAGGGCTGTTACAAAAAAAATAAGTAAACTGAAAAAAAAAAAAAAAAAAATCGGACTTTTAAAAAAAAAAAATAATTTTCAGAAAAATGCTTAAAGTATCCTAAAAAATCTATAAATAAAGAGACTCTTTGCTGCAGAATTTTATAATGAACGGTTTATTAGATATTGAATTAAAATGGGAATATTTTTAACATTGAAGCCTATGGGATTCTCTTTATTAAACTTGCCGAATTAAACCACCGAATGGCAGAGCATTAGGGGAACCTTTCACTGCTGGTTTGTGTTCTCTGAATAGCCGAAGCAGTGCTTTTACATGGGGATTTCACTGCCCTCGAACAGGGACCGAACAGGCACCGTATGTTCGGGCAATTCGCCAGGATTTGGAGAATTGCCTGCTCTCTGGATAGCCGAATGGCCAGGAAAGGTAACCGAACGCTGAATTTCAGCGTTCGGTTACCTTTCTCAAGCAATTCGATCTCTTTGAATAACCCTGTAAAACTTTCTTGGTTCCATAATGGCAAGCAAATTTCTCCTTGTATCGAGAACCAATGCATCGGAATTTTCATTTGCATATCTGTTTATATCATATTTTACCAGGAAAGCATCTAGACTTTTTTGAAGGCATCAACTGAATTGGATAAAAGAAGTTCTTTAGGAAGAGAATTCCATATTTTTGTTGCTCATCCTATGTATGGTAGTTAACAAAACGGTCACAGTGGATGACCTCATGCACTTCGTAAAGTCCTGTTGTTGATGAACAGGGTACCATAGAGTTCTTTGCATCATTTGTCCTGTATGTATTTGAACGAGGCAATCCTATCCACTTATCTGCATCTTATCTTAATAGGCATCTGCCTTTTTGAAGGCAAAGCAAGTGCAGTTTCTCTCGTATCTCTTCACAACTTCTATTGCTTTTGCAGTCACCTCTGTACTTTCTTTAACACCATAACCTCCTTCTTCAATGCCGGAGCCTAAAACTGCGCTGCATATTCAGGATGGGGTTTGTCCAATGCCTTATAAAGCGGTAAAATTATATTTAATTTTGTGAAATACCTCTTTTAATTCAAGACATGACTTTACCGGCTTTTGCAGCAGCAGATTGACACTGTGCACTCTGCTGCATAGTTTCTTGTCTACGAGCATACCTCGAACCGTCCTATTCACTACCACCCCTAACTCGATGTTTTTGGAGTATAGATTACATGATAATCTGGGTTCCAAAATGCACGATTTTACACTTATCTATATTAAATCTCATCTGCTATAAACCGGCCCATATCTCTTATTTATGCAACTCATTCTGCAGAGATGTTAAATCCTATTCATGCAGCAAAGGAGAAGGTCTAGGCACTCCACATAGACTTCTGAATACCATTGGTTTCCTGGACAAACAGTGACGTTTCAGCCATTAACTGGTCTTTCTCAAGCTTGAGGAAGGCCAGTTGATGGGCAAAACAACACTGTTTGTCCAATTAACGGACGGTGTTTGAAGCCTACATGGAGTGCCTGGACCTTCTTCTTTGCTGAATATATCCTAGGAGCCTAGGCATGCTCTGCGTCTTATGAGCACCCCTATAAGTGACTATTCAATTCTATGACCTATGTGGAATGAATTCCTCCCCATTACATCCTGTACAGGCTGTATAGCATTACCCACTTTAGGCTCATTAGCAAAGACCGGAGGCTACTCTATAATTAGGCTGAATAGCCGGTCGCCTAAGGTGTCTCTCAAACAGGGGCCTCGGATGATGGTATTTGTGTGATATTTCAGTATGCACATGTTAATGTGATTTCTGATATGCCACACATATACCCTCCTGCATTAACATACTTGAAGCAGCCAAGAGGGTTGTCTATACCTTCATTAACAGTCGGGTTTTTTTAGCTAATTTTTGCATATTTGCAGAAGAAATGGGACCTCATTGTTGAGCTTTACCTAAGGTCTCACATACTCTTGAGTCACATCTGACACAAACACATGACTTTTGATACACCGATGCAGGATTGTTTATTTATTTATTTATAAAGTATTTTACCAGGAAGGATATATTGAGATTTCTCTCAATTTCAAGTATGTCCTGGGTTAATGAATATGTTAAGATGAACTGGATCCAGGACAGGAACCAAAGCACTCCACTAACCACTTGCACCCAAACTGGATATTTACCAATAACAGCAACTCTTTGTGTTCTGTCAATGGGCCAGTTTTCAATTCAACAGCAAGTGTGTTCATCTAACAGTTGTTTTTTTAGCTAATTTCTGCATATTTGCAGAAGAAATGGGACCTCATAGTTGTGCTTTACCTAAGGTCTCACCAACTCTTGACTTATATCTGACACAAACAGATGACTTTTGATACACCGATGCAGGATTGTTTATTTATTTATTTATTTATAAAGTATTTTACCAGGAAGGATATATTGAGATTTCTCTCGTTTTCAAATATGTCCTGGGTTAATGAATATGTTAAGACGATCTGGACCCAGGACAGGAACCAAAGCACTCCACTAACCACTTGCACCCAAACTGGATATTTACCAATAACAACAACTCTTTGTGTTCTGTTATTGAGCCAGTTTTCAATTCAACAGCAAGCGTGTTCATCTAATCCGATCTCTTTTTGGTTATACAGTAACTGCCTGCGTGGGATTGTGTGAAAATGCTTTAGGATAATGTAAATAGATCACAGATACCAGAACACCTAGATCTATACTTTTTACTCACGGCTTTATAGAATTCGATCCTGGTCTGATATAATCAATCGTTCACAAAGCTTTCTTGACATCAATCGATTGTTCAAGAGGTATTCCAGAATGTGAGCCTGAAATAGTGTTGTTTTATGCAATGTTCTATAGGAAAGTTCATGCAATGGAGGCCACGTATATTAAAAAATAAATGTCAGGATTCCATCTTGAAGGGAGGACCCTTTGCCCATAGACTGTTTGATGAAAGTGATACTCCTCGAGAAGGAAATTGGAAGCAAGTATCAAGTTTTTAATCTGCACTTTCTCTCTGCATCACCTTTTACTTTGTAATTGCTTGATTGTTACTGCTGTCTCCACTCTGGATGTATGTCTCTATTCCGGCCCACAACCCCCCTCTGCCTATCCATTGTTACCTTGTAGATTCTCTTTTCCATTCGAGTGACTGGGCACCAAAACGAAGATGTATGTGACCCACGAGTCAATTGTCCTTCTAAGGTACTTCAGACTCGGTGTCCAGCTGTCTTCTGGCCACTTTGATAAAATTCAGACAAGGATGAACAAAAGGTGTCTCCTGTGCTAATATTAAATCCCGGGAATGAGACGCTGACAGTATCAATTACTGTACAAGACGAGAGGACAATATCTACAGCGAGATCGTCAGCCACTCCTTGTCACTTGTACTCTCTGTCTCTGCCACTCCTCTTTCTGTTCAACCCTTCCATCTCTTTGCTTCACTCAAAAGGTTGATTAGCCTTATTCTTGTTAGACAACAAGACACAGAAAAAAGTCTGTGGTCGACAAAGTTAAGAAGGAACGTGTTAGCAATTTAGTTCACTACACTATTGACTTTTTTCTGGTTCCAGAGTAGCCGTTTGGGCAGAATTCTCTAAATACGGTTAATTTAACGTCCATAGGTCTATAAGTTACTAATTTATAATAATTTGATCACAGTTGTAACTCCAGAATGTTTCCGAATTAATATTTTTTATTATATATTAAGCTCTATGTTTTCATAAAAGTTACCCCATTGCGGTATTATTCTTGTCCTTAAATGTCTACTAGGTGTTATTGTCGTCCAGTAAAGGCATCGACAGCATTCTTTTCATTGAGCAACATTTACTATGTAAAAAGGAAATAATAGTAATAATTTACTGTTCTTATAATTTTATTGAAACTTTCAGGGTTATACAGAGAAAGGTGAAACTCTGGAGAACTTTTGGAGAAGTGAAAATTCTAGGCAAAAATAGCCAAACCAGAAAAATTCTCCCATTTATCTCACTTTCCGAATCATCTATTTTGACCTAAACTTTTCACTTCTCCAAAAGTTCTCCAGAGTTTCACCTTTCTCTGAATAACCCTGTGTATTATTATAATATACAGGTATATTCAAAGAAAGGTGAAATTCAGGAGAATGAGTGGAAAAGTGAAAATTCTAGGTCAAAATAGCCAAACCAGGAAAATTCTCCCATTTATCTCTCTTTCCAAATCGGCTATTTGGTCTAGATTGTTCTCTTCTCCTGCCAGTTCTCCTGAGTTTCACCTATCTCTGAATAACCCCGATAGTGTTTAGATGATGTCCTCTAGACCCAATGTTAAATACATGTAACACATTAGTCTCTGGGTGCTTTGTGTACAAAACAACCAACTAAAGTCATGAAACTTGTGGACAGAGATGCTCCAGTCGTCCAAACGACTGGCTTCAATCGGTCAGGTTTTGGTTCAGCAACGTTATGAGCCCAAAAATGAGGTCATGTGACTCCCTGAATATACTGAATGAGCAGGTTTTTCCATCAATGGGTTTTTTCTCCCCTGATGGCACAGCGGGCATATTCCAAGATGGCAATGCCAGGATTCATCGGGCTCACATTGTGCGAGAGTGGTTGAGGGAGCATGAGACATCATTTTCACACATGGATTGGCCACCGCACAGTCCAGACCATAACCCCATTGAGGTTAATCTTTGGGATAATGTGCTGGAGAAGACTTTACGCAGCGCCGCGACTCTCCCATCATCAACCCAAGATCTTGGCAATAAATTAATGCCGCTCTGGACGCAAATAAATGCCGTGACATCGCATGAGCTTATCGAAACGATGCCGCGGCGTATGTGTGCCGCAATCACAGCAAAAGGCGACACAAGCACATATTACAGTGTGAGATGTTTTGGCCAGGCAGAGTAGTCAGTTGCGAGATGTAAAAAAGTTGTGGAAGTGGAGATACAATATAATAATTATAATGCCATCATGCGTGAGTACGTAGAGGTAAACCTGGAAGAATTTAAAGGCTAGGGTGGGTTTACAAATATGATAACAATGTAACTAGAAGGAGGGGCCACGAGGTCAGGAAGAAATAAGTAAAGCTGAAGACATCAATATGACACCTGTGCACAGTATAGATTCATTTTTAACACAATAAAACACAACTCAATAACACAAGTTGGTAAAACCAGGTCATGAACTGCACATAGAACGGAGGAACGATTCCTTCCGGTTGTGTAAGGTCCTATAAATTGAAAGAGAATGAATTACCCTGTCAGTTTTACAATGACTCAAAGAGATTCGAAAAGTCACCCCACGTTCGGTGACTTTTCGTTTTCTTCAATTCGGTTCCTTTTGCCGATCCCATTTCGGTGACCCTGCGGTGTATTCAGCAAGCACCACAGGGTCCCCGAATTGCAGGGAAAAGCCACCGCAAACCCGACGAAAACTAACCGCAAAACCCAGCGAATGCACGCCGAAAACCCGCAAAAACATCTGGATTAATCTGCCGAAAACCAAAGAGAAACCCGAGCAGGAGCCGATCACACGCAGCGCAGCAGGCGGAAAAAGCCGACACGGCAGACAGAGTGAAGTGAATAAATTAGGAAAACAGTTTGTATGAATGATTGAAAAGTGAAACGCTGTTTGCAAAGAAACTACTGAATGAAAATGTCTGAAATTTACATATAAAATCCAATGAATGATAATAAAAAGGGCTGTTACAGAAAAAATAAGTAAACTTAAAAAAAAATCTGACTTTTAAAAAAAAAATCCAGAAAAATGCTTAAAATATCCTAAAAAATCTATACAGTAAATAAAGAGACTTTTTGCTGCAGAATTTTATAATGAACGGTTTATTAGATATTGAATTAAAACGGGAATATTTTTAACATTGAAGCCTATGGGATTCTCCTGAATAAATTTGCCGCATGAAGCCAGCGAATGGCAGGGCATTAGGGGAACCTTTCACTGCTGGTTTGTGTTCTCTGAATAGCTGAAGCAGTGCTTTTTCATGGGGATTTCACTGCCCTCGAACAGGCACCGAACAGGCACCGTATGTGCAGGCAATTCGCCAGGATTTGGCGAATTGCCTGCTCTCTGGATAGCCGAATGGCCAGGAAAGGTAACCGAATGCTGATACCTTTCTCAAGCAATTTGGATCTCTTTGAATTACCCTGTGAGTCTCTGAAGACCACCGAAACATAACAAGACATAAAGGCCCCTATTACATTCCTCGCGCATTTGTTTTTGCACCCGCAAATGTGCATTTGCGCGACGGGCAAAACCCTTTGCGCTGAACGTCGTATTGCAACGTTCGCGCAAACGATCCGCGTTATCATTTAACGCGGATGGACCTGCGCGAGCGTGATGAACTGCGCGCGTCCTATACTTAACATTGTGAGCGCAAATGCGTTCGTGCGCTGATACGCAGCTGGTATTACAATCGATGCGCATCTTTTTACGAACGACGTTTGCGCGCATAATTTTAACGTCTTTGAAAAGCTGGTGGTAACGGCAAATCGGAACGTCCTGGCCGAAACGAAAAACACCAGCACGAAAAAAAAAATACAGCACAGTATAGTTACACATTCTACACATACCCAAACAATAAAATTGTGAATTTGTGCGTGTTTTGTTTTATTGCTGCAGCATATTTACTCAGCTTTACTTTGACCGGCGCAAAAACTTAAGCGAGTCAATTAAGGTAAATTGATGTCAATTAAGGTTCTTAATTCTGATTGGCTGAATCCCGCGAAAAAAAAAGTCCGCACACCGATTTACGTGCGCAACGTTACTGCGCGCGTATTACTCTTCGTTTTGCGCATCGTTTTTCCGAACGTTATTTTTTGACGGATGAGAAAATGCGTTCGGATCGTAATACCACGTTAATTTTCACACGATAACGCTGGACGGATGCGCACAAAAAAAATTGCGCAAACTAAATTGCGCGAAGAATGTAATAGGGGCCAAAGTCTACAAAGGAGTAGGCTTTGCATTTGTATCTTTTCCATATATTTTAGTTTATAGCTTAAAAACATTTGAAAATGGTCTCATTTACTTGAGAAGAACGTTGGGTTTTTTTCCCGATCCATCATTGTAGAGTAAACAAGCCAACCATGTCTTTCATGTAGCGGCACGACCAATTAGACATGCTGTAATCACAGTGTTGTCACGTTGTGCCTCGATTGTGACTCTGAGAAGAAAACGCTAAAGTTAAAAGTACTAAACCACAGATACGGCTCTGTGACTTTACCTTCAAACGCATCTCGTGTCACGTTCTTTAAATTATAAATGATGACATGATAAGTACACAAGAACACAGAACACACTTAATTATTTGGCACGGCATCGGTAATGGCCTCTTTGTGTGCTGCCTATTAAGTAATCTGTAACGTATGAGCTCTTCCTCGTTCCTAGGTTTTTCCACCGTATCTTCCTATAATTCTAGTTTCCCGCTGGTTTCTCCAATTGTTTGGCTAAATTATTTACTGAAAATTGCGTCACGTCCGTGATTAACTACCCGTCCCCTTCCCTCCATTATGGTTCGCAGTGGGAAGCCATTTATCCTATATTCTAATTTTAAATTATTACGTCTGGCTGCAATTTGTGCCCTTTGTTACAATTACACACATATAACACATGAATCAGGCATTGTGGTGCTCTACGACAGAAGTACGTGAGGCTACTCACGCATATATTTGCGTCGACTCATTATGATGTCACTTTGTCTGATTATTCACATAGTTGTATCGAAGGTTCTGCACGGGAAAAGCCAATATGGGAATTTATGAATTTATTCCGTCGAAAATAATGATTCAAATTTTTCAAATTGTAGCCAACAGCACCAAAATGACCATGTGCAGGTTATGATGGTTTCCGTGGTGATTGTCCACATTTTAACTTTGACCGCTTGCATGACTAGATGCCTGGATGGGGCTGATGTTATTATAATAGTCATCTGAGCAAATCTGATAAGCACACCTGAAGCCACTGGACACTCAGAAGGAGATGACTATGTTGGTGGGAGAGTCTCTCCATTGGGCAACTACACTATATGGACAAAAGTATTGGACGCACCTCTTAAGGGGTTATTCAGAGAGCACCGACGCGTCAACAACATTTCGATGCTCTTTCGTTCCCCGCGCATAGGGGAATCAAATTCCCATCAGAAATCTTGGGGCCCTTTTACTGGTCAGGGCCCCCTTCCGCCAGCTGCCCATTTCAATAATTAATAATATAACTGTAGCGCTCACTCCCGGAGGAGCCGCTGAAATTGAACCACGGGTCACGTCTCCCCGCACTAGAGAATAAATATACTCCGGCACCGTTGTGGATTTTATAATTTATATAGTTTACTAGAATGAATGGTATATAATAGATAATACGGTGTTCGTAGATATATTTACAGTATTTCGGGAAACGCGCAGCGGAAAAAGAAATACGAGGCTTCGTATTTCGGGAAAACGCGCATCGGAACTGAAAATATAATGCTTCGAAATTCGAGAGACGCGTAGCGGAAAAAGAAATAAGAAACAAATCTTTAATCCCTTTCGGAGATTAGGAAGTGAGTCCCGCACAGGTTAAGTCCCGGAATGTAAATGTGTGTGTGTATTGTGGTACCCGGGTACTATTCAACTGGCCAGTGAATTGCTTAAAAGGTGTTTTTCGACTAGTCAAGTTGGGGCCCTGTGGGTTTTAGAAACAACAGCAGCGTGCTTTCGTTAATCACAAACGGCCTTGGAGGCCTCTCACCCATCCGCCAGATTCTTAAGGCTCCGCTGACCCAGGACGTCTCTCCGTTCGATTTTGACTGTGGTGCCGGCTACTGGATCCATTGTCTGGCTCTCTCTGCTTCGGCCATGACTTGTCCAGCTTACCGCCTGCTCTCCCAATCCGATCAACCTGCGGTACGCCTAACTCGGGGTCCTCTGGCTTCCTTAATAGCAGCTTGGGTAAGATGGTGGATCGCTGGGCCTCCCTCTTGTGAGGCTGAACAACCCGATCTGGGACTCTGACAGGCCGCACCTGCGCTCCGGCCTAGTCACTCTTGCGTTCTGCAGCACTGCGTCTTGACACACTCACTCCCTGGCGTGCTCTGCCAGCTATCTCCACGAGGCTCAGGATGTAACGCTGTCTGTCCCACCCACTTCCTGTGTCCGCCCGCAAAGCATGCCGGGAAATGTAGTCTCAATGCAAAGTTCAGTGTCTCTCATCACGCTTGTCTCCCTCCGGTGGCCAAAAATAAGTACTGCCACGACAAGGATTTAAAAACAGCGCTACATAACATTTTGACTTTTCTTCTGCAAACCTTATTTTACTGAGAATGGGCTAAATCCCTGGTGGTCCGGCAAGGGGATAAATAGGGTTCCCTGGTGCAGACCATACTAATCGATCCCTCAGTGATGAGCCAGAGTGCTCCGACCAGCCCTTAGATGCTGTGGCCCACTGGGGAAATTGTTGGCATCTTGGTTGACCAGACCGGGGTGACAGGGAGGAGCCCTTACGTATTTGGCACTAAAGGTCTACATAGGGTTTTGCCAGGGCCCCCTGGAGCAACTGGGCCCTTTAACATGTCATGGGCTGTCACCCCCTGATGGCTGCCCTGCCCTTATCTAAGTGGAGACTCACAGTAGGCATCGATAGTGCTGCTGTCTATTCTCAGGACCCTAATAAAGCTTGGTTTTGACAACGCAAAATATAAAAATTCCATATTATTTCCCGGTTGTAATGCTATAAAACGTCAGCACGTCGTAAATGAGTCGATAGGTATGCAAGGCACGGTGTCCACATATTTGAAAACACATTTTATGTATATATACACATGTAGAACAGGAAAAACATCTTCACGAGTGAATTTATTTCTCAGTACGATGGCACTTGGGTGACGTGAATCGCAGCACAAAACCCTAATCCATGTCCTGAGTGCATTATTTTCTCCTCGTTTCCAATTAGTTCGCAGTGATGATTTTGACAATTAAGAGGAAATAATTAATAATTGTGATTACCATTTTCAGAATGTCAAGCGTATCTTGAAAAATGTCACTTATAATCAGTTTCATTAATAAGTCGTACACAAAGGCCCGGCGAATTAAAGCCACGATTGTAACCTAAGCTTCCTTTTAAAGCTATACACCTCATTAGGCACAATAGACGGCTGCTAATCTGGTGTGTCGTGCAGAAAGTGAAAACCCTTATCAAGATGCCACCAATAGTCCAAAATACCCAATATTGGGATCACTCAAGGAAAACGCAACTGGTCCTGAGCACTTAATTGGTTTAAAGTGGTCAGTATGTAAGGGAGTGGCCCTCGTTCTTCCTCCCACCGTGCAATCCCATTCTGGTGTAATAGCTGGGTGACGTGGAGGAGTTTCCTCGATCTCACCTAGCTTCACCAACAGCCGGGATTTTAAATTTCCCGTCTGCCGGACACCACATCGGTCACTAGTGATGTCAGCACACAGAGAGCATGCTAAAGTTACCCACTGTGAGACCACCCGCGATAGCGATCGTTCACAGAGACAGCAGATCGATCCAATCTGTGCATGCGCGAGCAGCGCCGGTCCATCATTCTGCGCAGGCGCGACGGAAAGCGCCGGTCCATCATTCTGCGCAGGCGCGACGGAACTTACATTCATAAAAAAACTCCAGAGCGATGCACAATTTACTGATCCTACGCTACGCAAGTTACGCAATGAGGCGTCACGGACTTTCAGGTTCGAGAGTCCCTGAGCGGAAAAGGGGGAGCAGCGCGCGGCGAGGGGGAAATGGTGAGTGAAATCATCTTGAATAAAAAAAATATATACTGTATATATAAAAAATAATTGGACAGAAAGGGGTTATTCAGAGGGAGCCGATCTGGCCTTGAAATCTGCTTTTTGGTGTCTGTGAATAGATCAACCATTACTTCTCTATGGGGATTTCACTGCCGCCAAACAGCACCGTATTTTGCTGGCAATTCGCCAGAATTTGGCGAACTGCCTGCTTTTTGAATAGCGAATGGCAACGAAATTGAGAATCGAAATGCTGATGAGCCCGAATCTGAATCTCCCGAATTGAAAAATGGCTGAAAAAAGTCCCGATCTCGGCTATCGTGAAGAATTAAAGCGAGCCCTTAATGCGCTCGCGGTGTTAGAGTGTCTGTTTACGGTTGAGAAGGAGGTAACGTTTGAAAGACATTGAGCTTAGAGTACCTAAGGTTTACAGACCACGTCTCCATCCATCCTCTGCCTCAGCGATACCTCCAGTTATAAGAAAGATTAACGATGCATCATACAGAGAGATTTAATTGTTTCTCTCTTTAACAAAGTGGACGGATTTACCGTCGGGGACCTGACGGTATTATCTACCGTCTGCTGTTTATAAGAGCAGGTTATTAGCATTGGTTTTACCATCATGCCGTTAGAATATACGGGAGAGGTGGTTATATCGTGCAGCATACGTGCTGGTCTTGCATGGACGCGGTAAAGCCGGCTTGCACAAAAGAGTACATTTTACTTAAAATGAAAGCAGATTAATGCTGTGCAGCATTGGCACAAAATCGCCTTCCTTCACACTTAAAGGTGGAAGTAGCGCCACCTACAGTCTCAAGCAGGGAGGTGGTTTAGAGAACTCAAGAATTTTTCCCAAAAGGCGTCGTTTATTGATCTGTGCTGTATTTTTTACCAGATACTTGCAATTTATTGTACTCGTTATAATTATTATTAATATTGTTATTATTATTGTTGCTATTATTATCACTATTATTATTGGTATTGTTATTATTAATAATGTTATTATTACTGTTATTAGTATCAATATTGTCATTATTATTGTCATTGTTATTATTAATAATGTTATTATTACTGTTACTGTTATTAGTATCAATATTGTCATTATTATTGTCATTGTTATTATTAATAATGTTATTTTTATCAATATTGTTATTGGTATTGTTATTATTACTGTTATTAGTAACAATATTGTCATTATTATTGTCATTGTTATTATTAATAATGTTATTATTACTGTTACTGTTATTAGTATCAATATTGTCATTATTATTGTCATTGTTATTAATAATAATGTTATTAGTATCAATATTGTCATTATTATTGTCATTGTTATTAATAATAATGTTATTATTACCAATATTGTTATTGGTATTGTTATTATTAATAATGTTATTATTACTGTTATTAGTATCAATGTTGTCATTATTATTGTCATTGTTATTATTAATAATGTTATTATTATCAATATTGTTATTGGTATTGTTATTATTAATAATGTTATTATTACTGTTATTAGTATCAATATTGTCATTATTATTGTCATTGTTATTATTAATAATGTTATTATTATCAATATTGTTTTTGGTATTATTAATAATGTTATTATTACTGTTACTGTTACTAGTATCAATATTATTATTAATAATAATAATGTTATTGTTATTATTATTGTTATTTTTTATTACTAGATTCTTATTCCTTTTATTCACTTTTCTTGGGGTGATGCTGCAAGAAGCAGTTCACTAAGAAGAATTAATGCCTCCTTTATTGCTTGTATGTGCTGTTGAGATTATTCACAGAGCACCAAATATCCACCAGAATTTCGGTGCTTTTTCATTCCCCTCACTTCGGGGAAATCAAATTCCCTGACCCTGCAATGAATTTGACATTCACCGCAGGGTCCTGAAAGTGCCTGGATCTGAAAATCCGCCGCCAAACCGCCGAAAAAACGCCAAAATCCAGCAGAAAACCCCCACCGATACGATCCAAAATATTGGATCGATCCGAAACGCCGCCGCAAACCCGCCGAAAGCATCAGAAAAAAGCCGACGATCTGCCGAACACAGCGCCAACCAGCCACCGGAAAAAGTCGACAAGCCAACGAACGTGGTAAAAAAAAAACAACAAAAAAAACCATTCGAAAGTGTCAAAATTGAAACGCTGTTTGCAAAAAAACTACTGAACGAAAACGTCTGGAATTTACATATAAGGTCCAATGAATGATAATAAAAAAGGGCTGTTACAGAAAAAAGAAAAAACGCTATTTAAAAAAAATCTGAAAAAAAGTTTGCTGAAAAAATCCTGAAAAATGCCTAAAACATCCTAAAAAATAAATAAATAAAGAGACTTTTTGCTGCAGATTAAAAGAATAAACGGTTTAATAGATATTGAATAAAAGCAGGAATATTTTTAACATTGAAACCTATGGGATTTGCCTGAATAAATGCTGAAACGTATTAATCATTGCAGTAATTATCCAATGGAAGGCTCACACCAATTGGCTTAGCTACATCCAGGTGGGGACTTTCTTTTGGCCAGACAGTGAATCATATAAAATTACTTGAGAAAAAATGCCTCCAGACGCTAATACTAACCAGCAGATTCTGCACAATTTTTGCGCACGTGCGTCAATATGATTCGATGATGCTCGTTTCATTTTTTTCACATGGGACTATGTCACTTTTTTTGTCCATCCAAACTGATTACATCATTTCTATCCGGCTTTGGTTGTATTTTATAGCATTAAAATGAAAGGACCTTATGTGAATTTTAGCATCTACCAAAGAGAAGCAAAAAAAAATTCATTTCTTTCTCTCGGAAGCCAGAAGGGCAATTAGCGCACTCGATTATTTTTTTGCAGAAAAACCAAACATAACGACAATCGTTGTGCTCTGACACTTGCTATAATTATGGTTATTATGTGACGTCTGTTCCAGCTAATATTTGTTGTGTTTCTTTTTCTGTTCGTTTGTGTCTCAGATGCTCATTATCGAAAATCTAAAAAAAATAAAAGAATGAATGAGTATCTTAAGGGGTAATACAAAGGTGCGGTAATTTGTAGGGTACCAGGAGTTCCACGTGCAAATCGACAGGTCGCTGTTCTACAAAATTGGTATAAATTGTTGTATTCTTTATGTCATACATGAAAAACATATTGAGAAAGGTCTTCACGCTTGTATGAGAGGGGGAGGATGGAGAAAAGCATGTAAGGAAATGAACGTATACTGTTCCTTTTGGGTCCATTGGATTGTCCAAGCTCAAAACCAATCCAAGATGGAAGCAAGTGAACCCTTCCACATCCAGCTGGTTCCCACATGTATGCTGGAAGCCGAAACCCAGAATCATTAAAGCTAGCTAAACCTAACTCTCCCCAGACATCAGTCCTCCAGATCCAATTGTGTGAAGTACCTCTAAGTAAAAGGAATGGTAACACACCTCCTTGCCTTCATGTCATGCTGATGATGCCTCCTTGCTCCACCTCATTCAGATGACTCCTCCTAGCTTCCGCCTCATTCCATCTCATTCCAATGATGTCTCCTTGCCTCCATGCCATTTTGATGATGCCTCCACCTCATTCCAACAATGTCTCCTTGTCTCCATGCCATTCTGATGAGGCCTCCTTGCCTCCACCCCATTCCAACAATGTCTCCTTGCCTCCATGCCATTCTGATGAGGCCTCCTTGCCTCCACCTCATTCCAACAATGTCTCCTTGCCTCCATGCCATTCTGATGAGGCCTCCTTGCCTCCACCTCATTCCAACAATGTCTCCTTGCCTCCATGCCATTCTGATGAGGCCTCCTTGCCTCCACCTCATTCCAAAAATGTCTCCTTGCCTCCATGCCATTCTGATTATGCCTCCTTGCCTCTATCTCCTTCTGATGATTCTTCCTTGCTACTACGTCATTCTGATGATGCCTCCACCTCATTCTGATGATGCCGACTTGCTTCCATCTCATTCCAATGATGCCTCTTTGCCTACTTATCATTTTGATGGTGCCATCTTGCTGCATTATCATGCATGTTCCATAACACACCAAAGTCACAACTGAGCAGCAACCCGGGCTTTAAATATCCATTCTTGATGTTCTCCATTGGCTTATTTTAGGTTTTCCATCAGTGCATTACTTTGTTTATTTGATTCCTGATTTTGGCTTGTTTATGGATTACCCATCTGTCTCCAACTCATTGTCAAGGTGGCACCCAGCGTGCGCTGTGGTGAGACCCCCAGGATGTGACATGGCAGACCCTTCAGGTGAGTATACACAAAGATAGACTTGGCAAGGGTTAAACATTTGTGCTGCAGCTGGGCAGCACATGAAGGAGGCTGGACAGTGTAGGCTGGACAGTGTCACACATAGATAGAACAAGGTGGTACAAAACGGGATTCACAAAAATTGAACAAGGCTGGATTACTAAAGGCAGATTGCAGGGCTTGATGTAGACAGACGGGATGCAGGGCTTGATGCAGGCAGACGGTTTAGGGGGTAAAAGGCTGAAGGCTTTGGAGGTGTCATATCCTCAGCCCCTGCTGCGCTGCCTGGGGGGGGTCTGGGCAAGGTCCTGTGCCAAGAACTGGCCAGCTGCCAGCACTGGGGAATGGCCGAGCGGCGTCCGAGGGGGCGGGGCCTAACATGGTCACAAGGAGCCGCCGGGTTTAAAACAGGGCGCGAGGAGTTGCCTCGTCACCCTGTCGTGGAGTCTGTTTCCCGCATCTCTAACCATTCGTTTGTATTGATGCCAACTGTTGCCAACCCATTTTCTGGATACGATCCCTGCTCCTGCTTTTTGACTCGGCTTGTTTTTGACTATTCTCGTGCTGCTCGATTACGATCGCCTGTGTGGTGCTTTGGTGGTTTAACCCCATGCTTGTCGCTGGAGTGTTTACACGTTACTGGGGTATTGTCCCTTTGAAGTTGAGGGTATCGTCTGTGGCCTCATTAGGTTCCTATACCCAACCCAGGGCTCATGTTCTCCAGCCACACATGTATATAAGAACTGCGATCGAAAGGTAATGTTTATATGCAGCTCATGTTCAGTGTGCTCTCACCATCAAATATACTTGTTACTGTATTTACGACAGACCCCGAGGTGTATGTGTTGTCACTGACTATCTTAAGGTACTGCTGATCTGCTCCTGATTATCAGAAACGTTAAAGCAGCTTATTTCCTGACTGCCCTGCAGTCCGCGCAATTCACCAACTGTCTGACATATTTGTGTGTTTCTGAATGTGCTCTAAGTAGTCTATCGGTCTCGAAACCTTTAGTGCTTAGTAGCAACTCAGTGTTTTGTTCATCCTCACTGCCTCAAGTGTATAATTCTGTGTATGCCAATCAGTGTTTAAACGTCAAAAAGATTTATCAGCCCTTAAGGATCTCAACTCCACTACTCTCTGGTGGGCGCTACTCCCCCCGTTACAGGAGGGCAGAGACCACACGGCCAAAGGTTCTGGAAGGCAGAGACCACACGGCCGAAGGTTCTGGAAGGCAGAGACTACACGGTTGAAGGTTCTGAAAGGCAGAGACGACACAGCTGAAGGTTCTGAAGGACAGAGAAAACATGGCTGAAGGTTCTGGAACTGGAACATTGTGGGTAGCAGGCTTAGAACACTGCAGGCTTAGAACACAGGATACACTAGCGGCTAGGACTGCTAGATACACTGCAGGCAATATCACAGGAACAATCAGGAGGAGCAGAACTGACTTCAAACTGAGACTCAGGACAGAGCCCTGTCTTAGGGGAGCTCTGTCCTAATATAGGGAGTAAGTCAGTGGGCAAGGTCAGGTGGTAGGAGAACAGGTGAGCAGCCGGGGAGTCCTGGACTTAATGTTGAGGGTTGGATATAGGGATGTGCGTTTCGGGTTTCGGAATTTCGGAATTTTCACGAAATTTCCCGATTCGTGTTTTCGGATGCGGCCGATTTTCCGAAAAATTTTTGATCCGAAAATGGCAGATCCGAAAAGTTTTCCGAGCCAAAACGAAATATTTTCGGAATTTTCGAATGGACTTGAAATGTGTCAAATCGAAATTTATTTTCACTCTATTCATGATTTCGGTTCCATTCGTGATTTCGGTTCCAGCTGTTTTATTCTGAAATTCGATGATGACTGTCCACTTCAAAGTTGTTGGGAAATTCAGGAGTGATCTTCAATACTCTATGTCCAAGACTTAAACCAAAAGGACATCTCTTGGTTGAGGTTAATTAAGAGGTTAACACCTGTCCTGGCCAAACCTCTGCAGGAACCCAAGATCCTACCCTAACCATATAACAGAAACTGTAACCTAACCTTAGGTTTCAGAGATCAAAAATGGCCGAACAGATCACATGTTTCTGATATTCCAAGTCATTGATACAGAAATATCAGAAGCTTCTGATATTCAGAATTGGCCATTTCCGATCCTTACAGAATCCGATATTGTCAACGGTGATTCTTTTAACCATCACTTGCAACTATTAACCCTTTCGCTGCTGAGGCTTTTCCCGCCCCTGTGCTGAGGTCATTTTTACCGGTTTTGCTCATCATGTTTAAACGTGTTTTTAAGGCTTATTTTAGTATGTGACCCAGACATATTATATATCGTTCTTTCCGTCAGACTCGGCAGATTCATAATATGTCATTATTATATGTATACGTCATGACCTGTCTGTATATTATAACAAAAAATGCAATACAATATGAATTTTCAATAATTTACAACGTGTAAAGTGGTTTGTTTTCACATTTTAACATGCGAGCAATTGCGGTTATATTTTGTATGGGGTGCGCTTGTTAAAAGAATTAGAGATGGGGTCTCGTTACATTTTTTTTTGGGGAAAATTACACGATTTTTAACAAACGCACCGCATACAAAAATCGTTAGTGCAGCATCATTGTTCACATTATAATTGAAATGGGAACAATATTGCTGCATTAACAAAACCAAAAAAAAGAAAAAAAAATTGTTTATTTTTTTTCTTATAATTTTTTTTTTAAATATTTTTTATTTTTATTTTTAATTTTAAGTTTTTTAAAAAAACTTTTTTCACAGTCGTGTTTGGTATCGTTGGAACGGCCATGCTCTGGCCGATCCAACAGTACCAAAATTTAACCCCTAGCTGCCACGGATCGGGAGATAGGGGGTTCATTGGAACCCCCTATCTCCACCATTGGTGGCAGCTAGGGGTTAACTCCAGGACTGGCATCATCGTGCTACGCACGATGACGCCAGTCCTCAGGGGGAGTTCCTGGAGGCTTGGCCGACATCCAAGAGGTCGGCCAGCTCCGGGAAAGGATCACGAACCGGCGCTTTTCAGCGCCGATTCGTGATCCGGCTCCCCAGGGGTTAATGCCAGGTACCATTTGGAAGGGCAGGCTGTGCCCTTCCAAACGGTGCCTGGGTTAACCCCTGCAACGCCGCCGATCGGGAGGGAGAGAGGTCCGAAGGACCTCCCGCCTCCCTTTCAGGCGCCTCCTCCGCACATGCGGGGTGGGCGCCTGAATTAGGTGTCATCGCGCCCCCGCGATGACACCTAATTACTCCGGCGGCGGTTCGGGTGCTGGGCTGACATCGAGGATGTCAGCCCGCACCGGGGGGGCCAGCGATCGGCCGGAACCCGGCCGAACGCTGGCCCCAAAGTGAGGACGCGCTCAGCGCGTCCACCGCATGGAACGTGATATGCGGTTGGACGCGCTGAGCGCGTCCACCGCAGCGAAGGGGTAAAGGCTATAAATTAAATATTGTTTTTTGAAGGATCTGAGAGCAGAAACATTTCAGTGCCGGCCACCCTTTCAGGATGACCACAGTCTGATTTACATATGGTGTAGCCTACACTGCAATGGCACCAACGAGCCAATAACAGAACAGGGTGTCACTGTAGGGCAGGTCACTATTGTTCTCGTTGTCAGCAATCTCACATACCTTGTTTTGACCCTTAGAAATCTAGGCTTCTGCTAAAATGATATCATAAAAGTGGAGATGGTCCAGTTGTTAAAGGGATACTTTATTGAAAAACAGTTCACATTTTTTTCCTCTAAATAATTGGGCAGATCCTGCTGACAGCCTCTGCTATATATATGTGAATTTACACGCGAGCAGCTCCTCCTCTTTGGTTCAGGGACTACCAAACTTTGAAACGAGGAGAACAGAGGTTCCGAAAAATATGAAAATTTCCGAAATCTCGAAAAGTCAATACAAAAAACGAGCTAAGTGACCCCAAAATACGAAAAATGGTCGATATTCCGAAAAAAAAATGTACACGAAAAACGAGTCGAACCGAACCGAATCGAAACAGAAATCGGTCGAAACGAGCCAAATCGAAAAGTTTAAACATCCGAACGAGCCGAACCGAATCGAACCGAAAAAAAAATCGGTGCACAAGCCTAGTTGGATAGACAAAGGTAAGATCCGGCCTGCATTGGGACCTCCTGCGTATCCCATGGTCTCCAGGCTGGTGGCATGACACTCGTAACCTTGTCTTCATTGATAATTCTTTGTTTCTCTCCAGTCCTTGACCTTGGCTGGTTTTTCTTCCCTCACTTTTCTATCTAGCCCAGTCACCAAGGACCAAATATTTAGGCAGGGTGTCCTTCACTGCTTCTGGAGTTCTGCGTGTTAGGTCACCCGGTATCTGGGACAGTTGATATTTTGGTGACGTCATTTTGTAAAGTGCATCCTCCTGATGGGCAGGTTTGGGGTAACCCTGCTCGCTATCCTATACTGTTCCCCTTCCTTTGTAGCGGTAAAGTACGGACACGTGACTGTGGGATCCATGGGTCATTATTTCACTTGAGTGTCTTATAAATATTTAGAAAGGGAAACAATTGAATGTTCTACCAGTTAAATATTTGTATGTTTTGTTTTGGCTTTTAGTGGAATGCCATAAACAAATTAATGTCAGTATTAAACAAAACAACAGAGGTGATAAAAAGCATAAATATTCAGAGCCACAACAGCCATTTCAAGTGACTTTGGAGACGGTGAGAAGGTAGCGAGATCATCTGGGAGAGGGGGCTTGGGAAGCAAAGGGGAGCCTGAATTATCTCTGGCAGAACACGCTGAGAAGGGCCAGAGCCTCTCGAGTTTTCCTTTCCCTTTGTGCTCAGGAATCAATTATGGCAGAAGGGCTTTCGAGAACGAAGAATTCATCAGGATTTCTAAATGATGGGAGAGTCGGCCTTTCTAACGAGGACTGCCTGCTATTTACATATCGTTAAATGACAGTCCATTTAATTAGCTAAATTACCGGCGCCTGATGATTGCCAGATGCCAATAACCCGAAAAGTGGCTGTAAATGGGATTTTTTTTTCTCCCTTTTTTTTTTTTTACATTTTTATTTTATTATTTATTTTTAAATGTACAAATAATTTCTTGTTAGCAGTTTGTCTGGGAGGAAAGGAGAGGGAGGGGGGATTCGTTCTGCGGGATGCGAAGAGGGCTGCGTGTCTCCTGCGGCACACAGATCTGTCCTGAAGTGCACTCTTTGCCGTAGAGCGTTGAAAGAAGACATGCATCTTTATAATAGGTTATAATAAGCGGCGCACAGCGAGCGTCTGCCGAGTCCCTTGTGTTGAAAGAAAACAGAGAACGCGACGGATACGTTGATAGTGAAGCAAGGTGGGAGTCCTAGAGGAAATGTATCAAGTGCAGACACATATATTGGGCTGATGCTGGGCCACCCTTGACTTTAGGGGGTCAGGACAAATAGAAGTTAGGGGGCAACTAACAATCTTGGACAGCGATCAGAAAATTGATCCCTAGGAGGTATTGATCGACAAAGGTGAGGAATATATTCTATGCAATGCTGATCGTAACCGCAGGAGCTGATAGACAGCCTTCCGTCTGGAAGGAAGCCCCTCCTACTCTGGAAGGCTGCCATGATGCCCTGGGACAGCCAATTACAAGAGCAAAAAAGGACCCTCAGCACATCATGGCCTAATTGGACCCATGGTCACTGTGCCCAATTAGGTCATGATGTGCTGAGGGTCCTTTGTTGCTCTTGCCTTGGCTGCAGCAGGGCACCATGACAGCCTTCCAGAGTAGGAGGGGCATCCTTCCAACCGGAAGGCTGTCTATCAGCTCCTGCGGTTATGACCAGCATTGCACAGGATGTATTCCTCACCTCCGTCGATCAATATAACCTCCAGGGAACAATTTTATGGTCGCTAAGGTGATCATAGTAGCTAAAGTGTCCCTTTAACCCCTTCCCTATCAAGCACTTTTCCAGAAATCCTCAGCCAGGGAAAACTGGATATATAAAAAATTCACTTTTCATTAATTAGAAAGTGATCATAGTCCCATTATATAAATAATACATAATTTACTGTACTCGTCCCATTTTGGCAGGCAGATGTCGCCATCTGCTGGCCGAAAGGAGCTACTGCAGCTGGGGCTCTGTGCTGCAGCAAGTAAATACAGTATCTCTGCGTTACACAGATATTCACTTGCAAAACCTGTTCTGGCACCTCGGTTGCTAAAACTTTGGGGGCGCCTTCTGGAGCCCAAATGCAAATGAAATTTGCTTGCAACAATCGAATTTCAGTTGCAATGTTTTAGCACAGCCCCAGACGCTGTTAAGATGATCTCCGGCTGCTGCTCCTGCTACCGCTGATTGTGTATACATGATCACAGTAGTGACGGGGTTAAAAGACAAGCATATGAATCTAAAGCATAAGTTTGCATGGGAAGATTATATGGAGCAGATCGAATTGTACAATGTAGCTGCACTGGGCGATCAGAAAAGTTTACAAGGTCTGCTAAACGAGGCCATAACAAGATTTAAAGTGAGGTGATAAAACTCTTGACAACACTATTAAGTGGCCGCGCTGATCAAAGAAGCGTAATGCCGCAGCGCATTGATTATATCACACCATTAGAATATTCACGCAGCGGTTCAGGAATGCGACCCAGTCTACAGATACTTAATATAATAAAGGGATATTCGTGTAGTGTCCGTTTCTACCGTAAAAAATAATGTTTTATCGATGTACTTTATGATTTTCCTTAAATCTTTGAAAAGGCTTTGCCAAATAATGACTTGCTTTTTTTTTCTTTGCTGTTTTGTTGAATTACAGAGCAGCTCCTGCTTCTTTTGTGTTTTACAGCAGAGCTTTATCCTTCTGTAATATGATCTCAATCTGCCTTCCCACAATCCTCTGCCAGCTTAGCATTGCGCACACACACACGCTCACACATAAGCATGAACGCACACTTACATATATGCATGCACACACACTTACACAAATGCACGCACACACACAGACACAAACATATACGCAAACACATTCGCACATTTGCATACACATACAGACATGTACACACACACGCCCACACAAGTGCATGCACACAAGCTCACACATATGCATGCACACACACAACAAACATATACGCAAACACATTCGCACATTTGCATACACATACAGACATGTACACACACACACGCTCACACATATTCATGCACACATGTGCACACACACACAGACACACAAACATATACTCAAACACATTGGCACATTTGCATACACATACAGACACGCACACACTCCCACACACACTTACACATATGCATGCACACAGACACACAAACATATACGCAAACACATTCGCACATTTGCATACACATACAGACATGTACACACTCACACACACACGCCCACAAATTTGCATGCACACACACACACTTACACATATTTGTGCACGCACACACTCACACATATGCATGCACACACACACAGACATATACTCAAACACATTGGCACATTTGCATACACATACAGACACGCACACACTCACACACACACTTACACATAGATATGCATGCACACACACACAGACACACAAACATATACTCAAACACATTCGCACATACGCATACACATGCACACACACCCACTCACACTTACCTACAAACACACACATGCACACAAACACACACACAGCAAAATCCCCGTAATCTTTCTCCCCTTGCCCCTGAGCCAGAAAAGTATCAGTAGAATATTTTGGGCTCCAGAAAACAGCTGAAAAAAGTAAAAATCAACTCTTTCTAGCAAGAAAATAAGTATTTGGAACAGCTACAAAGCTTATTTTACCAACTTTGATGTATCAAGGCCTAATCAAAAACTACGGAAACCAGAATCCAACTGAGACGTTATACAAAATGGGAACTATCACGCGCCCTGAGCTAAAATCAGGACGATAAGAGGAAAAATTTGCGTTCGCTAACTTCCCTCTTGCGTCCCGGTTTCCCCAGCAGATCGCGGGTCGGTGTCGAGTCCGGCAGCTTGCCCCTTAGCGATCGGTAAGCTCTCGGATGCTGGGGGCAGCGCTACAGCTCCGTCCCCAGCATCCCCTCCATGACGTCCATAGGACGCCATGGAGGATCGTGCTGCCGGTAAACATGACAGGCATTATGCAGCACATACAGATACAAGGTGTTGCTGTAATTGTCACAAACAGACATTAGGCAGCACATACAGATACAAGGTGTTACTGTAATTGTCATACACAGGCATTATGCAGCACATACAGATACAAGGTGTTGCTGTAATTGCCATACACAGGCATTATGCAGCACATACAGATACTAGGTGTTGCTGTAATTGCCATTCACAGGCATTATGCAGCACATACAGATACAAGGTGTTGCTGTAATTGCCATACACAGGCATTATGCAGCACATACAGATACAAGGTGTTGCTGTAATTGCCATACACAGGCATTATGCAGCACATACAGATACTAGGTGTTGCTGTAATTGCCATTCACAGGCATTATGCAGCACATACAGATACAAGGTGTTGCTGTAATTGCCATACACAGGCATTATGCAGCACATACAGATACAAGGTGTTGCTGTAATTGCCATACACAGGCATTATGCACCACATACAGATATTGCATTGCTAGTAATCTCATTGTGAATAATCACTACAAATTCCCATAAGCAGGAGATCGCACCATTTTATTATCTGTCTGCAGCACACTTACTGCATCTGACATAGAGGCCATTCTGCCTGTATGCTGATAATGCAGACTCCGTGTGACATTGTGCCAGATAAGGGACACCATCTAGAGTTCAGAACTTTACATCCCAGCAGTAATTCTGTACAGGATAAATGAACACATGAAGAAATTGGCAAATTAACATTAATTTATCTCGCAATAACAACCTTTATGCAAAATTAGATACTTTATCCAACATTTAAGTGCCAACTTCGTATCGTGTGTTTCAAATAAATGTTGTGAATTTTTTTTTCCAACATATAATGCTTGGCAGTGAAAGGGTTAAACGTAAGATACGGTAGTCCTAATAGGTGGCGTCTGATTCTCTGCCCTGGCATCACGTAATGCTGTGCGCAGAGCGCTAAGTAGCAGTTTAAGATCACAGCTGGAAGTGCTTCCCGTCATTCAATAATCACGATTCCCATTTACCTGTCTGGGAATTCCATTATGTCTCTTGTTATCCACATTGAAACATGCATCACCCGTTCATTAGAGTATAATCTTCACATTATGCTGCCGTTGGGAGAACAAGGATGCGCAGCAAGCAAGCATTAAGCGGGATCAATACATGGTAATACGCTGAGGTCAAGGCGAAGGGGAAGCGGACCTGGTGCGGCTGGATTAAGATGCTCTTACGGTCACCTTTCACTGAGGATCATCAAAGAAAATTACAAGAAAATTAACCAAAATAAACATTAAAAAATGTGCATTTAGAGCATTTACTTGACACAATTAAAGACCAGGAACCAAACCGATAATTGTGCTTCAAGAAGATGTATCTTTGCACGGTAAATAATGCTGAGGTCAAGGCAAGAGCCAAGAAAACCTGGTGCGGCCGGATTACACAATACATTTGGTCGAAACCAGCTGATAATTTTTAGGAAAAAAATTGCTGATCTGATTAAACTGGGCCTTAACCCTTCAATGCCAAGTTATTTTCCAGAAAACCACTGTCAGGAACCATTATTTTTCTTTTTAAATTAAACTAGTAATGAATTATACAGTAAGAAATATTTGTTAATATTCACAGTGCATTCCTTACTGTAATAACCTATTTGACAGGCGGATGTCGCCACCTGCTGGCCAGAAGGAGTTACTGCACTTCTGGGTTCCGTGCAGGATCATCTGGGGAGATGTCAGACCAGACACATTCCCAGCTGCTTTTTAAAAGTCATAGCACCACAGGTATCATACCCACCGTGCTGAAACTTTAGGGGCATGTTCTGAGGCCCAAATGCAAATGGATTTTGGTTGCAAAAAAATGCAATTCCTTTACATTGCTGCTGTGGAACCCCATATCGTCTGTACTCGATATAGGGGCACCAGGAGGTGCTTTGCAGATCCAGTATAGTCGATCTTGCTAGTAAAGGGGTTAAGTTCCCCCTGCTAAAATAGTTGGGGCGTTGCACTCCCTTGCATTATTGTTCAGCTTGACCCCTGCATGCAGCAAATGATCAATAAAATGCAATTGTTGGTGATATAGAGTGCAGGACAGCTTTTCAACAATTTTTTTTGTGCTGAGACATGTAGAACCTTAGGATCATGTGCGCCCTCCAAATTTGGTAGGTACACAGGTTATTATTATTTTTTATACTACCTCCAGAAGAAATTTGTCAACCCCCGGCCCCTCCCCATTTAATCTATTGGGGCTATTCAGAAAGCACCGAAATATCACCGAATGGATCCACCAAACGCCGCCGATCAATGGCTTAAAGCAGCGAAAAAGCAACGTATGCATCCGATACACTTCGGAACACCTTCGAAAAAACACTGAATATATCTGATAAACAGCCGAACGCAGCCCAAGATCCACTAAACAGCCGGCCAGCCATCAAATTCTGCCAAGAAAAGCCGACCAGCCGCCGAACAGGGGTAAAAGAAAACAAAAAAATGCATTTTTTAAAAGTTGTTTTAAACCAAAATAATGCATGAAAATACATGGAAATAATATTTATTTATTTATTTAATTTATTTGCAAAGTATTTTACCAGGAAGGATACATTGAGATTTCTCTCGTTTTCAAGTTGAATAACAATAAAAAGGTCTGTTACAGAATAGAAAAAAGCTATTTAGAAAAAATCTGAATTTAAAATTTAGACGAAAATTTCCAGAAAAATGCCTAAAAAAAAATTCGAAACAATAAATTGACTTTTTGCTGCAAATGAAAAGAATAAACGGTTGAATAAAAATGTATTAAAAATGGGGATTTTTTTTTTACATTGAAACCTATGGGATTCGCCTGTTTAAACCCGTCGAACAAAAGCCCCGAAAATCTGGGCACTTCGCCAACCTGTCGGGACTGTTCAACGTTCCCTGAATAGATTAACCATTACTATTCTATGAGGAATTTCACTGCCGTCGAATTGCACTGTATTTCGCTGCCAATTTGCCAATATTTGGCGAATTGCCAGCTTTTTGAATAGCCGAATTGCCACAAAATTCTCTGACCAATCCGGCTCTTTCTGAATAATCCCTTATGACTGCCCGACTAGTGGTCACAGCCATCATCTGCCACCCCGCCCTCCCGTTAGTCGCCCTCCTGCATGGGTCAAATCAGAGTCACGCTTCACGCCTGTCAGCAATTCATGCCGTAATAAATAAAAACGTTGAAATAAATCAGTCTGACACATCCACGAGGACGGTGCCTGAGAAACAAACAAAACGTGGAATTTGAAGGGGGGAAAAAAAGCGACATAATTTTGCTTCGCGTTGCAAGTTTGCGCTGATTCACATTAAAGCGCGTCGTCACAGGTTGCATTTTATGAAGTGTCGTATGTCACCTCCTCTGTTGCTTAAATCCAGCACAAAGAAAGTTTGTTGATCTGCCGAGACATCTTACACGAAGAATTATAAGCAGAGTAAATATAGCATAACTCAATGGAATGTTTAGTTTGAAGAGCCACAGATGGTACATACGTCAAGTGCTTGGAAGGTGCACGCCACTTCTGGAGGATATTATACTACATAATCAGATATGTTCTAGACTATGTGGGAATTTTCAAACAGATGTCAGTGCCAGATGTCACACGCGCTTGACGTAGAGATCCAAGCAGTCACAGTAAGCCGTAACAATGATGCGTAGGAGATACAAACAGCCATAATAATAATTTTATATGTTACATTGTAACCCAGCAGGTTTGTTTACTAAACAGAGAGCTGGGTGAGTGGGTTCACGCCATTCTGGCCAACAGAAGCCAGGCCGGGGATCAAAATTTATTAATCCAACTCAAAAAATCAAATCAATTAAATAAAATCCAACTGTCGTTTTTGTGTTTTATTTCTTTCTACGCTGGGTTGTTTTGGAATGAATTCACAAACCCGTTACCGAGCCGCCAATCATTTATCAGCCTTCAGCAAAAGGCAAATATTTTATTTTCAGTCATATTAATTCTAGAATGAATATTCATTACGTTAAGAAAGATGCAAATTTTTGATGAAGTGAAAAACTCTAAATAGCTGTATCTGCAGCTTGTCTGCAATGTCTGTATCAATAAAAATCAGATAGATAGATAGAGAGACAGACAGACAGACAGAGACAGACAGACAGACAGACAGACAGATATAGATAAATAGATAGATATAGATAGATGGATAGATAGATACTGATATAGATAGATAGATATAGATAAATAGATAGATAGATAGATAGATAGATAGATAGATAGATAGATAGATAGATAATGATAGAGATAGATATAGATAAATAGATAGATAGATAGATATATAGATAGATAGATATAGATATAGATAGATAGATAGATAGATATAGATAAATAGATAGATATAGATAAATAGATAGATAGATAGATAGATAGATAGATAATGATAGAGATAGATAGAGAGACAGATAAATACACTGGTGTATTTTGGCCTAGGCCGACTAGGCCCAGGCCTAGGGCGGCACTTTCCAGGGGGCGGCGGCCCGCACTGGGTGGCCCCACTTTTGCAAAGTATTTTACCAGGAAGGATACATTGAGATTTCACTAATTTACACTTTAAATTTCACTTTCCAGGGGGCAGAAAAAAACCTCACCACTAAATGGGTTACTCACAGAGCACCGAAATGACGCCAACGTTTTGGTGTTCTGTAGGTCCCTGCACTTAGGAGAATAAAATTTCCCCACCCTGCAGTGAATTCACCATTCACCGCAGGGTCCCCAAAGTGCATGGAGTCGGCCACTGAATGCTGCCACCGCAAACCCGTGGCCTGCTGTTTTCAAAAGAACTACTGAACGAAAATGTCTGGAATTTACATATAAGATCCTATGATTGATAATAAAAAGTTCTGTTACAGAAAAAAGAAAAACTGCTATTAAAAAAAGGGGGGAATTTTGCCCAAAAAAATCTGAAAAATGACTAAAGGTACTAAAAAAAATCAATAAGTAAAGACTTTTTACTGCAGATTAAAATAATAAATGATTTATTAGATATTGCATAAAAACGGGAATATTTTATAACATTGAAACCTATGGGGTTCGCCTGAATAAACCTGCTGATTGAAACCACCGAACATCAGGGCATTTCACTGCCATTTCTCTGAGTCTCAGTACCACATGACTGGCTGAACCACGTGAAACGCACGCGCGCAGCTGCCCGCCCTTTCGTTAACACAGACTCTATTCTGGACTGAACACACACCGGGAAGGGAATCAAAGCTACAGTGCACCCTCTGACAGTGTCACCCCACTGCTGACAAGATGGCTCCACAGCATAATTACTGTCTGCTCATATACACTCAGTTTGCTGGGAGTTTTATTGCAGTGGATTCTGATGCACTCATACACACCGCACATTGCATTGCTGGGAGTTTTATTGCAGTGGATTCTGATGCGCTGACACACACCACACATTGCATTGCTGGGAGTTTTATTGCTGTGGATTCTGATACGCTGACACACACCACACATTGCATTGCTGGGAGTTTTATTGCAGTGGATTCTGATGCGCTGACACACACCACACATTGCATTGCTGGGAGTTTTATTGCTGTGGATTCTGATACGCTGACACACACCACACATTGCATTGCTGGGAGTTTTATTGCTGTGGATTCTGTGATACACACTGCATATTACTGTGAGTTTTATTGCTCTGGAGCTCTGGGATACGCTCATACACACTGCACATTACTGTGAGTTTTATTGCTGTGCAGTTCTGTGATATGCTCATACACACTGCACATTTCTGTGGGTTTTATTGCTGTGCAGCTCTGATATGCTCATACACAGTGCCCATTTCTGTGGGTTTTATTGCTGTGCAGCTCTGTGATACGCTCATATGCAGTGCACGTTTCTGTGGATTTTATTGTTCAACCAATTAGAGCGGCTGTGATCCAGTATACTTGACATGCGTGGCTGTTCTTTGTAAAAATGCTTGAATTTAAACATTTCATAATTTTCTTTATCTCAATAGATACATTTGAAATGGTATACAAAATATACAAGTAGGCACTTGGTATCCACTTTTAATATAAAGAGAGGAAAAGGCGGAGCTCTAAAGAGGAAAAGGTGGAGCATAAATAGGAAGGGTGGGGATTAACCAGGAAGAGGTGTGCCCTTGACAGGAAGGGGTGCGTCAAATTTAAATTAGGGGGTGCACGAGTTTAGTCAGGCCTAGGGCAGCACAAAACCTAAATACACCACTAGATAGATAGATAGATAGATAGATAGATAGATAGATAGATAGATAGATAGATAGATAGATAGATAGATAGATAGATAGATAGATAGATAGATAGATATTTAAGTATAGGTAGATAGATGGATAGATTATTTAAAATGTATCAGCTGATATTTCAAAGAAAAAAAATAAATATTTTTTTTCAAAAAAGTCAGTAAATAGAATTCATTCGAGACCATATTTTGTTATTTTTCAGCACAGTATCCTCAGAAATCATGGGTTTGAGAGAAGAATGGTGAGCTGACATTTGGCACTCAGTCAGTTCATGTACCAATACCAGAGTCAGGGAAGTCACGGCAACAAGCCGTCCATCATCTGATAAGTGCAACCAAAACATGTACAAGAGGTAAGAGCAGAGACAAAACCTTATACTAAACATCATTTTCTCTTGTTACATTGTTTTATATACAAATAACCGTGAAATAAAATAAATCTCCACAACTATAAAAACATTAAACAACAATAAAACAATATTAAAACGGGAATAAAACCACAAACACGACTTGCCATTTTACAAGCCAAATTTTTTTCTGAATTTGTTTGTAAACGAACGTGATATACAATTTATAAAGAAAATAAAACAGCCCCTGTGCGCATCCGATTCCTCGCCAGCTGTTGTTCTTGCAGTAAATACATATGTGTTGTGTAAAAAACATTATTTTGATTTGTGTAAGAATAAAATCCTCACATCCATCAATAGGTGTTTGTAAAGGGACGCACTACTCATAATGACCACTTTATTCATTTAAAGTTCAGGATGTGAGGAGTGCCACCTCCGCCCCCTTCTCCCAGCTTCCCCAATCTCTCAACAATTGCTGGGTGAAGTGGAGGAGTTTCCTCCATCCCACTCAGCTTTACCACCAGCCTGGAGTTTTGAATTTCCCATCTGCCGGTCACCAGATCAGTCACTAGTGATGTCACACACAGAGAGCGGCCATCGTCACCCTCTTGACAGCAATCGCTGTAGCGAGCATTCTCAGAGAGGCAGCCAATGGATCAGATCTGTGCATGCGCATGCAGCTCCGATCCATCGCTCTGCGCAGACGCTACTCAACTTGTGTACGTAAAGTGCACAAGCCCCGTGCAATTTGGGTTCCCTACGGTTTGCAAGTTGTGTGGAAGCGCAAATTGGGCAGAAAAGTTTCAGGGGCTCCTGGGTTTGGGAGTCCCTGAGCCGAAGAGGAGGAGTGTCCTCGTTAATGACCTGCATCCCTGGCTAAGAAACTGCATCCCTGACTACGCAACTGTATCCCTGGCTAAATAACTCCATCCCTGACTACGTAACTGTATCCCTGGCTAAATAACTGCATCCCTGACTACGTAACTGTATCCCTGGCTAAATAACTGCATCCCTGACTACGTAACTGTATCCCTGGCTAAATAACTGCATCCCTGACTACGTAACTGCATCCCTGGCTACAGAAGTGCATCCCTGGCTACGGAGCTGCATCCCTGGCTACTGAGCTGCATCCATGGCTAAGGTACTGCATTCCTGGCAAAGGAACTGCATCCTTGGCTACAGGGCTGCATCCCAGTGGCTAATAAGCTGAATTCCTGGCTAATGAGCTGAATTCCTGGCTACAGGGCTTCATCCCGGTGGCTAATGAGCTGAATTCCTGGCTAATGAGCTGAATTCCTGGCTACTGAGTTGCATCTCTGGCTAAGAAACTGCATTCCTGGTAAAGGAGCTGCATCCCTGGCTGTAGAGCTGCATCCCTGGCTGTAGAGCTGCATCCCTGACTGTGGAGCTGCATCTCTGGCACAGGAATTTATTCCTTGCAAAAGGAACTGCATCTCTGGCTACGGAGCTGCATCCCTGGCTGTGAAGATGTATCCCTGGCTATGGAACTGCATCCCTGGCTATTGAGCTGCATCTCTGGCTATGAAATTGCATCCCTGGCTAAGGAACTGCATTCTGGTGGCTATTGAGCTGCATCCCTGGCTATAGAACTGTGTCCCTGGCTAAGCAAACGTGAAGGTCCTGCGCTTCGTGCATAACTGAAGGATTTATTTACAAACCAATGAAACAGTACTGATTGTGACGGTGCAGACATTGTGTCAAAATATCTAGATTTAAAAGCTTTTCCAACTCTCACATCCCTCCAGGTTGTCCATCTCCATCGAGAATTTTCATAAAGTCACCTCCTAGTGACTTACAACATAATATCTCATGAAATGACCAAGTCATAAAGGATCTGAAGCCAAAAAGCATCCAATTCCAGAGAATTTCAGGTTTTGCTGATAATTCCCCACGCCGGACTTTCCAAATACTCTCATTTGCAAGAACAAAACAATTTAGCCGGAGCCTCTCGGAGCGGAGCCGGAAAGCAGGTCTCGCGGCAGCGAGTGGTGGCCGGGCAGAGAGACGTCTGTCACTGAGATAATATTTGCGCATTAATAATGCACGGCCTCCATTCTGCCGTCTGGGCTAATTTGGATGTTATTTATCCTCAATGTCAACGCGATTCGAAGAAGAGCTTAACTCACGTCTAATTCATCTATTGAATCCACAATATTTCCATTATCTTTATTTAACTTCCATCCCGTTGACCAGCGAGCGGCGAGCTCCTGCCCCTCTCCGATTCTGTTGCGGTCTCGCCACCCACCAAGGACTTTATTACAATCACGAGATGCCTAGGAAGAACAGAAACATTGTGAGCCTCTGATAAAACAGCTATATGTGTAGATTAATGCTCAGGGACACCTAGAAATGATGACACAAATTGCAACATTTAAAGGGACACTATCAGTAACATAAGCTGTAACTAGATTACTTGTGCACTACAAAAAAACACATTATAAAAGTTTATAAAACACATTATAAAAAGTTTATAAAACACATAAAAACTTTATAAAAAACATTTATAAAACACAGTATAAAAACTTTATAAAACACTTCACAAAACCTATTATAAAACACTTTATAAAACACATGCTACAGTTTTTTTCTCTTTGTTTGAAATAACTGCGTTTAAAAAGGAAAGATAATATTAAGTTTTTATGACCGGTTTCCATGTTGTGGGTTTTTTCCCATGATGCAACATTTACCAAAATCTATGCAAATGTTTTACTTTACTGCTGTGATTTATCTTACACTGTATTTAACAGTAAGTGAGGTGGAGGGGGGAATGTTTAGATAAGGCAGCAGGGGGTGCATTGTGATGTCCAGGCTACCTAAGATAAGAGCTGGCAGATGACTGTGTTAAGAAAGGGAGCTTAAAAGACTTCTAGTCTACCCCCTGGTGATGTCCTTTGAAATACATCCCACACAATACAATGATGTGTCGGTGACTGACCCATTCACTCCATTCTATGACCAAAGCCACACAGTGAGGAGCAAGTGATGGAAAGATACTGTGGGGGCGGGGCAGTTTACAACACAAAATATCACACAATGGATGCACCCAGTGACATATATAGAGGGAAATATCACACAATTGATTCACCCAGTGACACATATAGGAGAAAACATCACACAATGGATGCACCCAGTGACATATATAGAGGGAAATATCACACAATTGATTCACCCAGTGACACATATAGGAGAAAACATCACACAATGGATGCACCCAGTGACACATATAGAGGAAAATATCACACAATGGATGCGTCCAGTGACACATATAGAGGAAAATATCACACAATGGATGCACCTAGTGACACATATAGAGGAAAATATCACACAATGGATGCACCCAGTGACACATATAGAGGAAAATATCACACAATGGATGCACACAGTGACACGTATAGAGGAAAATATCACACAATGGATGCACCCAGTGACACAAAAAGAGGAAAATATCACACAATGGATGCACCCAGTGACAAATATAGAGGAAAATATCACACAAATGGATGCACCCAGTGACACATATAGAAGAAAATATCACACAATGAATGCACCCAGTGACAAATATAGAGGAAAATATCACACAATTGATTCACCCAGTGACACATATAGAAGAAAATATCACACAATGGATACACCCAGTGACACATATAGAGATAAATATCACACAATGGATGCACCCAGTGACACATATAGAAGAAAATATCACACAATGGATGCACCCAGTGACACATATAAAGGAAAATATCACACAATGGATGCATCCAGTGACACATATAGAGGAAAATATCACACAATGGATGCGCCCAGTGACACATATTTTCCTCTATATCACACAATGGATGCACCCAGTGACACATATAGAGGAAAATATCACACAATGGATGCATCCAGTGACACATATAGAGGAAAATATCACACAATGGATGCACCCAGTGACACATATAGAGGAAAATATCACACAATGGATGCACCCAGTGACACATAGAGGAAAATATTTTCTTAACTAAACACACAAGAGGAAAACAAACACATGTAAGATATTAGCGACATAAAATAAACACAATAAGGACATTTCATTTTTTTAGTGGCCCTTTAATATCTGGACACATTTGATCATCCTTTTACAATACTTAAATTTTTTTTCAATATTATATGTGGATTTGTGGTGATATTTCAGAGTTTTGGGTCGTGTGTGATAGAGATGTTAGATTTTAATTTCCTGTAAATATAATAAATATTGTGTCTTAAAAAGCCTGTTCTTATAAAATGGGCTGTGAAATTCCCCCCCTCCATTTCTGTTAGTGTCAATACTGCATAGATCATTGTTCCTTCTATAGGATATGAGCTGTGGCCGATTTCCTGTTATGTTCAGTGCAGGAATATGTGCGCAGAATCGGGAAGATGGGAAAAGGATTTCTTGTGAACCATATATGGTAGTAAGTTAACTGAGTGGCTAAACTTTGATGATGTAATGTATCTGTACACTGATTGGCTATAAATTCTTTGAATTTTAATAAATAGATCTGGCTTAACGAGGAAAGCTAGACTTCTGAGAAAGACCAATACAGTTTTGTGATTGATTCTTTTTGGGGGTCTCCGCCATGGCGTAGCGCAGCTCTTACTTTGGTTTTGATATATAAGAAGAAACTTGGAAAAGGTTTATGGTAATTATAATGAAAAATAGAATTTTTCAAGAGAAATATTTTTATTACCTGCAGCAGGTGTGAAACAATGTATTTCATATAGCAATTTAAAAACGGACATGTTTAAAGGGACGCTCTACGCATGCTTGGCGCTTTCGTTTTTCAGAGTGGCCAGGATGTGCCCCTTCTTCTCCCATTAAAAGTGTCAGTGACTGACACCTCTCTATCTGGGGGAGACGGGATGTCTGTCCATGGAGAGGTGTTGAGGAGGGTGTCTATCCGGAGGCGAGATGGGTCAGGGGTGTCTATCTGGGAGGAGATGGGAAGATCTGGTTGGTCACTGTGTGTTTCAAAAATTGTGGAGTGTAACGAGGAGTGGCGTTGAAAGCATTGTGAGGGGCCCTAAAATCGGCCCTTGAAATGCTAGAGGTGGCCCCATCGCCCCCTGATGGGAGTGACAGATTTCCATACAATGTGAGGCATTAAGCACTAGACTGCAGGTTTTCTAGGCTCCATCAGAGAGCGACGCGTTTCATTTTAATTGACTAACCCAAAAAAGGTAAAAAAAAATTGTTTTTAACAGTGCAAAAAAAATTGTTTTACTTTTTTTTAGTCGCGGAGAGATATGATGATCCTCTGATCGCACACACAGTCTGGGAGCAGCTAAAACAGTACAATAATAAATGGTGCCAGCGTGCAGGAGGGGGCAGCCGATCAGTCTGGACTGCGAGATGCCAGGGGGCCTTATTATATATTTATTGCAGAAGCATTTGCCACTGATGGGTTCACTCAGACTGCTGGATGTTTCATGCCTGGAATACTCTGCGGGCGACATGTGTTTACATAAGCAGTCGTAAGAAGGAGGATTCTCCTAATCTTCCCTGATACTGTTTACATTGCAAAGGGCACGGAGCGCTACGGGGAGTACTAGCAAAACGTTGTATTTAGACATAAAATCAGGACAAATTTGTCCCTTGCCTGCGAAACGCAGCGTAGCGTTTCATTGTGCAGTATTTACGCCGCGCGCAGACAGATGTACGTATAAAGGAGACCGGAGATACTCGAGGCGGATACAACGTGTTCGGGAGGAAAGACACAATTAATCGGGAATATCCCCAAGTCGTCTGACGCGTCGAGTCTTCCTGGAGCCGTAGACTGCTGGTTACGTGTGTGGATTAGATCACTCGGAGGCTGGAAGGGATGATTCCTGGGTATACTAAGGCAGGGGATCAGCAAAGCTTGGCCCTCCAGATGTTTTGGAACTATATCTCCCATGATGCTCGGGGATTGGCTGAACCTCAGCGGAAATGTAATTCGAAAACATCTGCAAAAAGAAAGTTAATTCAGTGAAAGGTTAGATTGAAAGCGAGGATTTCAAACTCCACCCCACCCCAGATATCTCTGAACTACAACTCCCATGGTTCCCTGATTGAAAGAATTCTGGGAATTGTAGGCATCAGCAAGTGGGGGAGTTTGACAGTCCTGCTTTAGAGAGAAGGATCAAACAGGAATCATTTCATCAAGTAGCCAACGCGTTCCTCTGGTCTCATTCCATGCCAGAGAGTGATGTGAGGTGCGGTCCAGGCTCTCCATCGCTTACTTGGGTCGTATGTTGGAATTATGTTCCTAACTTATTAAAGGGACCCTCTACTCATAATGAACCCTTCATTGATTTAAAGTGGTCAGGATGTGAGGAGTGCCCCCCTTCCCCAAATTGGCAGAAACGTAGGGTAAAGTGAAAGAATTTCCTCCACCCCACCCAGCGTCACCGGCAGCCGGGATTTTTTAATTTCCCGGCTGCCGGTCATCAGAGCGGTCAGTAGTGGCGTCAGCACATAGATAGCGGCCGACATCACCGTCTGAGACCACCCGGGATAGCGAGCGGTCTCAGAGAGGCAGCCGATGGGCCGTATCTGCGCATGCGCGTGCAGCTCCGACTCATCATTCTGCGGATGCTCTATGGAAATTAACTACGTAAAGTGCGACAGTCCCGCAGTTGTGTGTACGAGCGCAAACTGCATAGTAAAGCTTCAGGGACTTCCAGGTTCAGAAGCTCCTGAGCCAAAAAAGAGGAGCATAAATAATAATTGGCCAAAGGCTGTTTTGTTTAGCGTTTCTTTTCCCGTTTAATGTAACGAGTTTGTTTACTCACAATATAAATTAGCTCCGCTTGAACATGCAAAAGCGACTCATAAAGACTCCAGTAACCAGGATGGAATGATACCTGTGGATACAGGTGACTTTTCAGAGCAGACCATAATGCAGCCTATGGAAGCCTTCTCTGTGGAACCATCAGAACACTCTGAGTACCTAGGATTGCTGTGCGCAGGGGGTGGGTGGGTGTGTCTACCCAGTGTAATGGAGCGTAATAGTGTTGGATGAAGAGGTCCTCTTTCACCTCTCACATTGACATTTTAGATGTCCCTTATCTGGTTCATGAGGAAAAGCATAATAAATTACTGGCTCGTTAGTTATATTGAAAACTGAAAATCTTCTAAATATTAGTTTTCAATTAATAAATGTTCCACGGTGCACACCCTAATTTACAGGCTGCGCACGCTAGTAGTAACTTGGACTTGACCGGGATGGTGGGAAGGACCAGGTTCTAAGAGCCGGAGGTGATGTCACTCCAGCTCCAGGAAGATTTTTGCACCTCTTCCTTTTATGTATTAACAAACGCTTGTAGCAAAAGAAAAACAATAATAACAATAACAACAATAATAATAAGTGAAAACACAATCAAAACCCTCAACGTGTTCATCTGAGCAGATGGTAAGACATACAGTGTATGCAGCCGCCCCGCAAACACACCTTCATAAACTTACTATTTTGTATAACTCATTCTGCTGCTTTGTGCTACAATGTAACTACGTGACCCACCATTGTGACATGTTAAAAGAGCTAAACTGGCCGTCGCTGATATCCAGACGCACCCTTCACCTTTTCAACCTGGTGTTTAAGAGCTTTCCTGGGAAGCTACCACCCTACCTGAATAGACTGCTTCCCCCAGCAGTTCCCTCATCCTATAACCTCCGATCCAGGAGGACCTGCACCTTACTTGCAATACCACAATACAAAAAGAAAGTGGCTCGATCCTCATTTTCCTACAGAGCGCCACAAATATGGAATAACCTCCCAGACACCATCAAATCTTCCCCCAGTCTATAGTCACTCAAGAGCTCTCTATTAACATACCTCAATACGGAATGCACCTGTAAACATGTAACATAGTGACTATATACAGAATGCACCTGTAAGCATGTAACATAGTGACTATATACAGAATGCACCTGTAAACATGTAACATAGTGACTATATACAGAATGCACCTGTAAACATGTAACACAGTGACTGTATACAGAATGGGCCTGTAAACTTGTAACACAGTGACTATATACAGAATGTGCCTGTAAACATTTAACATAGTGACTATATACAGAATGCGCCTGTAAACATTTAACATAGTGACTATATACAGAATGCGCCTGTAAACATGTAACATAGTGACTATATACAGAATGCACCTGTAAACATGTAACACAGTGACTATATACAGAATGCACCTGTAAACATGTAACACAGTGACTATATACAGAATGCACCTGTAAACATGTAACACAGTGACTATATTTCCTACATATTCATTTTCTGGGTTAATCTGTATATTTGTGTTTTTTTAATATCTTGCATTTCATTACTTTGTATTTCTGTTAACGACTGTAACAATTCAATGTTCTTGAACCCAGGACATACTGAAAACGAGAGAAATCTCAATGTATCCTTCCTGGTAAAATACTTTGCAAATAAATAAATAAAAATGCAGATTGTTAGAACACCGCGTTGTAACATGTTATTACACAGAGACGGATACAATGCAGTTAGCCGCCATAATCACAGGTGGTCATGATACAGACCTCCGCATATTATAACAATATCTGGAATGGAATGACAGTGTTTGGAGAGATACAGTAAAATGCAATGAGCTACGTCACCAGCTTCACCCGCAGCCTAGCCGTTAAATATCCGGTGACATCACGTTCATTAAGATACCTCATTAACCCTTCGTGCTGCAAGCTGCCGTTACCCAGCTTCGAACATTTGGAACATCTGCCTCTGATTAGGAAGCGTCCAGTGGCAGGATAATGATCACAGCGTTTAATTACTGCTTAAAAAACCCCGTCATTTGCTCTTGTTTTAATTAGTAACGCTGGTTTGTGCGCGAGGAACGCGGCCCCCGATAAATGTGCTGCAAATTGATTTGGTGCGTGCGGAGAATGTTAATTAGCCGGCTTACCCTGCGGATGTGGCAGTGAACACACACGGGCTAGAGGGAACTTAACGTCTATCGCGCTCACACTCGAACGAGTTCGCTGGCCAAGGAACTCACCATCTACTCGACTCTGGGCGTCACAAGATCAAAGCTAAACTCTCATCGGGTAAGATGCTCCATGGCTTGAGCTGTTGCTCTGCATAACCATGGTTAGCCAAAACCCTACACCCTTGGTTTTTCCAGTTGGGTTGCCGATGACACCACAGGGATTGGTCTGGCTGAGCAGTGAAGCTTGTAGCCTCACTCGAGCACCAAAAAAAAATTTCTAATGAAGGTGCATTCTTAAAATAACATTAAAAGTATCAATCACCATCATTATTTGGATTAGGAAAGGATAAAGTGTTGCCTTCCATTGGTTACAGGGACATGTTCTCTCTGCTTGATTGAGGACCACTGGGGAGGAAATTCAGTACAAGTCCAACACTTGTGTCCAAGATCACACATTCTCGTAGAATATAAAAAAATTAAGGGGTTATTCAATAAGAGCCGAACTTGCCATCGAATTGCACCAAATGGTGAATTTTCCCATACGGTCCAATTGTGAAACGCCGGCGAAATTCCCTGATTTCCGTTCAAAATCCGTTTAACAGGTTTAAAAAGGTGAATAATAAAAAGTAAATGAAAGATAAAAATATAATACAGACACATCAATGTTACTCAAAGCCATGGGATGTCACCACTGCACGTCACCGCTGGAACCGACCCTCAATCGAGTGAGAACCATAAGGGATGTGGACGGCATTAAATGGTGTAAAAAAAAGGCACTGGAGATGATGTAAATCAATAAAAGAATTTAATGGACATAACAACAACGCGTGACACGTTTCGTCACTGCGACATGACTTTTTCAAGGTACAATGTAACAAAGTAACATTATTGTTTATTTATTTCTTTATAAAGGATTTTACCAGGAAGGATACATTGAGATTTCTCTCGTTTTCAAGTATGTCCTGGGTTCAAGAACATTGAAATGTTACAGTCGTTACAGATGTGCCTGCATTATATTTTTATCTTTGAGACCCCTTCACTTTCATTTACTGTTTATTGTCTGTAAACGGAAAAAGAATATAGGAGCCATCTAGAAGGGGTCAATATCCTAAGATACGTATATATGTATTTGTGTGTCCAGGTTTATCACTTAACACATTGACGTATTAAAAAGGTGAATCCCATAGGTGTCAATGTAAAAAAATATTCACGTTTTTCTTTTATTTTTCCCAAAACTTTTATTCTTTTCATTTTCAGCAAAAACTATTATTTTTTTGAACAATTTTTGTATTTTTGGCATTTTTTTTTTAGACGGAATTTAAGATTCCCATTTTTTTTAAAGGCTTTTTTTAAACTGTAACGGACCTGTTTATTATTTTTAAAGGACCTTTTTAATTATTTACACACATTTTAATGCATTTTTATTGGTTTAAACACCTATTAGATGAACAGGAGAGTTCCTTTTTTTTTCTTTCTACAGTTCGTTGGCCTTCAGCGACTCCAGCTTCGATGCACTGCGGTGACCTTGCAGCGAATAGTGAATTTACCGAACGGTCGGCAAAATGGAATCGCCAACGCATATCAAAGTGCAAAGCACTGAAATTTCAGTGGTTTGTGAATAACCCCTTTACAAACCACGTTAATTAAGGTGTTAATTGAGTCATAGCATCTCAGCTGAAAGGTTATTGTAAAGCTTTAATATGCCTTCATACATGTTTTTAAAATAAGTATCCTTTCTTCTTCTTTGGTTTTTTTTATAAAGTATTTTACCAGGAAGGATACATTAGACATGTGCACAGCACAAAATTTCGTTTTGAACTAATGGATTAGTCCTAAAATACAATTTATTTAGTTGCTAAAGAAATTCGTTTTCAGTTCTTTAGTATGAAAACTAATTTCATTCATCCGAAAACCAGTGGATACAATTACTATTGTAGTGGCTCCTCAGAGGGCTGAGATTGCTGCTTGTTACAGTATCTCTCACTCTCAGCACAATGTGTCATGCAAAGCTGTTACAGTAACTGACTGCGGCTCATCACAGCGCTCAGAGTTTCAGTAAAACTAGTAAATAATATTTTTATATATAAGAGGTTAGAACAATATTATTTCCTTGTTTTACTGAAACTCTGAACGCTGTTACAGTCAGTTACTGTAACAGCTGAGCCTGATACATTGTACTGAGAGATAATATAACAAACTGCCGATCTCAGCGCTCACAGCCACTGGATTTAAAGGGCTAAGAAAAGGCTCCTCTCTGTATAATGTATAGAACATCCTTCTGCATTAATTAATACCCCTCTCTGTATAATGTTGATAACATCCTCCTGCATTAATTAATACCCCTCTCTGTATAATGTACACAACATCCACCTGTATTAATTAACACCCCTCTCTGTATAATGTATAGAACATCCTCCTGAATTAATTAATGTCCCTCTCTGTATAGAACATCCTCCTCAATTTATAGCTTTCTCTGTATAATGTATATAACATCCTCCTGCATTAATACCCCTCTCTGTATAATGTATAGAACATCCTCCAGCATTAATTAATGCCCTCTCTGTATAGAACATCCTACTGCATTGGCATGTGGAGGGTGCAGAACTTCGGAATGCAATGCTTATCCAGCACAGGAGTGAGAACTTTTACTTAAACTTTGTATCTCTGTGGGGGAGAAGACAGGAATATAAAAGCAGGGGAGAGGGAAAATATTAACTTAAATCAGTCTGAAAGCTCAGAGAAGAGATGAGTGGTGCAAATTTATTTTTATAATAAAATAAAGCACTTTAAATCCAGGGAAAACATTCAAATAAATCACACTGAAGGCTCATAATGACAGAGTAACTGTGAGAGGTGGATACTAATGTATCAGACGTAAAAAAAAACACTTTATAACAAGCAGCACTGGGAGAGGAGAGGGACTTCATATAAACGTGTATTATAGATGAGGAAAGGGGATAGTGCTCCTGGATAATATAAAATGTATCAGACCTAAGCCCCTATTATGCAGAACGGGAGGGAGATAACAGACGTTTTATAAAGTCCCTCTCTTCTCCCAGCGCTGCTTGTTATAAAGGGGTTTTTACTATCCAGCCCTCCTCTGTCATTAGCTTTCAGTGTGATTTATTTGAATGTTTTCCTTCTCAGCTGCTTTTATCATCTTGTCTGCCTCATAGACATGCAAGGGTTAAGTAAAGGTTTCCTCTCCTGTGCTGGCTGTCTGTGCTGCGAGTGAGTATTCTGGAGCTCTATCGCTGTCTGAGTTTCGGGTAGGGGTTGGGAAGGATTACGCATACAAACCTTTTCTGTAGCTTTGCGATGTTGCGCTCTTCATTGCTGGTCTCCTTCACTTATCAATGTAATATCACAAAAAGGACTGAAACTAAAATGTAGTGCGTTTTATTTTAGTTTCTTTCGTTTTTTGTACTGAGCAGTTTCGTTTCTCTTGAGTCATACTAAAACTAAATTATCCCAAAATTCTGACTAAATCGTTTTAGTACTAAAACGAATGCACATGTCTAGGATACATTGAGATTTCTCTCATTTTCAAGTATGTCCTGGGTGGCGAGAATGTACCATTAGGTGTCTTGCCCAAGGACACTTACTGGAGAGGCGCTCTTGCTGGGATTGAACCTTTGTCTCCACAGTCTCTCTCCAGGGTTATAGAGAAATGATGTTACCTCTACTCCACCTTTCACAGGCATATATCAATTATTTTACTATCAGGGTTATCCAAAGAGATCCGAATTGCTTGAGAAAGGTAACCGAACGCTGAAAATCAGCGTTCGGTTACCTTTCCTGGCCATTCGGCTATCCAGAGAGCAGGCAATTCGCCAAATCCTGGCGAATTGCCTGAACATACGGTGCCTGTTCGGTGCCTGTTCGAGGACAGTGAAATCCCCATGAAAAAGCACTGCTTCGGCTATTCAGAGAACACAAACCAGCAGTGAAAGGTTCCCGAAATGTCCTGCCATTCGGTGGTTTAATTCGGCAAATTTATTCAGGAGAATCCCATAGGCTTCAATGTTAAAAATATTCCCGTTTTAATTCAATATCTAATAAACCGTTCATTATAAAATTCTGCAGTAAAGAGTCTCTTTATTTATAGATTTTTTAGGATACTTTAAGCATTTTTCTGATTTTTTTATTTTTTTTTTAAAAGTCCGATTTTTTTTAATTTTTTTTTTCAGTTTACTTATTTTTTTTGTAACAGCCCTCTTTATTATCATTCCCTGGACCTCCTGTGAAAATTTCAGACATTTTCGCTCAGTAGTTTCTTTGCAAACAGCGTTTCTTTTTCCCAGATTCATACAAATGGTTTTTCTAATTTATTCACTGCCTCCTCTACGTCACAGCTCTGTGTGATTCGGCTCCTGTTCGGCTCCTGTTCGGCTCCTGTTCGGCTCCTGTTCGGCTTTTTTCGAAGGTTAATCCAGATGTTTTTGCTTGTTTTCAGCGTGCATTCGGTTTGTTTTCGTCAGGTTTTCGGCAGCTTTTCCCTGCAATTCGGGGACCCTGTGGTGCTTGCTGAATACACCGCAGGGTCACCGAAATGCAATCGGCAAAAGGAACCGAATTGAAGAGAACGAAAAGTCACCGAACGTGCGGTGACTTTTCGAATCTCTTTGGATAACCCTGAATGTAACCCAGATGCTACAAGAAACCAGAAAAAAAGTTGATAGTCATAGTGCAAATGTCCTAATAATGTCAAAGGGTTTTTAGGGCAAATCCTATGAGTGCCTATGTTTGATAAATATGTTTTTATTGAGGATAACAGCTTTTAAATTTCACTAACAAAAGCACAAATCCAGAAACCCAATTCTTAACGGAACACAAATAGGTAATAATATTCTTTTTTATGTCAGTATTATTTTACTGTTATAAAATAGTCAAACATTAATAGTTTAAAATGTCAACAAAATAAGTAAACCATTAAAAAAGAAGCATTGGAGTACATACGTGAAAGATTAATTGCTGTCCTGAAAATGCTGGCAGGACCCTGTCATAAAACCTAAAGGAATGTCTTTCATAAGGTCAAGAAATTTAATTGCCTGGTTCTCCTATTGACAGGACTTCATGGTGGAATTAAAATCCCCGCTTTGGAGCCATGTTTTAAGATTTTTATTTATTTTTTTAGCCTGCAGGACCAGGGTCCATGAGCTACAAACAATAGAGTAAGCTGAGGATGTTATGATTTTTATAGAGGGGCTTTTCCCAGCTGTGCCCAAAAAAAAAATATTACATGCAAGAAAAAAAAATCTTATAATTTATTTTCAAGCAACGCAAATATTTAAACGTGTACAATATATATATATATTTATAAATATATATATGTGTGTGATTAGGGGCAGGTTGGTATACCACAGGTTCATCTGCAGGCGAATGGAGAGCTCCCTTTTTCCCCTATAGGGTTAACACACAGCCGTTTCCTGATTAGTGACTGTCCTGCCCTTATAAGAATATGTAGCTCATTCTGAGAGGTCAGTCTTGGTTCTGGGTGCACCAGGGATGGAAGCGCAATCCTGACCGCAGCGAGAAAGTATATTTGATTTTGTTTTCATTGATTGGTAAACGGCTTAGCCGCCCAATAATTCAGACAGGAACTCTGAATGTTTATTTAGCCTTCGCATAAGGTAGTAGGTATCTGTTTTATATTTGTTTATTTTCTGTTCATAATTTACCCTGAAAATTCCATGGCTGCACAATAAAAGCGGAAGCACAGATCACTGCATCCAGTGGCTATATCACTATATACAGTATACACTATAAAAAAAGTATTCGCTCACCTGCCTTGACTCGCATATGAACTTAAGTGACATCCCATTCCTAATCCATAGGGTTCAATTTGACGCCGGTCCACCCTTTGCAGCTATAACAGCTTCAACTCTTCTGGGAAGGCTGTCCACAAGGTCGTTCCCAAACACTTCCCCATTCTTAGAATACAGCTGACAGGTGACTGTGGAATATTTAGGAGCGAGGAAATGTCACGACTGGATTTGTTGCACAGGTGGCATCCTATCACAGTTCCACGCTGGAATTCACTGAGCTCCTGAGAGCGACCCATTCTTTCACAAATGTTTGTAAAAACAGTCTGTATGCCTAGGTGCTTGATTTTATATACATGTGGCCCTGGAAGTGATTGGAACACCTGATTCTGATTATTTGGATGGGTGAGCGAATACCTTTGGCAATATAGTGTATATATATATATATACAGTTGTGTTCAAAATTATTCAACCCCCAATGCTGTAAAGGGTTTTAGGGAATTTAGTGTACATTTGTAATTGTATTCAGAATGAAATCCTACAAGGACTTTTTAAAGAACCATATGCAACTAAAATGACATCAATTGGTTTTGTAATACAGTAGTAAATGTTTCTTTTGTGAATTCTTCATTGACACAATTATTCAACCCCTTAAAGACTACCACTCTGAAGAACAGAGGTTCATTCAAGTGTTTTCAATCAGGTATTGAAAACACCTGTGGATGTCACGGAGCAGCAATAAAGCATAATAAGCACCAATTAGGCAGCTTTAAAATGACTGTGATACTCAGCTCCTTCTAGACATTTACTGGTGTGGTTACAAACATGGTGAAGTCAAGCGAATGGTCCAGGAAGACAAGAGAAGAGGTGATTACTCTTCACAGGAAGGGCAATGGCTATAAGAAGACTGCAAAGATGTTAAACATACCAAGAGAGACCAAAGGAAGCATCATTCGCAAATTCAAGGCAAAGGGCACTGTTGAAACGCTACCTGGTCGTGGCAGAAAGAAGATGCTGACTTGGACTGCTGTGCGCTACCTGAAGCGTAGAGTGGAGAAAAGTCCCTGTGTGACTGCTGAGGAACTGAGAAAAGATTTGTCAGATGTGGCTACTGAAGTTTCAGCTCAGACAATACGGCGCACACTGCGTAATGAAGGCCTCCATGCCAGAACTCCCAGGCGCACCCCCTTGCTGTCTCCAAAGAATAAGAAGAGTCGACTGCAGTATGCCAAAAGTCATGTGGACAAACCACAGAAGTTTTGGGATAGTGTTCTGTGGACTGATGAAACAAAATTAGAACTGTTTGGGCCCATAGATCAACGCTATGTTTGGAGGAGGAAGAACAAGGCCTATGAAGAAAAGAACACCTTGCCTACTGTGAAGCATGGCGGGGGGTCAATCATGCTTTGGGGCTGTTTTGCTTCTGCAGGTACAGGGAAGCTTCAGCGTGTGCAAGGTACCATGAATTCTCTTCAGTACCAGGAGATATTGGATGACAATGTGATGCAGTCCGTCACAAACCTGAGGCTTGGGAGACGTTGGACCTTTTAACAGGACAATGATCCCAAGCATACCTCCAAGTCCACTAGAGCGTGGTTGCAGATTAAAGGCTGGAACATTTTGGAGTGGCCATCGCAGTCACCTGACTTAAATCCGATTGAGAACCTCTAGTGGGACTTAAAGAAAGCAGTTGCAGTGCGCGAGCCTAAGAATGTGACTGAACTGGGGGCTTTTGCCCATGACGAATGGGCGAACACACCCGTAGATCGCTGCAAGACACTTGTGTCAAGCTATGCTTCACGTTTAAAAGCTGTTATAACTGTAAAAGGATGTTGTACTAAGTACTAAGATTGAATGTCACTTGGGGGTTGAATAAAACTGATAATGATGTGAGCACAGAAAAGACATTTGTGGTTATTTCATTATAAATGTTATGTTATATTTGTCTGACCTACACGTGCCTCTTTGATTTAATTGTAAGCAAGATGACTGAATGATCAAAATCAATGTCAAACTGGCCAAAACACTCAATTTCAATGGGGGTTGAATAATTTTGAACACAACTGTATACTTACATATATATTCATAAACATCGCATTTAAAGACAGATTATCATTTATTATTACAATAATTATTATTATTAAAACCGTAGTATTGTGTTTTATTTAAAGACGCATGGAGTAATGAGTGGAATGTTAGTTGTTACAATAGATAATGTTGTAGAAAGTATATTTCTCTGCAATATGTAGTTAAAACATGGTAAGAGAAGGAGAGGCACAGGATGGGGCAAAAAAAATAAATAGGGGAAATATATCGACAGGACACAGGGCAATTTGGTCAATGTTACCAAATGTCAAACCGTAGACAGAAGTTTGCAAGTTCCATCATTTATCTGATAAATGGCTGGTAAAGCGGTGTGATAGCTGTCGTTTGGAAAATAATTGCTAGGAATTTGCTGCTGATTTTTGCTCCCATGAAAAACATGAAATGCGGCGAGGTCTCCCTGGTTCAAATTCTCTCCTTGTCCACCCAAAAGCAAACTCATATTAGGAGCTAAACGGCTGTGTACGCCGACAGCCTGATCTGCATAATGAGACGGTGAGAGCCCACGTCTCCCGTATTTCTCTGCCGGTCTGAGTCCTAATTTTATTTAGCTTGAGAAGGGCACGTCAGTCACTTATAAAAGAAGAGAAAACTATTTCCCAGCGCACAAAACGAGATTTCTCCTGTGCTAAGTGGCTGCGGACAGGTCTGAAATACAAACGGCCTTCCATTAATCTGCAAAGACAAGCCGTCAACCAATAAATTTGCCTGTAATTTTACAGGCATTAATCACACGTGCAGATATACATATATATATATGAATTAAGTAAACAGGCATATTAAAATATAATATGTATATAATTATATGTGTGTTAAAATAAATATATATTTTTAATATAAATTATTATATATATGTATATGTATTAAGTATACAGGCATGTTGAAATATAATATGTATATTTAATATGTGTGTGTTAAAATTAAAATATATATTTTTAATATAAATTATTATATATATATATATGTATTAAGTATACAGGCATGTTGAAATATAATATGTATATTTAATATGTGTGTGTTAAAATTAAAATATATTTTTAATATAAATTATTATATATATACAGTATATATTAAGTATACAGGCATATTAAAATATAATATGTATATAATTAATATGTGTGTTAAAATAAAAATATATATTTTTAATATAAATTATTATATATATATATATGTATTAAGTATACAGGCATGTTGAAATATAATATGTATATTTAATATGTGTGTGTTAAAAGTAAGATATATTTTTAATAGAAATTATTATATATATACAGTATATATTAAGTATACAGGCATATTAAAATATAATATGTATATAATAATATGTGTGTTAAAATAAAAATATATTTTTAATATAAATTATGATATATACATATAAATATGTAAATAAAATTTTGTGAAGTCCCAGAGTGCTGCCAGTACAAGTTTGTATAAGGAAAATTTATATATATATATAATATATATATATATATATATATAATATATATATATATATATATATATATATATATATATAAATATACAGGATTATTCTGAAAAATTCTATTTTGACCTAGAATTTGTCATTCTCCAGTCATTCTCCTGCTTTTCACTGCTCTCTGAATAACCCTGATAGTGCTTACAACGGTGTGGTGGAGGACAAAAAGTGAGATCAAAAGCCTCCACGCTATAATGGTTACGTTTATTATTGCAGAAGCCGTCTGCACATCACAGCAATTCAAGGAACTAGATCCCAGAGCCCCTGTGCGGCATTTCCCATATGCAGCAAGGAACTATGGGTAGGATATGTAAATGACCTCTGTCTCACTTTTATTGCATCCTGTGTCTGTTATTACACAGAACCCTTAAATCAATGCCATGCCACACTGTGACTTTTTTTGGCAGACATCAGGTTTATGCCACTGGTCAAAGCCACTATATATACGGAATATATATATATATAAAACAAACCAGGAAGAGAGCACTCCAGTCAACACACTCAAAAGACAACAACAGCAGCAGCTTTATGCATTTACCAGATTTTAACCCTTCCAAAGCTTCCAACAATTCTTACCCCCTTCATGATCACAGCAGTTCTTAACCCATTCAAGACTTATTACGAGGTTTTTAACCCTAAGCTCTGTTGAAAGTGGTGGAAATTTAGTTCACATTATATGACCAAGAATTGCTAAAGCCTGCCGACGACGCCAATGTATCCCCCCTTTTGACAGGTCCTATCCTTATTATCTAATGACTGCTGTTATAGGATTAACTCATTTACCGAGTACTGAGTCCTTTCTGGAGCTCCCTGCAGTTCAAGGTTTTAAATTGAACTTGTGGGTTGAACACCTGTGACAGGGAAGGGTGCTTACCCGAGGGGTGTCAGCCCTTTTCATACAGAATACAAGGGGAGGGTAGCACTCAACCTTTACTAAGCACAGTGCGGGAGCATCTCAAGACAATGTAATACAAACCAGGAAGAGAGCACTCCAGTCAACACACTCAAAAGACAACAACAACACCTTTATACATTTAAAGATTTTAGCGAGATTTTAACCCTTCAAAAGCTTCCAACAACTTTTACCCCCTTCAGGATTACAACAGCTCTTAACCCATTAAAGACTTTTTACAAGGTTTTTAACCCTAAACTTTGTTGTAAGTGGTGGCAATTTGGTTCACAATAAATGGCCATGGATTGCTTAAGCCTGCCGACAACGCCAATGTATCCCACCTTTTGGCAGGTCCTATCCATCTCACCTAATGACTGCCATTATGGGATCAACTCACTTACTGAGGACTGAATCCTTTCTGGAGCTCCCTGCAGTTCAAGGTTAAATAGATCCTGTGGGTGGAGCACACTCCTGACCAGCCGCAGTTTGATGCTTTACCCCCAGGGCAAATCAATACTTATTTAAGTTGATACTTTACTCCTGCTGATGGGGATACAATAAGTCCAAAATAGTAGTCCAGGAGTGGCTGCGACCTGTTGCATATACCTGATCTTTACTTAAAAAAAAGCCATCTAGTATGGCGTGGCATTGATTACAGGGTTCGGTGTTAATACAGACACAGGATGCAAAAAAATGAGAAATTGCAAACGTCATTTGCATGTTTTACCCAGAGTTCCATGCTGCATATGGGAAATGTAGCACATGAGCTCTGTGAAGCAGTTCTCTGAATTGCTGGGATGTGCAAATGACTTCTGCAATAATAAACTTTTATATATATATATATAATATATATACTGTATATATATATATACACAGTATATATATATACAGTTGTGTTCAAAATTATTCAACCCCCACTGAAATTGAGTGTTTTGGCCAGTTTGACATTGATTTTGATCATTCAGTCATCTTGCTTACAATTAAATCAAAGAGGCACGTGTAGGTCAGACAAATATAACATAACATTTATAATGAAATAACCACAAATGTCTTTTCTGTGCTCACATCATTATCAGTTTTATTCAACCCCAATTGACATTCAATCTTAGTACTTAGTACAACATCCTTTTACAGTTATAACAGCTTTTAAACGTGAAGCATAGCTTGACACAAGTGTCTTGCAGCGATCTACGGGTATCTTCGCCCATTCGTCATGGGCAAAAGCCTCCAGTTCAGTCACATTCTTAGGCTTGCGCACTGCAACTGCTTTCTTTAAGTCCCACCAGAGGTTCTCAATCGGATTTAAGTCTGGTGACTGCGAAGGCCACTCCAAAATGTTCCAGCCTTTAATCTGCAACCATGCTCTAGTGCACTTGGAGGTATGCTTGGGATCATTGTCCTGTTGAAAGGTCCAACGTCTCCCAAGCCTCAGGTTTGTGACGGACTGCATCACATTGTCATCCAATATCTCCTGGTACTGAAGAGAATTCATGGTACCTTGCACACGCTGAAGCTTCCCTGTACCTGCAAGGGCAAAACAGCCCCAAAGCATGATTGACCCCCCGCCATGCTTCACAGTAGGCAAGGTGTTCTTTTCTTCATAGGCCTTGTTCTTCCTCCTCCAAACATAGCATTGATCCATGGGCCCAAACAGTTCTAATTTTGTTTCATCAGTCCACAGAACACTATCCCAAAACTTCTGTGGTTTGTCCACATGATTTTTGGCATACTGCAGTCGACTCTTCTTATTCTTTGGAGACAACAAGTGGGTGCGCCTGGGAGTTCTGGCATGGAGGCCTTCATTACGCAGTGTGCGCCGTATTGTCTGAGCTGAAACTTCAGTACCCACATCTGACAAATCTTTTCTCAGTTCCTCAGCAGTCACACGGGGACTTTTCTCCACTCTACGCTTCAGGTAGCGCACAGCAGTTGAAGTCAGCATCTTCTTTCTGCCACAACCAGGTAGCGTTTCAACTGTGCCCTTTGCCTTGAATTTGCGAATGATGCTTCCTATGGTCTCTCTTGGTATGTTTAACATCTTTGCAATCTTCTTATAGCCATTGCCCTTCCTGTGAAGAGTAATCACCTCTTCTCTTGTCTTCCTGGACCATTCTCTTGACTTCACCATGTTTGTAACCACACCAGTAAATGTCTAGAAGGAGCTGAGTATCACAGTCATTTTAAAGCTGCCTAATTGGTGCTTATTATGCTTTATTGCTGCTCCGTGACATCCACAGGTGTTTCCAATACCTGATTGAAAACACTTGAATGAACCTCTGTTCTTCAGAGTGGTAGTCTTTAAGGGGTTGAATAATTGTGTCAATGAAGAATTCATAAAAGAAACATTTACTACTGTATTACAAAACCAATTGATGTCATTTTAGTTGCATATGGTTCTTTAAAAAGTCCTTGTAGGATTTCATTCTGAATACAATTACAAATGTACACTAAATTCCCTAAAACCCTTTACAGCATTGGGGGTTGAATAATTTTGAACACTACTGTATATACACACAAGGGTTGTGGTGGAGGACAAAAAGTGAAATAAAAAGCCTCCACGCTATAATTAGTTATAATAAATATACATAACTATATATATATATACACTGCCAGATCTTTAGCTCAGCGCTTTGGATCTATTCCTTGTCTGCCGTGGTGCGGTGAATCCCGGAAAAAAAATCAATACTACCAATGGTGGGAGCACTCACGGTCTTGTAGAATAAAAATCAATACTTTATTCAGTGATACATTAAAAAGTTCCAACTTTTTAATGTATCGCTGAACAAAGTATTGATTTTTATTCTACAGTAACAAGACCATGAGTGCTCCCACCATTGGTAGTATATATATATATATATATAATATATATATATATATATACTCATTTAAGTTATGGTGGAGGGCAAAAAGTGAGATTAAAAGTCTCCAAACAGCAAATAATCAAGTTTATAATTGTGGAAGACATGTAAATGTCTTCCACAATTATACACTTGATTTTATATATATATACATTGATTTGATATAAATATAATCTGGCCTTTCCAATGATGCCTCATATGTACCTCTAGCCCTTAGGGCTTCAGAGATACAGTGGTCTAAATGATTGGGGAAAAAACACTTTTTTTTTTTTTTACAGAGCAAGGTGCCCCCTTGTGGCAGGCACCTGTAGGCACATGCCTACTCTGCCTAGTTATAAATCCAGCCCTGATTACGATGGTGACGAACATACAAATAAATGTGCGATGGCGACAGTGTGATTCCAATAATTACGCAATTGAAGGGATAGTTAGTAGCCTGGCAATTCAAAGCAAAGAAACGGGTGGCAAATAAGTACATAATTCAATTTTATCCATTTTTTAATGTGTTTATAGATTAGCAGTTTATCATTGCACTGTGTTGTTTAGTAACATATTAGCTAAAATCCTAATAAACATTTTGATACACCAGATGGGATAGCAGCAATGGGACTTGCTTGTTAACTCATCAGCCAAATTTCCTTTTATTGCCGTACTGCGACGTGCAGAATTGTATGAAATATATCTGGTCATTTCATAGACTCGTTAAGTATTACGATACAATCTATAGCAAGGTGCCCCTTTTATTTTTACTACTTTTACATTTTTGCATTGTCTGTTGTCGGATAGTCTCTTTTTTTAACATATCTTTCGCTTGCTTAGGTTTTCTCTTGTTCAGGAGATATCTCTGTCTGTACCCTGGATTATCTTGTGTCATAGATATGTGTCTGTCGGCTGTGTTTTTTTAAATTTTATGGATGTCTAGATAGGTCACAAAGCCCTGATAGGTCAAGCCCAGATACAGTCTAAGTACTCAGACTCTCCCACCACTCATGAGGCTCTCATGTATCATTAAATTGCAGTATAATTACCAATATATTGTTAGCACCACACAGGCCATACGAGTAATATCTGCTTGCATGATAAGTCTATACGAGTCTGTGATCATCATGCATACACATTGTTTATTTCCCACTGATGTTTACATATCCCCCGTAAGGTGTGCAGTTGGGGAAGATCAGGGGCTCTATGGACATTGGTTTTATATGGTTTTCACACTATTCTCCCTCCATGGGGTCTCTTGCACTGTCCGGTCGCCTTGGAAGAATGAAGGGATTACACCATCAGAAGTCGATCGCCGTAGCCACAGTGGAACGCAGAGTACATCCGGTTCAATGGCTTGACCCGCACAGTGGAGCGCATGGAAGGAGAAGAGCGCATGCGCAAGATGGCGGCGCCCGCCCCAGATCCGAGAGAACTTGGTTTTGAGGCGTGGAACACACGTCTAATTGGTAATTAAGGACAGATGGGGACAATTTAAGACACTATATGAACATACACATTAGTTCAGCCTGTAAACCAGCTGATGAAGCCAGTTGATCTGGCGAAATGCGTTCTGGCCACCTGGCAGTGCCAGTAGTATTGCTTTTATGTTTTAATAAATTTTATTTTAACTTCATCCATCATATCCCCGTTTCTTTGAAAGTCCTGGGAGTTCAAGAGGTTTTTTGGACTTAACCTTCAATAAGTCCATACGCGCGCACACCTCGAGCTTGGTCCATAAGCTCCAACACACGTGAGTTGGCAATTTATATATCCTTATATGCTACCACATTCACGAGATCTGCACGAGAAAGTTCCTCTTGTTTTTGTGTTACATGTGAGAAGAATCTCGCTCTATTAGTAGGTGTGGGTCACCTTCTCACGCAAAGAACTTAAGTACCCGAATGCGTCTATCCACTCAGAGCCAGTGTTCGGGCTCCACATTTGTGAGTGCAAACACCATATAATCTTCTCTTGGAATTTGTTAAAACACTCTACACTATTATCTTGTTCTGTTTTTTCGTATGATCCATTTGGACAAATGAACTAAGAGAACCACCGGATACCCTTAGGCGATTTCCATCGCGCTACCAGATACGTACTATATTGTTGTTCATCTACTGGTTTGGGGGAAACCACTGAATTTCTGGTTGGGCTTGGGTTGACTGGTGGCGGTATAGGTTTGGGCGCCGTCCACTTCTTTCGTTCGTTTTCTCATGTATCAGAGCTGCCGTCAGAAATCTTGGGGCCCCTTACTAAACCATTGGTTGGGGCCATTTTCTATCAGCTGCCCATTTCAGTAAACTCTTTCCCTCCAGTAAGGGATAATCAGTGTTCCCTTGTAGAAGAGCTTTGGTCAACACCTCAACCTGGTGCAGACCATACTAATCGCACCTTCAGTGATGAGCCAGGGTGCTCTTACTAGCCCCAGATGACATGGCCACTGGGAAATATGGGCCATTCCTAGGTGGCATGGGGTATCCTTATGTCTCAGGCGCTTAGACAAAGTTCATAGGGTTTTGCCTGGGCCCCCTGGAGCCACTGGGCCCCTGAACATATCATGGGCTGTCACCTCCTGATGGCTGTCCTGCATGTAGATCATAGCTGATGTCATTGCGATACTTTGTTGCTTTATTATACTTGCATACTCTACAGATTCGACTCGTCAAGTTTTATTTGAAATACATCCGATTGGATCTGATCAAATGTCTGAATTTAACCCCTTCACTTCCAAAGGATTTTCCTCAAAACCACAGTCAGGATCCAGTGTTTTTTTGGGGAAATCCCTTTTAATTATACAGTAAAAAAATATTTGGGAAAATCCCCAATGTATTCCTTGCTGTAATAACCTGTTTGGCAGGGAGATGTCGCCATCTGCTGGTCAAAATGAGTTACTGCAGTTCTGGTCTGTCTGTAGGATCAGCTGGGGAGATGTTATTCGGACACATCCCCAGCTGGTTTTAAAAATGAGTTAGCACCTCATCCATCATGGCCACTGTGCTAAAACTTTAGGGGCATGTTCTGGAGCCCAAATGGAAACTAAATTTTCTTTGCAATAAACAAAATTCCTTTGTATTGCTCCTGTGGAACACCATATCAAGTATACTCGATATCGGGGCACCATGTAGTGCCTTGCAGATCAAGTATAATCAATCTTGGTGGTGAGGACGTTAATGTCAAATTTAAAAATGTACTTGTAGTTAAGTCATGCAAGAGGTTTCACCATAATGCAGGGTGAATTGGCTGACATTGCCTACAAAAAATACATACATTCAGATTCAATACATAGGGGGGGGGGCATTTAGACCCTTACCTAGACCTTATGGAAGCACGTTATCTGTGTCCCGATAAAAGCAATGAAACCTAGATGTTTCTCTGCATACGCTTGAAGCTTGATTCAACTGCAATGCTTGGTCAACGTTTGACCCATATAATTTTTTTAATCAGCTGATTCAATCGAATGGATTTGACCCAAACTGAATTCTGAAAACTATCATCTTTTAGAAAGAAACAAATAATAAAGTAATAAACCTTAATAAACAGATTTCCTGCCCAAATTTAATGTTATTAGGGATTTCTTTAGTCTATGATAACAGTAGTGTGGGATTACCACTTCAGGTTAAAGCATGGTGCCATCAACATGGTTCGACCCCCCCCAAGTACCACCCTGTTGTCCCTTATTAACTCCTGATCTCCAGGGGTTTTTGCCTATAATGAGTATAAGCACGAGTGGCGATAGCCAAGCCAAATTTGTGTCATAAATTAAAATGTTAGTATGCCATCAATTTAATCATCCAAACAGAAAACTGGCCGAACTGAGGCCAAAAGACCTGCAGTTTTGGTGACAGTTGAACTGAAATGAACCCTTGGTTATAGCCAAGCAAAAATTTGTATATTGAGCTGAATTTTCCAACCATAATTGAGCAGTAGATAGATGTTCTATGGGTGCCAGCCTTGAGTTGGGTACTGCACCCCAGAAAAAAAGGCGGAAACTGGTTTAAAGAAAGACACTTCTAATATATAACGTTAATCTCAGTAGTTGCCGGAATTTGTCCTTTGAGTGACACGAGGAATAAAATGTCCGGCTTAATGTATTTACGGAGCATTGATCTTGCTGGAAGTAGAATCCAAGAACTGATTTGTGTATTGTTGCCAAAGATTTCCCTCGATAGACCTACTGTGACCTAAGGCGGTATTCATATATATTGTATATACAAACATGTCCTTCACTGAGCCAACAGGACAGAATGTAATCAGGTGCGAGACTCAAGAAGAGCCATTTTTCAGCCAGGCAGACTCATTTTGATATTCAAATACACGGCATGAAACGGACAGGCCTTCGTGCTGTACAAATATATATCCTTGTGTATGCTATTCTCAGGTGGACTCTTTGCTTGTCCATAAATATTACTCAATAAAATAACAACCTGGATGGCATTCATCACTGATGAACTCTATTACCCATCAACCCCAGAGCCCTTCTTGACTGACCAAATGGAAAGCGATTCCCACACCTCAACAAAACCATCACAATAACTCTTTTGAGGGCAAAATAACAATTTAACCTTTGGAGGCAAAACGGATCTACTCATAAATTTGGTTTACGGCGACGAAAACTCAAAAAATTCAGGATATTAGTGTTTTAAGGTCTACCGAAAGCATGGCCCATTTGGCCAAAAGGTATGTCTCCTCATCATGTAATATATGAAAGGATATGACGAGTAACTGAAACAAAAAATTAAATGAAAAAGAATATGATAGACATACCAATTATTCGTTAACTAGGATACACTTTCGAATCAGCTGCCCCCCCCAAGCTATGACTGATTCCTGTCGACTCATTGACCCTTGTTTTTTTGCATTTACTCATAATGCTCTTCAAATAAAGGCCTGAGATTCTTAAATACTTCTTTCCAACTGTAAGGTCTAGCCCAGTTCAACCAAAGGCTCAATTTAATTCTGGCTGACTGACGAAATTTAAAGGGTTATTCAATGAGAGCCGAACTTGCCACCGAATTGCACCGAATGGTGAATTTCCCCGTATGGTGCAATTTCGTGGCAAGTCAGCTATTCAAAAAGCTGGCGTTTCACCAAATATTGGTGAATTGACAATGAAATATGGTGCAATTCGGCGGCAGTGAAATTCCCCATAGAGAAGTAATGGTTAATATATTCATAGAATTCTGAACAGCCCTGAAAAGTTGACGAAATGCCCAAATTTGCGGTGGTTTCGTTCGACAGGTTTAAACAGGTGAATCCCATAGGTTTCAATGAAAACAAAATTCCTGTTTTTATTAAATATTTATTTAACTGTTTAGTCTTTTCATTTGCAGCAAAAAGTCTCTTTATTAATTTATTTTTTAGAATTTTTTAGGCATTTTTCAGGATTTGAACTAATCTTAATCTCCCAAACTGAAAAATGGCCAAAAAGGTACCAATTTCAGCTACAGGGCCATATAAAATCGATCCCCAAAGTCTATGTCTCCAAGATTATTTGCTAAAGCCATCAAGTCTACCTGTGATGACCAATCAATTGTGAAAGAACATAAAATTAGTAGAAGAGACCAAGAAGAAGTTAATTAGGATTTACTTTTATCTCATCACCTGCCACCCGGGGTTACAACCTCATCCTAGCTATCAACCATGACTTTGGTCCTAACGTTGATAAAAACCCTGCCAATCACTGCTAGGGATCATTAGAATATCTGTTACACCTGTAAAAACATATGTCTTCTTCTTTTTAAAGTTATAATTCACATTAAGGCAAACCCAACCTGTTAACGGAACTTACAGAGACTCCGGTTAGCATTCCAGTCTCATGGCTGCATTACGTCTTCTCTGCTCTGAGACAAAGATGCAGTTAGTGACTGTTCCGCACTCGGAGTGATTCGGGCTGTCACCTTTAATGTGACAAGTCCTAGGAAACATGACAGACCAGAAGTCTGATTAGATCTCAGACGACTAATGAAAAAATTACAGGCCACTTTAATCTGTTTCCTGTCCCTCAATCTAATAAACAGATGAGCACGTCTCTGTAATCTGCAGTTGGACGTCCACCTTTATCTGTTACATATGGTGATCACATACCGAGCCGTTCCTGATAACCTTCTGGGAAGGATGAGCCAACTTTACCTAGAAATACAGCAAAGACATAAAACTATACCCTATCGTCTACATATATGATGGTGTCATCAATGGTTTCGCTATAATGTTGAGATAAGAGTGGAGCGTGGGTTAGCTCTACATGTGAAAAGGGTAAAGATTGCGTAAAATAATGGGCCTAGTGAAACGAGGAAACAAAACGGCTGTGTGGGCTAAAGGAAGACATCAGCTGAGTTCCCAATGAATTTTTTGCAACTTTGTAAAGAGAAGATATAATATAAATGTTAATAACACATTGTATTAAATAAGTCAGAACACTAAAGGGTTTATTCAGAAAGAGCCGAAATGTCACCGAAATGTTACCGGACACTGAAATTCAGCATACGGTGACATTTCAGGGCCATTCATCTTTTCAGAGAGCAGACAGTTTGCCAAATTTTGGCGTATTGCCAGCAAGTACGGTGCCTGTTTACGGGCAGTGAAATCCCCCATAGAGAAGCAATGGTTAATCCAGAGGCGTAACTAGAAACCTCAGGGCCCCGTTGCAAGAATCCATGAAGGGCCCCCCCTCTCGTCGGCTGTGGGGAGGGGCCGAGGTGGGCCATTGAAGTCAGCGGGGCGTACCAGACGCCCCACGCCTTCAAGACCCACCTTCCGCTCAGGCCCCAGATATTAGACAGCCAGTATCAGACCCCAGTAATTAGCCAGTATCAGACCCCCAGTAATTATCCAGTATCAGAGACCCCCAGTAATCAGCCAGTATCAGAACCCCAGTAAATAGCCAGTATCAGAGACCCCCAGTAAATAGCCAGTATCAGAGACCCCCAGTAATTAGCCACTATCAGAGACCCCCAGTAATTAGCCACTATCAGAGACCACCAGTAATTAGCCAGCCAGGGACCCCCTCCACAGGGCCCCATACCCGATTAATGCTTGTACCCCCCTGATGGTGGCCCTGCAAACACACACACACACCACCCTCTGCTAACACACACACACACACACAAACACCCCACCCCAGCTTGTTACATACTTACTATAGGTAAGTATGGTCTCAACTCTCTCCAATTCCCCTCCCTGCACGTGTTGGACACTTCCAGCCAAGGAGGAAGGCTCTGCTTTGCTTGGCTGTGGAGGGGGAAGGGGCAGGGCCAGCACATCCCCATGTGAACAGCTGTCCTCTTCTTAGAAACATAGAAACATAGAAAAATGTCGGCAGATAAGAACCTTTCGGCCCATCTAGTCTGCCCAATTACATGGATACTTTACCTGCATTTATCTTTTGTTTAGGATAGCCTTATGCCTATCCCATGCCTGCTTAAATTCAATCACTGTTTTGGCCTCTACCACTTCAACTGAAGGCTGTTCCATGTATCCACCACCCTCTCAGTAAAATAATGCTTCCTGATGTTACTTTTAAACCTTTGCCCCTCTAATCTAAGACTATGTCCCTTGTTTTGCTATTTTGTTTCCTTTTAAATATACTCCCTTCCTCTACCTTGTGGATTCCCTTTACGTATTTAAATGTTTCTATCATATCTCCTCTGTCTCGTCTTTTTTCCAAGCTGTACATGTTAAGATCATTAAGCCTTTCCTGGTAACTTTTCTCCTTCAAGCCGTACACCATTTTAGTAGCCCTTCTCTGAACTCTCTCTAAGATGTCTATATTCTTCTGGAGATACGGTCTCCAGTACTGCACACAGTACTCCAAGTGAGGTCTCACCAGTGCTCTGTACAGTGGCATGAGCACTTCCCTTTTCCTACTGCTAATACCTCTCCCTACACAACCAAGCATTCTGCCAGCATTTCCTGCTGCTCTATTACATTGACTACTTACCCTTAGATCCTCTGAAATAATGACCCCTAAATCCCTTTCCTCAGATGTTGAGGTTAGGACTGTATCAAATATTCTATATTCAGCCCTTGGGTTTTTACGTCCCAGGTGCATTATCTTGCACTTATCCACATTAAAACTCAATTGCCACAGCTCCGACCATTTTTTAGTTTACCTAAATCATTTGTCATTTGGCTGATCCCTCCAGGAACGTCAACCCTGTTGCAAATCTTTGTGTCATCAGCAAAAAGACATACTTTTCCATTAATACCTTCTGCAATATCACTAATAAAAATATTAAATAGAATGGGTCCAAGTACTGACCCCTGAGGTACCCCACTGGTAACAAGACCTTGCGCCGAATAAACTCCATTTACCACAACCCTCTGTTGCCTGTCACTCAGCCACTGCCTAATCCATTCAACAATATTGGAATCCAAGCTCAAAGATTGCAATTTGTTGATAAGCCTTCTATGCGGAACAGTATCAAAAGCCTTACTGAAATCTAAATAAGCAATGTCTACTGCACCACCTGTGTCTATTATTTTTGTTACCCAATCAAAAAAATCAATAAGATTAGTTTGGCATGATCTCCCTGAGGTAAACCCATGTTGTTTCTGATCCTGTAATCTATGTGTTTTTAGATGTTCAACAATCCTTTCCTTTAACATGGTTTCAATTAATTTCCCCACTACTGACGGAAGACTAACTGGCCTATAGTTCCCAGATTCCTCCCTACTACCCTTCTTGTGAATGGGCACAACATTTGCTAATTTCCAGTCTTCTGGGACGACTCCCATTAGCAAGGATTGGTTAAATAAATCTGTTAACGGTTTTGCTATTACATCACTGAGCTCTTTTAATAATTTAGGGTGGATCCCATCAGGCCCCATTGACTTATTTGTCCTTACTTTAGACAGCTGCTGTAGAACCTCCTCCTCTGTAAACTGATATGTAATTGTCTCGTTAGTGTTTCCTCCTAACTGAGGTCCCTTTCCTTCCTTTTCTTCTGCAAAGACTGAACAAAAATATTCATTGAGGCAGTCAGCGAGACTTTTATCCGCTTCTACATACCTTCCTTCCTTTGTTTTTAATCTAACTAATTCTTGTTTTACTTTTCTTTTCTCGTTTATGTATCTAAAAAATGTTTTGTCCCCCTTTTTTACTGACTGAGCTATTTTCTCTTCTGCGTGTGCTTTGGAAGCCCTTATAAATTGCTTTTCCTCTTTCTGCCTAATCTTATAGGTTTGCCTATCTTCTTCACTCTGAGTTGTTTTTATAATTATTGAATGCTGTCTTTTTGTTCTTCACTATTTTGGCCACTTCTGCAGAGTACGACAGTGGTTTCTTCCCTTTTGTTTTTGCTAACAAGTCGAATGCAATTGCCTGTGGCCTTCAATAATGCTTCCTTTAAATAATCCCATTTCTCCTGGACTCCCTTTAAACTCCTCCAGTCTGATAATGACTCCTTCACACAAAATCTCATTTTAGAAAAATCTGTTTTTTTAAGGCTGGGGTCAGACCAGCGCACTTTTAACGTGCGTTCTGGCGCACATAATCACGGCCGCACTAGCAGCAAATGACGGACAATGACAGACAATATACGAAGTACGGTCGCACGAAAGTCCGGCCGCGTAACGCAAGTGGAAAATGAACGCATTTTTTCGAGATCGCAGAACCGCTAGTACGGATGTACAGAGTGTGCTGCAGCGGCATAGCGGTGTGTGTGTGTGATTTGGAGACGTCAGACCCTGCTCGTGTCCGGCCAACATAACGTCCATACACCCAAAGTTTCCTGGTTTGGATCTGTAAAAAATCACGCACAAAAATGCGCATCGTATGACCGTTTTCGCGTATTCCATGAAAAAATACGTCAATGCGTTCGGAAGCACTTCTTTACGTTCGCGTGTAAAAATGCTTTCGTTTGACCCTAGCCTAAAGTCTAAAACTTTTGTTTTTGTGTGGTGCGGCTCCATCCCTGTTCTTATACTAAACCATACTGACTGGTGATCACTAGATCCCAAATTTTCACCTACAACAACGTCCGATACCAAACCTCCATTTGTGAGTATTAAATCCAATATGGCCTCTTTACGGGTCGGCTCCTCAACTACTTGTGTTAGAGATAATCCCAGTAGGGAGTTTAGAATATTTGTACTCCTGGTGCACCCAGCTGTTTTGGTTTTCCAGTTCACATCAGGAAGATTAAAGTCCCCATGATAATAACTTCCCCTTCATTGCCATTTTGGCTATTTCCTCAAGCAGCAGATTATCTAGCTCTTCTACTTGTCCAGGGGGTCTATAGATCACACCTACACGAGCTACTGTATGATTGCCAAATGTTAGCGTAACCCAAACTGACTCTATGTTCACCTCACTCACTTTTATTTGGTGCGTTTTTATGTTGTTTTTCACATACAGGGCCACTCCTCCTCCTTTCCTACCTTCTCTGTCTTTTCTATATAAAGAGTACCCCGGTATTGTTATGTCCCAGTTATTTTTCTCACTGAACCATGTCTCAGTAACCGCAACTAAATCTACTTTTTCAGCTGCCATCATTGCCTCCAGTTCATTGATTTTATTGACTAAACTGCGAGCATTTATAGACACGACTCTGACCTTGTCATTTTTTTCCCCGCATGTTGCTTGCACCCTCCGATTTAGTTTTGGGGGACAATCAGGCAGATTGTTTTTTACCCTTTTGTCCCCCCTCCTAGTTTAAATATTTCTTTGCGAAACCTTTGAACTTCTCACTGAGAACATGTGTTCCCCTATGAGTAAGATGCAAACCATCTTTTTTATACAGTTCCTTTCTGCTCCAATTAGAGCTATCATGGGACACAAAGCCAAATCCTTGCTCTCGACACCATTCCCGAAGCCACAAATTAAATTCCTATTGCGCATCTGCCTATCCTGAATGTTATGCACAGGCAAAACTTCAGAGAATGACACAGTGGACGCAATCTGCTGTATTTCACCTCCAAGAACACAAAAATCATCCTTAATCTCAGAAACCTCATTGCTAGCCAAGTCATTTGTCCCTAGATGGACTAGAACATCCACTTCCCCTTGCTGCTTTGCTTGTTTGACAATATTGAGAATACGTCTCTTGTCTCTACGAGCAGTAGCCTCAGGAAGACATCTCACCAAACCACTACTCTCCAGCTCAACACCTCTTATGATAGAATCACCCAGCAACAATTGCCTTCTATCATGTCCCACCTTTTCCTTATTGTTCTTGGTTGCAGTCCTGCATACCTTAGGCATAGGGGATGATGGTTCCTCAACTATGGTGTCTGAGCCTACTCTCGTCTCACCACTACACTCTGAAAGTGCCTCAAAAGAATTAAGAAGAGCCACAGACTGTGGGACATGCCTTCTATCCACAACTCTAAGTCTACCAGATCCTACAGTAGTCCATCTGCTGCTCCTAGGAGGCCCCTGTGGCAGTGGCTTTGTAACTGTCATAGCCATAGCCTGAGTTTGTCTAACAGATAATTTACAAATCTCAGACTTCAAACAGGCAATTTCCTGCTGCAATAAAGAGAGCTGCCTACATATCAGGCACGCTCCAAACCTCCAAAAATTGGATCTAAAAACAAATGCATGACAGCTCTTACACTGGACCAAGCCTGCCATTATAAAAGAATGGATTTAAACCAACAAATCTTACCTTTTTGTAGGTTTTCTACCTCCTGTCTAACCTCAGACTACCTCCAGAGTATCTCCAGGATATCTCTAAGTGCTCACTTTGAAGGCTTCACAAGTTCAATTAGACCAAGCTAATATTCCACAAGCTTTATATAGTCACCTAAGAACACCTCCCCCAGCAAGGCGTGGACAAGTTTAACCACATTAGCAAATAGCATCCAATTGATTCCAATTGTATGCTAATCAGTAAGAGGAATGAGTCACCAGCCTAACCTAATTTACACACCAGACCTAATTTAAAACCTTAAGATGAATAGAAAACATCTGTTTGAAACAAAAATCAAAATACTCACCAGGATATCTCTAAATGCTCACTTTGAAGGCTTCACTTAGAAGGCTTCCCAAGCTCATTAGACAAGCTAATATTCCACAAGCTTTATATAGTCACCTAAGAACACCTCCCCCAGCAAGGCGTGGACAAGTTTAACCACCTTAGCAAATAGCATCCAATTGATTCCAATTGTATGCTAATCAGTAAGAGGAATGAGTCACCAGACTAACCTAATTTACACACCAGACCTAACTTAAAACCTTATGAATAGAAAAGATCTGTTTGAAACAAAAATCAAAATCACTCACCAGGATATCTCTAAGTGCTCACTTTGAAGGCTTCCTCCTCTCGCCCCCTTCCCCCGGCAGGGCCTTTACTTCTGGTGCAACGTGTGGGAGTTTGATCCCACACATTGCCGATCAAACAGGAGACCAGGTGCCTGACCCCTGCCTTTACTGTGGGGCAAGCAGGGCCAGTCGGGGCCCCCCACCCATCCAGTTGTGGGCCCCCGGACTCAGGGGCCCGGTTGCAGTGGCACCCACTGCACCCCTGGTAGTTACGCCCCTGGGTTAATAAATTCACAGACACCGAACAGCAGAGAAAAGTTGCCAAAATGCCCTGCTGTTCCATGTTTTCATTCGGCAGATTTATTCAGGCGAATCCCATAGGCTTCAATGTTAAAAATATTCCGTTTTAATTCAATATTTAATAAACTGTTTTTATTATTTTAATCTGCAGTAAAAAGTCTATTTCTTTATAGATTTTTTTAGGATCTTTTAGGCATTTTTCGGAATTTTTTAGGGCAATTTTTATTCCCTTTTTTTTAAATCTTTTTTTTTTCATTTTTCTGTAACATCCCTTTTTAGTAATATTCATAGGACCTTATTTGTAAATTCCAGACATTTTCGTTCAGTAGGTTTTTTTTGCAAACAGCGTTTCTATTTTTGAAAATTTCAAACGTATTATTTTTGGTTTTTTTTAAAACTACAGAGGGACAAGAAATGAGGCATTAAACTAAAGAGGGAGTAAAACAGGGGCATTAAAGAAAATATGAGCTGAAAGGGGGCATTAAACAAAAGAGGTGTATGAAAAATGAGCATTAAACAAAAGAGGGGCATGAAATGGAGGCATTAAACAAATAGGGGGCATGAAAAGGGGCATTAATATAAAGAGGGGCATAAAATGGGGGTATTCAACTAAAGAGGGAAATTAAATAAGGACACTAAACAAAATAGCGCATGTAATAGGGGCATTAAACTAGAGAGGGGATGAAATGGGGGCACTAAACTAAAGGGGGATGAAATGGGGGTATTACACTAAAGAGGGGATAAAACAGGGGCATTAAACAAAAGAGGGACATGAAATGGAGGCATTAAACAAATAGGGGGCATGAAAAGGGGCATTAAACTAAAGAGGGGCATGAAATGTGGGTATTCAACTAAAGAGGAAAATTACATAAGGACACTAAAAAAATAGCAATGTAATGGGGCATTAAACTAAAGAGGGACATGAAATGGGGCATTAAACTAAAGAGGGACATGAAATGGGCATTAAACTAAAGAGGGGATGAAATGGGGCATAAAAACTAAAGAGGGTATGAAATGTGGGTATTAAACTAAAGAGGGACACGAAATGGGGCATTAAACTAAAGAGGGGATGAAATGGGAGTGTTAAACTACAGAGGGCATTAAACTAAAGAGAGACATGAAATGGGGGCATTAAACTAAAGAGGGGCATGAAATGGAGCATTAAACTAAAGAGGGACATGAAATGGAGCATTAAACTAAAGAGGGGCATGAAATGGAGCATTAAACTAAAGAGGGACATGAAATGGGGCATTAAACTAAAGAGGGACATGAAATGAAGCATTAAACTAAAGAGGGACACGAAATGGGGGCATTAAACTAAAGAGGGGCATGAAATGGGGTATTAAACTAAAGAGAAACATGAAATGGGGTATTAAACTAAAGAGAAACATGAAATGGAGCATTAAACTAAAGAGGGACACGAAATGGGGGCATTAAACTAAAGAGGGGAAGAAATGGGGCATTAAACTAAAGAGGGACATGAAATAAGGTTATTAAGGGCAATAGCCTTTTATTGTGGTATTTATTAATACTGTAGCTACAACATATCAATTTGTAGCAACAGCAACTATGTTAATTACATTATGTTAAGATGAAGGGGACAATCTATGTCAAGGCTTTACACAATAATGTAGTTTGGAAACCCCTGATCTACACCACTAAAAAAAAATATTACAAAAGGCTATGCCAGGGCTGTCAATCTCCAGCCCCCAAGATGGTTTTGAACTACAACTCCCGCGACTCCCTTGGGCATCTATTGCATTGAAGGAATTTTGGGAATGGTAGGCATCTGGGCGGGGCCGTCTGGTTTGACAGCCCTGTGCTACACTGTAACCATCGCTTACATTAAATCAGGAATAATGGAGAATAATGTCCTTAAAATAATGAATGTAATCAGCGTTCAGATAACCAATGGAAAACCATCAACAGCAACAAGCCAAGTGATTCTGGTGGATGCAGACGGTGGGTTTGCAGCTGGAAGATTTCAGTAAATAGACGCAATCAGATTTCAAATCCTGGAGCCTTCATGTATCATTATCTAAATGCCCCGACGTTTGTAAAATCCTCTGTCTCCATGTGCAACGCCGCGGCTCTGCGCGAATCTGTAATACCAGCCTAAATTAAATTCATCAGTGCTTTAATTAAGATCTATATTTAGCTCTTAATTAAAGGGGAGAGAAATGCAGCACGGGGAAAGATTATATAGAGAGATAAACATGTAAATAAACCTGGCTCTGAACAAGAGATTTATCAACCAAACCAGCGAGTTAAGCAGAATCCCAGAGGTTTACAAGCATCCAGGCTGAGGTTACGACCCGGCGGCTGCTCGTGGACTGCAACTCCCATCATGTAGGCACCTACATTCCACAAGGAGAGGAGTTACCAGCTGGTGTATGTATACATGAATGAAAGCTGTGTGCGCCACTCACATAAATAGGAAATGGGTAGATAAATGAGACACATAGACCGACTGATCAATAGATAGATATAGATAATAGCCAAATAGATAGTTGGACAGACAGATACATATCAACTAGACAGATAGATATCAACAAGATAGAGCCAGACCAATTGATCAACAGATTGATATTGATAGGTAATAGATAAATGATAGAGATAGATAGATACAGACAGATAGATATGGATAGATAGAGATACACTATATTGCCAAAACTATTGGCTCACCTGCCTTGACTCGCATATGAACTTAAGTGACATCCCATTCCTAATCCATAGGGTTCAATATGACGTCGGTCCACCCTTTGCAGCTATAACAGCTTCAACTCTTCTGGGAAGGCTGTCCACAAGGTTTAGGAGGGTGTTTATGGGAATTTTTGACCATTCTTCCAGAAGCGCATTTGTGATGTCACACACTGATGTTGGACGAGAAGGCCTGGCTCTCAGTCTCTGCTCTAATTCATCCCAAAGGTGTTCTATCGGGTTGAGGTCAGGACTCTGTGCAGGCCAGTCAAGTTCATCCACACCAGACTCTGTCATCCATGTCTTTATGGACCTTGCTTTGTGCACTGGTGCACAGTCATGTTGGAAGAGGAAGGGGCCAGCTCCAAACTGTTCCCACAAAGTTGGGAGCATTGAATTGTCCAAAATGTCTTGGTATGCTGAAGCATTCAGAGTTCCTTTCACTGGAACTAAGGGGCCAAGCCCAGCTCCTGAAAAACAACCCTACACCATAATCCCCCCCCTCCACCAAACTTTACACTTGGCACAATGCAGTCAGACAAAGTACCGTTCTCCTGGTAACCGCCAAACCAGACTCGTCCATCAGATTGCCAGATGGAGAAGTGCGATTCATCACTCCAGAGAATGCGTCTCCACTGCTCTAGAGTCCGGTGGCGGCGTGCTTTACACCACTGCATCCGATGCTTTGCATTGCACTTGGTGATGTATGGCTTGGATGCAGCTGCTCGGCCATGGAAACCCCTTCCATGAAGCTCTCTGCGCACTGTTCTTGAGCTAATCTGAAGCCCACATGAAGTTTGGAGGTCTGTAGTGATTGACTCTGCAGAAAGTTGGCGACCTCTTTGCACTATTATTATTATTATTATTATTCTTTATTTATAAAGCGCCAGCATATTCCGCAGCGCTGTACAATAAGCACAGTATAGACAGGGTTATAATACATTGAACAACATTTGACAAACAGTACAGGAGGAGATGAGGGCCCTATTCCCGTAGGAACTCACAATCTAGGAGGGTTGGGGTTGGAAACAGGACAGGAAACAGGAGCTACGTCAGTTCATGTGGCCTACCACTTGGTGGCTGAGTTGCTGTCGTTCCCAAACACTTCCATGTTCTTATAATACAGCTGACAGGTGACTCTGGAATATTTAGGAGCGAGGAAATTTCACGACTGGATTTGTTGCACAGATGGCATCCTATCACAGTTCCACGCTGGAATTCACTGAGCTCCTGAGAGCGACCCATTCTTTCACAAATGTTTGTAAAAACAGTCTGCAATGCTAGGTGCTTGATTTTATACACCTGTGGCCATGGAAGTGATTGGAACACCTGATTCTGATTATTTGGATGGGTGAGCGAATACTTTTGGCAATATAGTGTAGGTATGGATAGATAGAAATGGATAGAAAGATAAATAGATGGATAGATAGAGATAGATAGAGATAGATAGATATGGGAGAGATAGATATGGGAGAGATAGATAGATAGAGATATATTTCTGCTTATGGCTGTTTTTCACTGATAATGTAAGATTATAATGAATATATATAATATTCTCTACGTCGCACAGGTTGGCTCTGACTTGGTTTTCCCTGCATTCCTCGCTGTCATTCAGCCCGCTGGACCCAAATCTTACATTAGTTGAAATTGCACTATTCTCCTTGTGTTTTTTTTAATTTTACTTTCTTGTCCCTCAGCAACAATTGGCCGGGCACATCACCCTCGCTGGCTCCCTCCCCTTGCCCCGCTCCTCTTATTTAGCCTGTGAAGTGCTCACTGAGATCTCCTCGATGCCGGGAATACAAATCGGAGGCAGGAATGTAATATGCGGCATCTTGAAATGATTTGTGACAGGGGGACATCGGTGACAATCCCTCAGATCATCAGTACTCAGTGAACGTTGTGCGCCATCATATCCAGGACACGGGATGGGAGCGAACGCTCTGCACGCACAGAGACATATCTCTCCAAATCATCTCTAACGAGAGATGCCAAGAGCAAATTAAGGCCTAATTACCAAACCTCTCTGGGAGGAGAAAGTTCAGATCCGAAGGGTCAGACGGGAGCAGATGGAAATCTAAAGATGGACAAGCCCTACTCTTCACACCTCCATCATTCCTCCCTGGGGACCTCTCACAGCAATGTCCTCTGTGACCTGGTCCATGGAGGATCAGTTGTCATTTTGGTGTTTTTTGATAGAGAGGATTTTTTTTTGGTTAATAAAGACCAACGAACCTTATCCAGCACTTTAGGTTCAGCCATGAGCGTGGGATCCATTTCTAATATGGCGGCCATGGATATAAAACCACTTGGGCCTATTCCAACCCTGCTTTTAACTTAATGGCCCGAACCACTAGTCTGACCCTGGCTTGACATCATTGTCCGGTTACTGCATGTTAACGGCTGTCAGACCTTGTCCACCTCATATCACCTTCTAATTCAAAAGGTAGATAGAAAGAAAGGGATTTAGGGGTCAGGTGGCATTCGATTATATGAGTCTGAGAGTTAGGGGTCTCTTTCTATGTTTCCCCTAACCTGAATCAAGTCAACTTCCTGTAGCTATAACCCATTACCACACAGTCCAAAACATGTAAGAAAGAGAGAGAGAGAGCGAAAAGAAGAAAGAAAGACGAGAAAAGGAAAGGAGAGAAAAAAGTAGAAAGAGAGAAGCGAAAAAGAAAGAAGAGCGAAAAAGAAAGAAGAAAGAAAGATGAGAGATGAGAAAAAGAAAGGAGTGAAAGAAAGAAGAGAGAGAAAGAAAGAAGGTTAGAAAGATGAGAGATGAGAAAAAGAAAGATGAGAGAAGAGAAAAAGAAAGGAGAGAACAGAAAGATGACAGAAGAGAAAAAGAAAGAAGAAAGAATAGAGAGAAGAGAGAAAGACAGAAAGAGAGAAAGAGAGAAAGAAAGAGCGAGAGAAAGAAGAGAAGAAAGAAAGAAGAGAGAAGAGAAAAAGGAGAAGAGAGCGCAAAGAAAGGAGAGAGAAAGAAAGATGAGAGAAGAGAAAAAGAAAGGAGAGAAAGAAAGAAGAGAGAGAAAGAAAGAAGGTTAAAAAAGATGGGAGAAGAGAAAAAGAAAGATGAGAGAAGAGAAAAAGAAAGGAGAGAACAGAAAGATGACAGAAGAGAAAAAGAAGAGAAAAAGAAAGAAGAGAAGAAAGAAGAAGAAGAAGAAGAAGAAAGAAAGATGAGAGAAGAGAAAAAGAAAGAAGAAAGAAGAGAGAAGAGAAAAAGGAGAAGAGAGCGCAAAGAAAGGAGAGAGAAAGAAAGGTGAGAGAAGAGAAAAAGAAAGGAAAGTAGAGAAAGAAGAGAGAAGAGAAAAAGAAGAGAAAAAGAAAGAAGATAGCGAAAAGAAAGAAGAGAGAGAGAAAAAGAGAAAGATGAGAGAAGAGAAAAAGAAAGGAGAGTAGAGAAAGAAGAGATAAAGAAAGAGAAAGAAGAGAGAGAAGAGAGAAAGAAAGACGAGAGGAGAAAAAGAAAGGAGAGAAGAAAAATAAGAGAGAAGAGAAAAAGAAAGAAGAAAGAAGATAAAGAACGAAAGAGAGAGAGAGGGAGAGAGAAAGAAAGAAAATCTTCTGAGGTTTGGTGGTATCTGTCTATCTTTCTTTCAGTGGATGTTAATTCTATGCCTCCCCTAACTTGATACAACTTCTAAGCCAAATGCTCAATGTAGCTCCGCCCCCTAACCCCACACCCCTAAAAATTTACTTTTTATACTGCCCCCCACTTATTGACTCTATTCACAGTTGTTAGAAGAAATGCAAGGAGGTGAGAAGGACGCAGCAGAGGCAAAACATGTTGAAGTGGGAGAGGGACAGAGGAACCAACGGTGGACAAAGATGTGGCAGAGGCACAAAGGGTTGAAAGATGCACAATGACAGTTAGGGGCAAGGGGTAAGGCACGAATACATTTTTTTGACATGGACTCTTTTCACGCATATGATGGAATCAGTGGTGAAGTTTTGCCGGATTCCAGAAGATTGCCGATTCTTGCCCATAGTTTCTCCTCTTCTTCATTTGCATCGAGTCGCTTATTCCTCGCTGCTTACAAATTTCCCTATTTTATTTTCTTTGCGAAGGAGACTGTTGTTTCAATTTTGCTGGAATTAGATATAGAGTGGGGAGTCCTGATCTGGATCCAAAAATAAGCTTTTTAATAAACATGCAAATCAATCTTCAGGCCGACCTCCTTCAGGTGGGAGATGAGCGCTAAGTGCTGCTATCAATCACTTAGTCTGAGGCAGAGGGAGGTTGCGTGGCTGCAGACGGGTTGCAACAGAAGGGTCCGATAGACGCTACCTGCCGCTTAAATCAGGAGCCGTCCCTCCTCCCTGTATCCGATCCAACACCTGAGATCTCCGCACAGCTGATCGTCCGGCGCGGTCATTTGTTTAATGATTCACAGATTCTGTCTGGGTTGCAACCTTTTCTCCAGAAAATAACACCTAGCAGTATTAATTCAGTATTAATCCTCATTTTCGAACCTCTCTACAATTTATCTGGATAAATAAGTGCAAACTGCAAACGTGTTCCTCTATTTCACAGACTTGTCCATCCTTCCCTCCCTCGCGGTATCTGTGTAACATTATCCGCATCTCGACCAGGGGCGGATCCAGAGACTAGTCTCGGGAGGGGCACTGACAGAAAATAAGGTGTTTTAGCAGAGAGTCCGACTCACGAGAATTTACAGAGGGCCCGGCTCACAGGAGCTTACAATCTAGAGGAGCAGAGGGCCCGGCTCACAGGAGTTTACAATCTAGAAAAGCAGAGGGCACCCAGGAGCTTACAATCTAGAGGAGCAGAGGGCACCCAGGAGTTTACAATCTAGAGGAGCAGAGGGCACCCAGGAGCTTACAATCTAGAGGAGCAGAGGGCACCCAGGAGTTTACAATCTAGAGGAGCAGAGGGCACCCAGGAGCTTACAATCTAGAGGAGCAGAGGGCACCCAGGAGTTTACAATCTAGAGGAGCAGAGGGCACCAGGAGTTTACAATCTAGAGGAGCAGAGAGCCCCCAGCTCACACATGGATTTGCCCCCAGCTCATGGATTTGCCCCAGCTCATGGATTTACCCCGCTCATGGATTTGCCCAGGTCATGGATTTGCCCCCAGGTCATGGATTTGCCCAGCTCATGGATTTGCCCCCAGCTCATGGATTTGCCCAGCTCATGGATTTGCCCCCAGGTCATGGATTTGCCCAGCTCATGGATTTGCCCCCAGGTCATGGATTTGCCCCCAGCTCATGGATTTGCCCCCAGCTCATGGATTTGCCCCCAGCTCATGGATTTGCCACCAGCTCATGGATTTGCCCAGCTCATGGATTTGCCCCCAGGTCATGGATTTGCCCCCAGGTCATGGATTTGCCCAGCTCATGGATTTGCCCCCTGCTCATGGATTTGCCCCCTGTTCATGGATTTGCCCCCAACTCATGGATTTGCCCCCTGCTCATGGATTTGCCCCCAGCTCATGGATTTGCCCCAGCTCATGGATTTGCCCCCAGGTCATGGATTTGCCCCTGCTCATGGATTTGCCCCCAGGTCATGGATTTGCCCCCAGGTCATGGATTTGCCCCTGCTCATGGATTTGCCCCCTGCTCATGGATTTGCCCCCAGCTCATGGATTTGCCCCCAGCTCATGGATTTACCCCCAGCTCATGGATTTGCCCCCAGCTCATGGATTTGCCCAGCTCATGGATTTACCCCCAGCTCATGGATTTGCCCAGCTCATGGATTTACCCCCAGCTCATGGATTTGCCCCAGCTCTCACCTGGATATTGCTCCAGGCCTCCAGCTCCGGTGTTCAGGGGACCCAGATGCCGCCGGGCAGCGCAGGAGCGCCTGCCCGGTCCTGAAGAGTGCGTCCTTGTAAAGGGGAGGCGGCTGCGTGCGTGCGCAGGTCACGCGGTCCGGCCAGTCAGGTGGTACAGAGACTCAGTACCACCTGATTAGCCGGCCACGTGACCGGCTGCGCCTGCACGCAGCCGCATCCCCTTTATACAAGGACGCACTCTTCAGGACCGGGCAGGCGCTCCTGCGCTGCCCGGCGGCATCTGGGTCCCCGGCTCAAATCTCGGGGGGGGGGGCAATTGCCCCGTTGCCCCCCCCCTGGATCCGCCCCTGATCTCGACGTTGTTTAAACGCTCCGAAGTTCCGATCTCTCGCTGCCTCCTTGCTCGTCGGCCGTATTGACAGGAATTTTCACCGTCGGTCGCGTCGTTCTCTTATGTCGTGAATACTGAGTATCGTTCTCATGCAGGGGTGGACTGACCCTAAGGCAATAGAGCACTTATCAAGGGCCTTGGCCTTAGAGGGGGCCCCAAGAGGGTCCACTAAAGGGGTTATTCAGAGAGCACCGAAATGTTGCCAACATTTCGGTGCTGTCTCATTCCCTGCACTTCCCTGCACTTCAGGGAATCAAAGTTCCCCACCCTGCGGTGAATTCAGCATTCAACGCAGGGTCCCCAGAGTGCAGCGAAAAACTGAACATCCGCCAAAATCCCACCGAAAACCCACCGAAACCCAGGGCTGGATTAAAATAGGGGCTGATGGAGCAGCAGCTCCAGGCCCATGCCCCAGAATAGGCCCAGAGAAAGGATAACAATGTCTTCATTTATGGGCATTTGGACCCCTGTATCTCCAGCTCCATAGCAGCTACATGATCATGTGGGGTATTACTGGAAAGGCCAGAGCATGACCTTTCCAATGATACCAAACATGACCAGGTTTTATGTAACAATAAAAATAAAAGAATAAATAATAATTTTTTCTTTTTGTTTCTAACACAACAATATTTTGCACTTTTCAATTATAAAGGGAGCAATGATGCTGCACTAACACCATCACATTTCTCATGTCGCCAACAAGTGTGGAGGTGATGGTACAATCCGTTGTTACGAATTGTTACATCAAATCCTAAACCGCAGGGGGACTTTGTACCCCTGCGTCTCTAATCTTTATACATGACAAGGTCAAGCGATGTGTCATTGGACAGGTCAGAGTCTGGCCTTTGCACTGATACGTGACCATGTAAAATCTAAAAGAAAAAGGAAAAAAAAAACTTTTTTTTTATTTACTTATTTTTAGTTCCAATCCCTATAGATTATATAATCACAAAGGTTTGGATGATAAAAATGGGAAAAAATAATTTTACATTCTTTAAATGATATCTGAATACAATATTAATCACACAGTATCTGCCTGGTTAGATATACCCATATCTGCACTATTAAATAACCTAAAATATGTTTTCATTTCACTAAATTCCAAAAAAAAGCCCACTAAAATATTCAGCTCCAGGCCCATAGAGATCTTAATCCGGCCCTGCCGAAACCGCCGCAAAATACATGCCGAACACGTCAGAAAAAGCTGTTGAGCCGTCGAACACAGGGCAGAGCAGTCGCCGGAAAAAGCCGTCGAGCCTATCGCAGACCAGCCGACGGAAAAAGCTGACAAGCTGACGAACGTTTTAAAAAAAAAAAAAAGATTTGAAAGCGTTAAAATTGAAACGCTGTTTGCAAAAAGACTATTGAACGAAAATGTCTGGAATTTACACATAAGATCCTATGAATGATAATAAAAAGGTCTGTTACAGAAAAATTAAAAAACGCTTTTAAAAAGAAAAACAGAAAAAAAAAGTGGAAGAAAAAATCCCGCAAAATGCCTGAAAGATCCTAAAAAAAATCAATAAATGAAGAGACTTTTTACTGCAGAATAAAATAATAAACGGTTTATTAGATATTGTATAAAAACGTGAATATTTTTAACATTGAAGCCTATGGGATTCTCCTGAATAACCCTGCCGAATGAAAACACTCGACAGCAGGGAATTTCGGCAACTTTTCTCTGCTGTTCGGTGTCTCTGATAGACGAAGCATTGCTTCTCTATGGGGGATTTCTATGCTGTTGAACAGGCACCGTGCTTACTGGCAGTTCGCCAAAATTTGGCGAACTGCCTGCTCTCTGAATAGCCGAATGGCCCCGAAATGTCACCGTACGGGGAAATTCCCTGTTCGGTGACATTTCGGGGCCAGATCGGCTCTCTATGACTAACCCCTAAAGACATGTTAAGGCCTGTCTCTCGCTGGCAATGAGCTCCTGCATCTGGAGCAGCTGGAATACAAATGTTGCGAGATTCTCCTGGCTCAGTGCACCCACTGATACAATGTGCTGTGTGCGATTAGGACAATTACGAGATCCACCGCTTCCTTTTTTGATTTCTGAGCATAAATAACCCGAACATAAATAACACGTCCCAAAATCCTCGATTTTGCAGCGGAATATGCTTAATAAATCTTGACAGTGATGCTCACAGATTAGAACGACTAAAACACACGTATTATCTTGTTTGTCAGTGGGAACATCTACCTAACCACTTGTCAAACATCTACATGCTCTTTCAATTACTCCTCCGCTTTGCTAGAAGCTGATTGGTTTTGGCAGATCTCGATGCCTCCCAAGGCCCCTAATTATTTTGCTCCAGATCGCAGCGAGTGCGTTCCTGCCGCATTAATAGTGAATAATACTTTAACCAAATAGCTGCGTGACTATTAGGCGCATCGAAAGGCACAATCACCTGACATTAGGAGGAGTAGGACTTTCCATAAGTGTATCGATCACCGAAAATTCAAAAAAAAATGTAATTTTTCAGTAATCAAATGCCCATTTTTTTTACAGTAAAAAAGTCATAAGGACGAGCGATACACAATGTCCATATGGACACACACACACACACACTGATTGATAGAAACGGTCGTGCACTAAGCTTCCGATACAAATATATAAAAGAAAGTGTACTTAATTATAGGGGTTATTCAGAGAGAGACGGCCCCGAAATGTCACCAAACAGGGAATTTCCCCATACGATGACATTTCGGGGCCATTCAGGTATTCAGAGAGCAGGCAGTTCGCCAAATTTTGGAAAACTGCCAGCAAGTACAGTGCCTGTTCGACGGCGGTGAAATCCCTCATAGAGAAGCAATGATTAATCTATTCAGACACCGAACAGCAGTGAAAAGTTGCCGAACTGCCCTGCTGTTCGGTGTTTCATTCGGCAGGTTTATTCAGGTGAATCCCATAGGCTTCAATGTTAAAAATATTCTTTGGCCTCTCGCGAGATCCGGCAGGTCTGCGGAGTGATTTGTGGAAGGAGACTGGGGGACGTTTTTCCCCCAGTCTCTCTCTGCTCCCGGCGGCAAGAAGAAGCGGATGGAGCCGCCGTTTTCACCACAGGATGAGAGGTGAGTATGTGATTTTTGTTATTTTTTTCAGCCGGTGCTGATGGATTCCGCGGAAGCCGTATCACTTAGCACCAGCTCCTGGCTGTGGGTAACGTTTGAGTAACGCAGTGGGACGTAATTAGCGCTAGGACTTTGTAATCCTAAGCGCTAATTAACTCTCTGTGCTCCCCATGTTAAGTATAGGGAGCGCAAAGTACAGTAACCTCAGATCCGAATCACTAACGTGTTTTTATTATTATTATTAAAATTGTCATCATTTATATAGCACCAACAGTTTCCGCAGCGTTGTACAATAACCAAAGGGAACGAGATAAACGCACATATGATGGAAACAAGAGGTGTAGAGGGCCCTGCTCATAGGAGCTTACAATCTAGAGGATTTTTTAACCCGTTAGCGTTTGGATTGTAATATAGTGTGCCCGTGCTAGGGCCACCAATGCTAATGTTAACGCTCACACAGCAGAGCCGGGTTTGGGTCGAAATCCCTACAGCCAGGTTCCCTAATGCCAAAATCCCGACGGCCAACTTCCCTACACAGAGAACTCCCTGACGGCCACCTTTCAGACATCCAAAATCCCAGCGGCTAAGCCGAACCCTACTCCCTAACCCCCTAAACCTAGCCCTAACCCCCCTAAACCTAGCCCTAACCCTAACCCCCTAAACCTAGCCCTAACCCCCTAAATCTAACCCCCCTAAATCTATCCCTAACCCCTAAATCTACCCCTAAATCTAACCCCCTAAATCTATCCCTAACCCTAACCCCCTAAGCCTAACCCCCTGAAATCTACCCCTGAACCTAACCCCCTAAATCTAGCCCTAACCCCCTAAATCTAGCCCTAACTCCCTAAATCTAACCCCTAAATCTAACCCCTAAATCTAACCCTAACCCCCTAAATCTAGCCCTAACACTAACCCCCTATATCTAGCCCTAACCCCTATATCTAGCCCTAACACCCTAAACCTAGCCCTAACCCCCCAAAATCTAACCCCCCTAAATCTAGCCCTAATCCCCCTATATCTAGCCCTAACCCTAACTCCCTAAACCTAACACTAACCCCCTAAACCTAGCCCTAACCCTAACCCCCCTAAATCTAGCACTAGCCCTAACCCCCCTAAACCTAGCCCTAACCCCCCTAAACCTACGGTTAGGGTGTTAGTATTAGGGTTAGCCGCTGAGATTTTGAATGTCTGGAAGTTGGCCGTGTAGGGAAGTTGGGATGTCCGGCAGTTGTCCTGTCTGGAAGTTGGCTGTCGGGATGTTGGCATTAGGGAAGCTGGCTGTAGGGATTTTGTCCGGCACCCAGCTGAGCCCTAACGTTAGCGTTACCTTTGTAATATGGCCCAACATCTGTAGAGTTTCTTACGGTTCGTCCAGTTACAAAAAGAGAGACTGTTTCGCATGAAGGACCATTGGGACTGACAGGCCATGTCTGCACAAATTGCCGCGGCTGGGACACAGACCTTGTCACAGGTTTGTGTAATTGCTACATTGCAATGGGATTGCGGTATTTATTATTATTGTGTAGCGAGCGCAGTAGGCTTGTGCACCGATTTTTTTTTCGGTTCGATTCGGTTCGATTTTTCGTATTTTTAAACTTTTCGATTCGGCTCGTTTCGACCGATTTCTGTTTCGATTCGGTTCGGCTCGATTCGTTTTTCGTGTACATTTTTTTTCGGAATATCGACCATTTTTCGTATTTTCGTGTCACTTTGTTCGTTTTTTGTATCGACTTTTCGTAATTTCGGAAATTTTCGTTTTTTCGGAACGTCTGTTCTCCTCGTTTCAAAGCAATAAATTTCGATTTGACACATTTCAAGTACATTGGAAAATTCCGAAAATATTTCGCTTCGGCTCGGAAAACTTTTCGGATCTGCCATTTTCGGATCTAAAAATTTTCGGAAATTCGGCCGCATTCCGAAAACACGAATCGGGAAATTTCGTGAAAATTCCGAAACCCGAAACGCACATCCCTAGAGCGCAGTTGACATATTTTAGTAATAAATTAGATAACAGCATTTCTCTTCTGAACCTATTGTGTCTTTTTCTCTCCTATTTCTGCTTTATATATAGTCATTTATACTCCGGCTGACTCACGCCTCTTACCATCCAGCGGTCGGCCCCATTTCTCTTCTTGCGTCTTAGAAAGGTCACAACAATTATTCAGCGTGTTGTGGAACTTGCCCGGAATAGAGGCTTAATTGGTGCTTTTTTTCAATAAATGTAGATTATATGTTATTTTTTTCTTTGTTTTGTTAATCAGAAAGAAGAGATCTTTACAAATTGATGGTATCTCCGAGGAGAAGGCAAATTCAAGTTGACTTTACTCACTGGTTGATTCATAGCTCTTTGATGTGATCTGTCACATCTATGACCTTCTTTTGAAACGGTCTGTTCTACGAGGATGGGAAATTTCTCTGGCTGCGACGGAGAAAGGAAAAGAAATTTGGTGCATGTTTCACAGAGGATCCCGCTCTGTCTTTACACCATAGATTGAGTCCCCATAATTGTGCGTCTTCTATTAAAAATCATTTTGACACGACCCCCAAAAAATTAGGGGCCCTATTACATTCTTAACGCAAAAACGCACGCTAAACACGTGTTTTATTGCGCGACGTGTTAAAAGTTAACGCACGAAAATCACCGCTGGTATTACATTCCTCGCGCATTTTTTCATCCGTCGGGAAATTGCGCTCGTAAAACCGACGCGCAAAAATGCACGCAAAGTACGGTTGCGCGCAGAAATCTGAGAGCGCATTGTAATTTTTAACGCAAGTCCGTCATTTTTGTGCAGACTGCGCACAACATTTGTACATTTTGACGCGAGTCTGTCATTCTTGTGCGGACTTAATCTATTCAGAGACACCGAACAGCAGTGAAAAGTTGCCGAAATGCCCTGCTGTTCAGTGGTTTCATTCGGCAGGTTTATTCAGGTGAATCCCATAGGCTTCAATGGTAAAAATATTCCCATTTTTATTCAACATCTAATAAACTATTTAATCTGCAGTAAAAAGTCTCTATTTATAGATTTTTTAGCATCTTTTAGGCATTTTTGGGGATTTTTTCAGAATAAAAATCTTTCCTGTTTTTTTCTATTAGCAGATATTCTTTTTTTTGTAACAGCCATTTTTATTATCATTCGTAGGATCTTACAGTTGTGTTCAAAATTATTCAACCCCCACTGAAATTGAGTGTTTTGGCCAGTTTGACATTGATTTTGATCATTCACTCATCTTGCTTACAATTAAATCAAAGAGGCACGTGTAGGTCAGACAAATATAACATAACATTGATAATGAAATAAGCACAAATGTCTTTTCTGTGCTCACATCATTATCAGTTTTATTCAACCCCCAAGTGACATTCAATCTTAGTACTTAGTACAACATCCTTTTACAGTTATAACAGCTTTTAAACGTGAAGCATAGCTTGACACAAGTGTCTTGCAGCGATCTACGGGTATCTTCGCCCATTCGTCATGGACAAAAGCCTCCAGTTCAGTCACATTCTTAGGCTTGCGCACTGCAACTGCTTTCTTTAAGTCGCACCAGAGGTTCTCAATCGGATTTAAGTCAGGTGACTGCGATGGCCACTCCAAAATGTTCCAGTCTTTAATCTGCAACCATGCTCTAGTGGACTTGGAGGTATGCTTGGGATCATTGTCCTGTTGAAAGGTCCAACGTCTCCCAAGCCTCAGGTTTGTGACGGACTGCATCACATTGTCATCCAATATCTCCTGGTACTGAAGAGAATTCATGGTACCTTGCACACGCTGAAGCTTCCCTGTACCTGCAGAAGCAAAACAGCCCCAAAGCATGATTGACCCCCCGCCATGCTTCACAGTAGGCAAGGTGTTCTTTTCTTCATAGGCCTTGTTCTTCCTCCTCCAAACATAGCGTTGATCCATGGGCACAAACAGTTCTAATTTTGTTTCATCAGTCCACAGAACACTATCCCAAAACTTCTGTGGTTTGTCCACATGACTTTTGGCATACTGCAGTCGACTCTTCTTATTCTTTGGAGACAGCAAGGGGGTGCGCCTGGGAGTTCTGGCATGGAGGCCTTCATTACGCAGTGTGTGCCGTATTGTCTGAGCTGAAACTTCAGTACCCACATCTGACAAATCTTTTCTCAGTTCCTCAGCAGTCACACGGGGACTTTTCTCCACTCTACGCTTCAGGTAGCGCACAGCAGTCAAAGTCAGCATCTTCTTTCTGCCACGACCAGGTAGCGTTTCAACAGTGCCCTTTGCCTTGAATTTGCGAATGATGCTTCCTATGGTCTCTCTTGGTATGTTTAACATCTTTGCAATCTTCTTATAGCCATTGCCCTTCCTGTGAAGAGTAATCACCTCTTCTCTTGTCTTCCTGGACCATTCTCTTGACTTCACCATGTTTGTAACCACACCAGTAAATGTCTGGAAGGAGCTGAGTATCACAGTCATTTTAAAGCTGCCTAATTGGTGCTTATTATGCTTTATTGCTGCTCCGTGACATCCACAGGTGTTTTCAATACCTGATTGAAAACACTTGAATGAACCTCTGTTCTTCAGAGTTGTAGTCTTTAAGGGGTTGAATAATTGTGTCAATGAAGAATTCACAAAAGAAACATTTACTACTGTATTACAAAACCAATTGATGTCATTTTAGTTGCATATGGTTCTTTAAAAAGTCCTTGTAGGATTTCATTCTGAATACAATTACAAATGTACACTAAATTCCCTAAAACCCTTTACAGCAATGGGGGTTGAATAATTTTGAACACAACTGTATATTTAAAATCCAGGCATTTTCGTTGAGTAGTTTTTCTGCAAACAGCGTTTCAATTTCGACACTTTTAATCCTTTTGTCTTTTTTTTTCTACCCCGTTCGTCAGCTTGTCGGCTTTTTTCGGTGGCTTGTCAGCGCTGTGTTCGGCAGCTCGGCGGCTTTTTCAGGATGTGTTCAGTGTGTTTTTTGCGTCAGTTCGAGTGATCCAATACTTTGGATCGTATTGGATATGTTTTACGGCATGAGTTTGGCGGGTTTTTGGCAATGTTGTGGCGGGTCTGTTCCCTGCACTTCCCTACACTCCAGGGTGGGAAAATTTGATTCACCGAAGTGCAGGGAACGGGAGAATTGTCGTTGACATTTCTTAATAACCTCCCATGTGTCACTGGGTGCATCAATTGTGTGATCTTTTTCATTGTAAACTGCCCCCCCCCCCCGCAGTATCTTTCCATCACTTGCTCCTCACTGTGTGGCTTTGGCCATAGAATGGAGTGAATGGGTAAGATTTTAATAAAAGGATTCACAAGGATTGTAATGTGTGGGAGGTATGCAAATGGCATCACCCTGGGTAGTATAAAGTGTTGGAAGCCCACTATCAAATCTCATTCAGCTACCATCTCTTATCTCAGGTAGCATAGACAACACAATAGATCCCCTGTAGCCTTATCTAAACATCCCATTACTCACTACCATGATCATGTTTATACAATCAGATGTACCAGACACAACAAACCAAGATTGTGCTAACACTGTGTGGTGCTATGCTGTAACATTGCAAATTAAATTAGTTTAGTGGCTCGAGCTATTGAGTGAATAACGGCTCCAGACGTTAAATGACATACAGGGGAAGAAAAGTGTTAAACTATAACTTTAAACAAACAAAACAAATTTCATATTATAATTACCATATATGGAATCCCAAATAGTCTGTCATTTCTTGCTCATATATCAAAAATTAAGTAAGATGCTGCGCTATCCATGGCGGGAGACACCATAATCAGCCACACGCAATGTAGCTTCAGGTCATGTCTGGATATCTTTTGTTAGACAGACCAGTTTATTAGATTTCAAAGAACTTATAGCCAACCAGCATACAGATACATTTCTACGTCAGAGTTTAACCAACAGTGAGGCAAAGATTACTACATATGATTCAGAGATGATTTTTCTTTTAGCTTACAATGTCCGCACAGCCTTTCCTGCACAAACAGGAAATTGGCTAAATTCCACAGGCCAACATCCTATGTAAGAAAAGACATACAGAACTTGACACTTAAAATGTGAGGGGGGAATTTCACAGCCCATTTTATCAGAACAGGCTTTTCACAGGACATTTATAATCATACAGAAAATTAAATAATAATAATAATACAGAAAACCCTCTGTTCCTCCTCCTCTCCCCCATGCATGGTCACACAGTGTGCTTTTCTCATAACCTTATTCACTCTATTCACAGCATACACACAAGACAGCCTGCATGGCTCCTTCCCCTCTGCTGTCCCACCCAACCCTCCCCATCCACCCTCCCCATCCACCCTCCCACCCACGGCAGGTCCTTATTAACTTAAGGTCTCTCTTCTAGCTGTCTCCACTTCTCTCTCTAATTACTCTCACTAAACCCAGGCTTCTGGTTCTTCCTATGCTGCCCTGCTAACCATCTTTACATTCCCTCTGCTCCTATCTGTTTCACCTACCTACCTTAGATTGTAAACTCATGGGATGTCTGACTGAGCACTTGGTTAAGTGCTGCACTAATTGGACAGTCATCCTACGGGCAGGGTCATCTTTTCATTATGTATCATGTACGTCTCCTGTTTGTGCTCCCCTATTGTAAAGCGCTGCGGAATATGTTGGCACTGTATAAATGCCTGTAATAATAATAATAATAATTTCTTTTAATTTTGTTGTTTGGTAAATAAATTAGTTACGTTGTGACGATTCTACCCTTTTTTATAATTTTTATTTAATATAGGCATTTTGTTTCGGGAATTTAATATAAGACTGAACATTTAATGTACTTTAAAGTTTAACTTTCAAAACTCAACTAAAATATGTTTTTATTGAAATTTTTATGTTAAACCACTCACCCTCTGTACTCTGACGCTTTTAATGACACATGTCGCGCCGCGTGCAATGCTCCAATGCTATTTTTGTCATTTATACAGTGTTTGTCAAATGAAAGTTAAATCAAATTCTCGGCCCCCTGTTGGCTCCTGGAGATTTCAGATTGATGGATCTGAGGACGTTTGTGTCAAAAAGTAGAAAAATATTAACCTCTTTCGCAACAAACACACTGCGAAGCCCAAGGATCTCACATTTCCATTTACCTAACAGAAAGAGGAAACTGTTAACGAGCAAATAACAAAATCCTTTGAATTTTAAGGCACGGGAGAACAACATGTTCAACAAATTCACAGGGGACTGAAATTATGGCGAGGGAGCCGGTACACCCACTTTCAGCAGTCACTCTCACCCCCTCGTGGAGGTTCTGAAAGGGGTTTAATTAATCCCAGAGCCGGAGGTCCCGGTACAAGCTGAGGGAATGAAAAAAGGATTAATTACTTTAAGATCTAAGCATCCTGTTGCAGTATGTTCATTCCGTACTTTCTGCATTGTGTTTACCAACCCTATATTTTGGTCAAAAATAGGAATGTAATTAGTAAACCCTTCCCGTGTATTAATTAGTAACGCCGCCTGTGACTTGTACATATAGTCAACATCCGAAGGTAGGAAAAATAAATTGAAAGGCACTGTTTACAAAAACAAATCAAGTGCTCGGATATTTCCATTCTCACCATGAGGAGCGATGGTGAGACTGTTGCCTAAAAACAAGGCACAATGACAACAGCCACAATGCTGTGTTCGATATCCTTTCATTTGGGGAAGGTCCTTGATAACTGTGTATCCTCTTCTCAACTCAAAACCCCTTTATATCTAAAGAATGTTGACAATCTTTGTTATTTTTAAGTCTCAGGAAATGTCCAACAATGACAAAACCTCTTTGTTTTGTCTTAAACTATCTTCGGTTTGAAAGGGTCAACGAGCTCCTTAAACTCTTAGAACATGACTGTGTATCCAAGAAAAACAACATGTCTTCCAAATACAGAATCTAAATGAGAATTTAAAACTTTAGTTCTTTAATTGGAAAACAAATTTCTATAATTCTTTGGGTATGTTCAGTTACTGGAATTTTGATCCAGTGTGATTCCTATGGGTTCATCTGTTGGTCCATTCGTCCAGTACAGTCTTGAACTAAAATATTTCAAAGCTTGGACCCATTACCTACTTTATACCCAAATATAAGTTAGTTAAGCAACACAAGCAGAGATTCCGGGCCAGATCACAACTTGTGTGTCTGCCTTTTCCAATATGCAGGACTCCTTTAACGCCTCTATTACGACTAAGTCGCTTTCTCAGCAGCTCGAGTTGTAATACTTTGCAGCCACAACATGATAACATCAGTGGTGCTATATGCTGTGTTCTGTCCGTAGGACTCCATGGAGACAGAAGCATTCTTGTATGAGCTCTGCAAGAGAGATCCGGCTGGGGCAGCGGAAGGATATTTGAAACTGCCTGCAGAATGAGAAAGCGATGGACAACCCCGCTGTCATGTCTTCAGTCCCTGGGGCTCCCTGGCACCCGGCAGCACCATCCTCGCTGCACGCTGGCCAGGCGCCGAGTGATATGCAGGCCGGGAGAGATCACGTGGTTGGTCAGGAGCGGGGCACAGCATGATGATGCAGAGCCACCGGCTTTAAAAGTTAGTTAGGCTTGTATGAGAATCATTCCTGTTACTGACTCGGCTTGTATGAAAACCACTCCTTTTACTGACTCGGCTTGTATGAGAACCGCTCCTGTTACGGACTCAGCTTGTATGAGAACCGCTCCTGTTACTGACTCGGCTTGTATGAAAACCACTCCTTTTACTGACTCGGCTTGTATGAGAACCGCTCCTGTTACTGACATGGCTTGTATGAGAACCGCTCCTGTTACTGACTCAGCTTGTATGAGAACCGCTCCTGTTACTGACTCGGCTTGTATGAGAATCACTCCTGTTACTGACTCAGCTTGTGTGAGAACCACTCCTTTTACTGACTCAGCTTGTATGAGCACCACTCCTTTTACTGACTCAGCTTTGTACATGAACCATGCTCCTGTTATTAACTCAGTTTGTACGCGAGCCACGGTCCTGTCACTGACTCAGCTTTGTGTGAGAGCCACAATCCTGGTACTGATCCAGTTGTGTATGAGGATCACTCTTTATATGCTATTAACCCTTGCTTTATGTGTTAACATCGAGTCCCTGAAGATAGTAAGAATTATCGATCATTCAAGGATCGAAGGGATAGACAGGGCTCTTTGTTCAGGAACCGATACCTGGTTGCCAGTGGGATCTGTGACACCCGCGCTCTCCAAAACCAAGAAATCAGAGTTGAATATTGGCTTTTTTGGGCGGATTTTGATATATGTGTTAAGTGTTTGTGCTGAAGTGAAATCACTTAACACCAGGGTTGAGAAACATTAGTCTCTTCAGAATAAGGTCAGACAGAGATGGAGAACAACCTGGTTGGAATAGCTCTTTCTTCATCTGATGGGGGCACAATAACATCTCCCACATAAAGTATAACCAAAGTTAATGTACTGTATGCAGGTACTAAATCCGAGACTTGGATGTATTAGGATGTTGTAAAATCAAGCACAGCGCTCGAGTTGTTTTGCTGTATATGTTGAGCGCTGTGCTTTGAGTCATGGTTGTGATCTGGCTCTCCATTGGTTAATAAATAAATATGTGCAGGACTGGACGTTATACATGAAGCGATACATTTCTTAATAGCAGATTATATTGGTCAAACATATACAAGCTTATTGCTCGGCAGTAAAGAATGTTAAAGGTGGCACGCATGACAATTCCTAAAGGTTGCCCCAGGTTCTTGGTGTTGTAATCCACATAATCCTTCCCGTACACGATAAAATGTTGTCAGGCTCTTCACCCCCTCGGGAGAGTCCGTGATTCTATCCCAGGTTGCGGCTTTGATCTCCACTGAGCTCCTTCTATATTAATTAAACATCAATGCAACAAAACCTGCGACAATAATCAGAATTTAAATGTCCGCCCTCGTAATGTTCCCCTTGAGTATCCCATGTCAGTAACTGAGGTGAGAACTGTAAACTCGAGGGCCGGGAGGGGGGGCTTAGCTGACGATTCTGTGCGAGCTTTAATTACATAAAGAACTAACGACTATTCGCTGAATCCATTCCACGCCGTTCCATCGACTTAATTACGCTTGTTCTTTGTAAATAAACATTATCCTTTTTATTACACCTCAGAGACAGGAGTTAGGGGGAAAAATCAAGTGGAACTTTTGGAAAACCAAATAATAATAATGCTCTAAAAAGAAATTATCCTCAATAAAATTATAAATTTTCTTTAAATTTGGCAGCGTGCCCGTGGATTGTAAAACCCAAGCCGCTGAATTGCAGAGCGTTAGCAAAACCGACCAAGAAAAGCATTGCTTTCCACACGTGTGTGCTGTATGAGCTAATGTGCTCTTATTAAGTATTCCTGTATGAGAGAGAAAATTATATGCGATTAATATATAGACAGACAGATAAATAAAAAGATATACAGACACACAGATAGATAGATAGATCTGGGATAGATATACAGATAGACAGACAGACAGATAGAATAACGGAAAGCTATGACTACATATATATATATTAATAGATGGATAGATAGACAGATAGATACATACAGTACATACATAGACAGATGGATAGATACATACATAGATAGATGGATAGATAGAAAGATACATAGATACATAGATACATAGACAGATGATGGATAGATACATAGATAGAAAGATGGATAGATAGATACATAGAAAGATGATGGATAGCATGATATATAGATATAATACATAGAAAGATGGATAGATACATACATACATAGATAGAAAGATAGATACATAGACAGATGATGGATAGATACATACATGGATAGATAGATACATACATAGATGGATAGATAGAAAGATAGATACATACATAGATAGATGGACAGATAGAAAGATACATAGATAGATACATAGACAGATGATGGATAGACACATACATAGACAGATGGATAGATAGATACATAGAAAGATGATGGATAGCATGATAGATAGTTATAATACATAGAAAGATGGATAGATACATACATACATACATAGAAAGATAGATACATACAGGACATACATAGACAGATGGATAGATAGATACATAGATAGATGATGGATAGATAGAAAGATACATAGATAGATACATAGACAGATGATGGATAGATAGATACATAGAAAGATGGATAGATAGATACATAGAAAGATGATGGATAGCATGATAGATAGATATAATACATAGAAAGATGGATAGATACATACATACATAGATAGAAAGATAGATACATAGACAGATGATGGATAGATAGATACATAGAAAGATGGATAGATAGATACATACATACATACATAGATGAATAGATAGAAAGATACATAGACAGATGATGGATAGATACATATATACATACATAGAAAGATGGATAGATACATACATACATACTGTACATAGATGGATAGATAGAAAGATAGATACATACAGGGTTATTCAAAGAGATTCGAAAAGTCACCGCACGTTCGGTGACTTTTCGTTCTCTTCAATTCGGTTCCTTTTGCCGATCCCATTTCGGTGACCCTGCGGTGTATTCAGCAAACACCACATGGTCCCCGAATTGCAGGGAAAAGTTACCGCAAACCTGACGAAAACTAACCGCAAAACCCAGCGAATGCACGCCGAAAACCCTCAAAAACATCTGGATTAACCTGCCGAAAACCACGAAAAACCAGAGCAGGAGCCGATCACACGCAGCGAAGCCGCCGGAAAAAGCCGAGACCGCAGAAGAGGCAGTGAATAAATTAGGAAAACAGTTTGTATGAATGTTTGAAAAGTGAAACACTGTTTGCAAAGAAACTACTGAGCGAAAATGTCTGAAATTTACATGTGATCCAATGAATGATAATAAAAAGGGCTGTTACAGAAAAAATAAGTAAAGTTTAAAAAAAGAAAATCTGACTTTTAAAAAAAAAATTAAGAAAAATGCTTAAAATATTCTAAAAAATCTATAAATAAAGAGACTCTTTACTGCAGAATTTTATAATGAACGGTTTATTAGATATTGAATTAAAACGGGAATATTTTTAACATTGAAGCCTATGGGATTCTCCTGAATAAATTTGCCGAATTAAACCACCGAATGGCAGGGCATTAGGGGAACCTTTCACTGCTGGTTTGTGTTCTCTGAATAGACGAAGCAGTGCATTTTCATGGGTTTTTCACTGCCCTCGAACAGGCACCGAACAGGCACCGTATGCGCAGGCAATTCGCCAGGATTTGGCGAATTGCCTGCTCTCTGGATAGCCGAATGGCCAAGAAAGGTAACCGAACGCTGATTTTCAGAGTTCAGTTACCTTTCTCAAGCAATTCAGATCTCTTTCAATAACCCTGATAGACAGATGATGGATAGATAGATACATACATACATAGAAAGATGGATAGATAGAAAGATAGATACATAGACAGATGATGGATAGATACATACATACATACATACATAGAAAGATGGATAGATAGAAAGATAGATACATAGACAGATGATGGATAGATAGATAGATAGATAGATAGATAGATAGATAGATAGATAGATAGATAGATAGATAGATACTGAGATAGATAGATAGATAGATAGATAGATAGATAGATACTGAGATAGATAGATGGATGGATAGATAGATAGCTAGATAGATACTGAGATAGATAGATAGATAGATAGATAGATAGATAGATAGATAGATAGATAGATAGATAGATAGATAGATAGATAGATAGATAGATAGATAGATAGATAGATAGATGGATAGAAACATACATACATACTGTACATACATACATACATAGATGGATAGATAGAAAGATAGATACATACATAGAAAGATAGATACATAGAAAGATAGATAGATACATAGAAAGATAGATACATAGAAAGATAGATACATACATAGAAAGATAGATACATAGAAAGATAGATACATAGACAGATGATGGATAGATAGATAGATACAGATAGATAGATAAATAGAAAGATGGATACATACATACATACATACATAGAAAGATGGATAGATACATAGAAAGATAGATACATAGACAGATGATGGATAGATAGATACATAGACAGATGATGGATAGATAGATAGATACAGATAGATAGATAAATAGAAAGATGGATACATACATACATACATACATAGAAAGATGGATAGATACATAGAAAGATAGATACATAGAAAGATGGATAGATAGAAAGATACATACACAGATGATGGATAGATAGATAAATAGAAAGATGGATAGATACATACATACATAGATGGATAGATAGAAAGATAGAGACATACAAACATAGAAAGATGGATAGATAGATAGACAGATAGAAAGATAGATACATAGACAGATGATGGATAGATAGATACATACATACATACATAGAAAGATGGATAGATAGATAGATAGATAGATAGAGCCATAGACAGATGGATAGATAGATAGATAGATAGATAGATAGATAGATAGATAGATAGATAGATAGATAGATAGATAGATAGATAGATAGATAGATAGATAGATAGATAGATAGATAGATAGATAGATATGGGATAGATAGATATGGATAGATAAATAGATAGATAGATAGATAGATATGGATAGATATAGATAGATAGATAGATATGGGATAGATAGATATGGATAGATAGATAGATAGATAGATAGATATGGATAGATAGATAGATAGATAGATAGATAGATAGATAGATAGATAGATAGATTTGGCATCTTAGACTGTAAGCTCTTGAGCAGGGTCCTCTCTCCTACCGTTCTGTGTGTTTAACATGTATGTATATTTGTTATTCTGTCTCACCCATTGTACAGCGCTACGGAACTTGTTAGCGCTTTATAAATAGCTGTAAATGTAACTATATTATACAGCGTATCACATACAGCCTGGTCATACATATGCATTTACTGATCACACGTGCTAAGGGGTGGAAGGACAATGAGATGCAGAGAAAAAAAATGAATATGAAGAGAATTTGAAAGAGTGATACAAAGCCTGAGAGGAATTTTCATTGTATCATTTATTCATCCCTGCCTATTTTTCTCTCTCCCCATGGTGAGACGTTGATTGAAAGGAGCAGAAATTGAATAGCGTGGACATTGGACTTTAATTATTATTATTTCTTCCAGCTTTAAGTACATTCTGTTAAATAAAGTCTGGCAGGTGGGAGACAAACAAGGAATGATTCGAATGGCAGAGAACGCCTCGGAGAATGGTAAAAACGGGTAAGTTAGTTTTAGGTGTTTAAAGGGACACTACCACTTACATAAGCTGTAACTAGATTTCTTCTGCATTACAAAAAAACACATTATAAAACACATGTTGCTGTTTTATCTCCTGTTTCAATTTTGTGGATTTTTCCCATGATGCAATATTTAATCTGTGCAACAAAATCTGTGCTGTAGTTTTACTTTACATCTGCTGCATAGCTTCTACATTATTTAACAGTAATTGAGGTGGAGGAGGGAATGTTTAGGTAAGCCAGCAGGAGGTCTATTGTTCTCCAGGCTACCTTTCGCTGGCAGTTGCAGTGGTTTTAGTTATTTATTTTTTGACCCCATTCGTCGGCTTTTTCCAGTGGCTGGTCGCCGCTTTGTTCGGTGGATCAACAGTTTTTTTTTAATGCGTTCGGGGGTTTTGTGGAGGATCGTCAGGTGCTCTCAGCATTATTTCGGTAGTTTTTTTCGTACGTTTCAGCGGATTTTTCGGATGTGTTCAGCGGGGCTTTTCCCTGCACTTCAGGGACCCTGCAGTGAAAGCTAAATTCCAGTGAAATTTCACTGCTCTTTGAATAACCCTGTAAGCTATTATTATGGTTTGTTGATTGTTTATTTATTCTACACCTTTCACTACCAAGTGATTTTAAAAAAAATCTATCAAAATCAAATCAATAGACAAATTAATCATCCTGTAAGAAATGTTTGGGAATAATCCCGATCCTTGCATACTTGTTCACACTATATTTCAAATATATATTGTTTATACTTGTATGTACCTTTTGTAACATGGGGATCAGTACCCAGGGTGGGAAGAACACTCACCATGAGTATTCCGAAGGAGTACTGATTCTGGTACAATCCCACCAGTCAATAGCCAGAGCTCCTTCTACAGTGAACAAAGAACGTAGACTTGCATTATTTAGAGTTTACCATGGGACAACACACAGACAGGGGATGGGCAGAACACAAAGGTAAAACACCTTCCAGCAATAACATAATGAATAGCCTCCCAATAGCCTACCCTCACACACACCATGGTGTAGCAAACAAAGGATGCGGCAGAGATATCTGGTTTAAGCCAGTTCCTGGGGGTTGGATCGATGCATGTAGAAACAAAGGAATCATTGAGTACAGAATACAAATAAGGGAAACAGTACAGCAATTACAACAGGGCACTCTACAATAAATACATTAGGGAATAATACAACACAGACATCCGGGATAGGGCATGGACAACACAAACACCTTGTACTTACAATTGTAGGCTCGGGGTGACCTTAGCATAGGAGAAGGCTGTGGATTGGCATTACAAATCATGCGCACACCGCCCAAAAACCATATTTTGGTCCATGTACCCTAAGTTTCAAGTGGCTACCATCACACCTTTTAAAGTACATATCCTCCATAACAGTGGCTGAACCTGCATGTGCCTTCACAATATACTCCAACCATAATAATGACTCAACCTTGCACATGTATTCATGGTATCTGTCAACCATAAAAATGGCTGAACCTGGTAAATGTCAACCATACAAATGGCTGAACCTGCATGAGTCTTCACAGTAAATGTCAACCATAATAATGACGAAGCCTGCACATGCATTCACAGTATATGTCAACCATAGTAATAGCTTAACCTGCACATGCATTCATGATATATGTCAACCATAAAAATAGCTGAACCTGCATGTGTCTTCCCAGTTTACGTCAACCATAAAAACCACTGAACCTGGATGTGTCTGGGCTAGACCGATATCATTGCGTCACTCCTTGCCCTTCAAACTTCTCTTGGGTCACAAAACCCATAATTATCTAATAGTCAACATCATCAACAGCATCGCTGGGTCTGTAGCTGGACAGCTCTGCTCTGGAAGGAACAATTAAAGCACCATACCTTATCCTGGAAAGAATAAAATCAGATTGGTGAGTGTCAATTGGATCTTCCCAGTAAAGACCGACGCTACAAATTCGTCATATCAGTTTGCTCTCCAGATTAACGAACACCCATCACAATTGGCCAATGATGGTCGCCGAAGCCCAGACCACCAATGAAGCATTTTCTAGCGGGCAAAAATTCTTAGGAATAGTTTCTTTTAGTCTTTAATAGTTATGTACTTGGCCCACCTCTCATGAGCGTCGCATCTGGAGAGGTTGGGACGTAGGAATCCCCATGCAACAATGTGGTCCCTGAGCAGCAATACAATCCGCTTTTCGGTCTGTGCAACCACGAGCTTTCCATTCCCTGACCCTAAGCAGCTGTTATCTCTGCCAAAGACTCCCTTAGATATATCTTCCTCTTTTTATTAATACAGCATAAGAAAGACAAAAAAGAGTCATTTGTTTCTCTTTTTTTAACGTAAAATAAAGACAAATAGAGGGTATTAACCTCCGAAATCTGTCTCCGATGTATAAAGAAACATTGTCAGCAACCTAATGGCATAAATCATATCCGCTAGCAAGCAGCTACCATGGAAAAATATTTGCTGCTCTGCTATGATTTTGTTTTTTTTGTTTTTTTTTTGTAACAAATAGCTACATTATTCTGAAGTCTCTCTCGGAGACTGAATAACTACTTGGTTTTCTGTTTTTTTTTTATTATTTTAGAATTCAGTGTTGATTCTGGTGCTAAAACGGAGCAATATTCATATAAATGGTTGATGGGAGAAGAACTGTCAGTGATGTGGGATCCTTGTGAGCCCGTCTCATGTTTCTCCCGCAATGGATGTTTATGGCTCTGATTAGGAAAGAGGAGAGTGCGTTACGCCCAGCACTAGATGCATGTATTTTTATTTTGTTTGTGGTGCTGTGAGCTCAGAGCTAATCCATCTTTTCAGGAGCTGTCAGGAGGCAGGCGGGGAGCGCCCAAGAATAAATAACTTGCGAGAAAACGAAAAATAAATAAATAAAATAACGCGACTAAATCTGACTTTATTCAATTATTGGGGCTGATATCATTTTAGGCTGGCGTTATTAATCCTGTCAGCGCGGCAGAGGTTAAAGGGGAGTTTGCCTGTACGGATAAATAAGTCTTATCTTAATGGAATTCTTGTCTTGGAACGATTCCCGTGTGTTCAGAGAATAATTCCGCCCTCCGCCACTTTACTGTGTACAAAAATACATTTACGGGAAAAATCAGACCAGACTGAGAATGCGTTAGGGTGGCTTTCCTGTCTGGCGAATATACGGTTAAAGTTAACCAGAGAAAGAGGAAAGAGGGTGTCAAAACAAGACGTGCCAAGTAAAATAGGTGGACAGCCGTCAATGGTGTCAAACTTCACCCCATTATAGAGATGTTGGAGGGTAGGGGGTGCTTTTTGACACCTTTGACCAGTGGTGACTTCATATTTATGTTCAACTGGATGACAAGTCACATGATGACCAAGTCAACAAGAGAGAAAGAAAAGGGTGTGACAAAGCAAGAGTTACCACGTAAAATAGGTAAACAATAGTCTTCGGTATCAAACCTCAATCCAGCATAGGGTTAGTAGAGGGAAGATGGTACAATTTGACATCTTTGACCAGTGGTGACTTCATATTTAGGTTCAACTGGATGACAAGTCAAATGATAACCAACTCAACAAGAGAGAAAAAGGCGTGACAAAGCAAGAGTTACCACGTAAAATAGGTAAACAATAGTCTTCGTTTTCAAACCTCAATCCATAATAAGGTTAGTAGAGGGCAGATGGTGCAGTTTGACATCTTTGATCAGTGGGGCATTCATATTTAGGTTCAACTGGATGACAAATCACATGATAACCAAGTTAACCAGAGAAAGAGGAAAGAGGGTGTCAAAACAAGACATGCCACGTAAAATAGGTAGACAGTGGTCAATGGTTTCAAACGTCACCCCATTATAGAGATGTTGGAGGGTAGAGGGTGCTTTTTGACACCTTTGACCAGTGGTGACTTCATATTTATGTTCAACTGGATGACAAGTCACATGATAATCAAGTCAACAAGATGTTGGAGGGTAGGTGGTGCAGTTTGACACATTTGACCAGTAGGGCATTCATATTTAGGTTCAACTGGATGACAAGCCACATGATAACGGACAGAGTTATTCAAAGAGAGTCAATCTGGCCCCGAAATGTAACCAGACACTGAAATTCAGCGTACGGTGCCATTTTGGGGCCATTCAACTATTCAGAGAGCGGGCGAATTGCCTGCACGTACAGTGCCTGTTCGAGGGCGGTGAAATCCCCCATAGAGAAGCAATGGTTCGTCTATTCAGAGAACACTGAACAACTGGATGACAACTGGATGACAACAAATTAACCTATAAACAGGGGAATCAAAAGAAGAAGTGTCAAGTAAAATAGGTAGACATTGGTCAATGCTGTCAAATTTCAACCCATCATAGAGATGTTGGAAGGTAGGGGATGCAATTTCAGACCTTTGACCAGTGGTGAAATCATATTTAGGTTCGCTTGGATGGCAAGTCACATGATAATCAAGTTAACTAGAGTAAGAGGAAAAGGGGCATCAAAACAAGAGGTGCCAAGTAAACTAGGTAGACTTTGGTCAATGGTGTCAAATGTTAACCCATCATAAAGATGTTGGAGAGCAAGTGGTGCCCGTTTTACACCTTTGACCAGTGGTGTGTTCCGATATATGTTCAACTGGGTGGCAAGTCAAATTATAACCAAATTAAACAATCTAGAACAATCCATCCTAGAAATGTTGGAGGGTAGGAGGAGCATGATTTAACCATAACTCCAATTGGCATGGCATTGTTGTCATATGGCAAAATTTGAAAGACCAACCGTTGAGCATGGATCAAAGCCATTACCTTTTGTTGAGTGAGAATGCAACAGGCTCTTGAGGTAACTAAAATAACGCAGGATTTGATGATCAGAACCCGCAATGTGGATTGATTTGATTCCGGCGCTCTTCAAATAGCCACAATTAATCAGTAATGCAGATGAGGTGCTCAGCCCACATAGGAGATATGGATTTTTAAAATAAAAATATCACTCTACATCAGAACAAAATGTGAAGATCTGATCACACAATATGTGCAAACTGTGTTAGGCCAACCACTATCTTCGTGTACTCTAGTGGTGGGATATCTCACTCACAAATATATATTACAGCTAATGGGTGCCTTGATCAGTAGATATAAGTGTACAGGGATGGACAGGATTAACTGTAATGAAAGTGGCCAAGGTTCAAAGACAATGACCTTGGCCCTCCAAATGTTTTTGATCTACATTTCCCATGAGGCTCTGTTGACCTAATGACCAAGGTTGCTCATGCCCTGCTAATACTATAGGCAAAATATGAATTCGGGCAGAAAATCTTGATGCAACGCTACCATGACGTATTGTCTTCTGAACAAAGTTTCTGTAAATGCCTTGTGGTACAGTTTGAGGAATAGTCACAAGGCACCGAAATTGAACGTAATTTCGGTGGTATGCATTTTGACCCATTTCGGCACACTTCGGCTATTCCATTTCGTCAAAAATTCTGTGAATTCACTATTTATCGACTGGTCATTGTATTTTGCCAAAATCGGAGTTGCAAAAGCAGTCATCGGATGTCGACAAAAGCCGCTAAATTGCGTCAATATCTGCCAAATTGTACCGAACTACAACAAATTGATATTGGTAAATTATACTGAACTGGAAAAAAAGTCTCTTATTCTCTTAATAGGTGTTTAAATCAATAAAAATGTAGTAAAAATGTGTCCAAATAATAAAAAGGTTCTTTAAAAAATAATAAAAAGGTCTGTTACAAAATAAAAACATCTTTTTTTAAAATGAAAGAAATAAAAATATCTTTTAAAAAATACACAGAATACAAAAAGGTCTTATAAAAAAAAATAAAAAGGGATTTTGCAAAGAATAAAAACAGTAAAAAATATTTAAAAATATACTATCAGGGTTATTCAAAGAGATCTGAATTGCTGGAGAAAGGTAACCGAACGCTGAAATTCAGCGTTCGGTTACCTTTCCTGGCCATTCGGCTATTCAGAGAGCAGGCAATTCGCCAAATCCTGGCGAATTGCCTGCACATACGGTGCCTGTTCGGTGCCTGTTCGAGGGCAGTGAAATCCCCATGAAAAAGCAATGCTTCGGCTATTCAGAGAACACAAACCAGCAGTGAAAGGTTCCCCTAATGCCCTGTCATTCGGTAGTTTAGTTCGGCAGGTTTATTCAGGTAAATCCCATAGGCTTCAATGTTAAAAATATTCCCGTTTTAATTCAATATCTAATAAACCGTTCATTATAATATTCTGCAGTAAAAAGTCTCTTTATTTATAGATTTTTTAGGATATTTTAAGCATTTTTCGTGATTTTTATTTTTTTAAAAAAAAATTTTTAACTTTATTTATTTTTTCTGTAACAGCCCTTTTTATTATCATTCATTGGATCATATGTAAATTTCAGACATTTTCGCTCAGTAGTTTCTTTGCAAACAGCGTTTCACTTTTCAACCATTCAAGCAAACTGTTTTTCTAATTTATTCACTGCATTCGTCTGCGGTGTTGGCTTTTTCCGGCGGCTGCACTGCGTGTGATCGGCTCCTGCTCGGGTTTTTCCGGCATTTTCGGCGGGTTAATCCAGATGTTTTTGCGGGTTTCGGTGTGCGTTCTCCCTCGTTTTGCGGTGAGTTTTCGGCGGGTTTGCGGCGACCTTTCCCTGCAATTCGGGGACCCTGTGGTGCTTCCTGAATGCACCGCAGGGTGGCCGAAATGGGATCGCCAAATCGAACCGAATTGAAGAGAATGAAAAGTCATCGAACGTGCGGTGGCCTTTCGATTCTCTTTGAATAACCCTGTATATTTATTGCATTGAAACCAATTGGATTCGCCTGTTTATACCTGTCAAATTGAAACACCAAAGATCAGGTCATTTTGCAGGAATTTCGATGCAATTTGGCTTTCTGTGAATAGAAAACAATAGTTTCCGATGGGTCAATATCAGTGCCGCCGAATTGTGGCGAATAGCATCGCATTTTGTTGTCAATTCGCCTGTGTCTGGGGATTTGACAGCTTTGTGAATAGACGAACTGCCACGAAATTGCAGAGAACAGTTGAATTCCCTGTTCGGTGCAATTCAGTGGCTAATTCGGAGGTTAATGAATAACGCCTGTTATTCCGCAGGAGAAAACCCCGTTTCTTTGTAAATAAGATCAAACTGGCGCGCGTCTAGTAAAAGCAAGCCGCGGGATCGCCTGTGCTCCAGCAGCTGCGCGATACCGCCACTGCCGTCCGTATGCTGACACGGCAATTCATACTATTATCTTTGGCTTTCGTTTAAAGCCAGCCAGCCAATGAACACGCAGCGCGAGGCAACCAAGCATATAGGAAGATTGGAAGACACAGAAAGAATCCCTCGCAGTCAGCACGGCTACGTATAAATGGATGATGAATGGGTTTGCGTGCAGCTATGATAGGGTATAAATTATTGTTAGCATTGCATGTATGGCGGAGGGTGGAGCGGGTCGGCGAGGTGTAATGGAGTACCATCAGATTTAAGTGGAAATTGGGTTCAAAAGGTGCGTTCAGATAGTGCTCAGGGGAGATTCCTTTTATTTCTCTATTTAGCTAGACACAAAAATGATAAAAGCAGCTTGGGTGGTTCTTCTGTCAGTGGAGGAACGACAGTGATGGACGCGGTCCTTGAGCGGATGTGGTGATATCTGATGGTCGTCGACAGGGAGATGAATGATCAAAATGAAAGGGTTTTAAATGAATATAGCATTATTTATTCTTATTTTAATGATATATCATAATATATGTCATCTTTGTGTGTCAAAAGAACATTCACAGATTATAGCATGTTATTGTTGGGTCATATGGTACATGGAGGACCTGGCCGCCATGTTTGATAAAAACGTTTCAGGTAGTTTGACCAAATCTAGAGGTTTAACTCACAGCTCCACCATTAAAATGCCACGTAGAGATGGGTGGGCAGCTTTGACTTGACTATGAGTTGACAGCCAACTTCAAGAGCCTCTGACCACAGCAAGCAGCAAGGTTTGGAGCATCTCACTGCCGTCCACACCTCTTTGGCATTCACCTGGCTCTTCAGGAGGTCTTAATGACTTTTAGCCTCTAAGATAAACCTGGTAAAGTGCTACTATGATCCTCCGACTATGACTCACCATTGTAGGTGCATTGGTAAAGCCCTCACCACCATTAGCATTTATTATACCTACCTCAAAATTTAAGGAAATTCGCAATGTCAACTATTATAGGAAAAATCTAATATTTCTCTAATATTTACTTTTTCATGTACAATATTTATGGTCATCTTTGGTGTTATTGGAAAGGCTGAGTCTGAGTCTGGGCTTTCCAATGACACCTCAGCTGACCATGCTTTTATGGAACCAGAGTGAGATACAGGGGATCAAATGTCCAAAGGTCCCCTGTATCCTGCAATGGGAAAGCAGGTGGAGGGGTGGCAAATGTCCCCAGTGCTCCCTCTCTGGATCCATCCGTGGTGGTGGTGGTGGGGGTGTAATTATATTTTAATTTTGCTAAACCAGATATTGGAAGAAAAAGTCTTTAAAAAAACTAAATTGCCAAAAGGAGAGGAAAGATACATAGTATGAAAATAAAAATAAATATTAGTTTTTCAAGTTTTTAGGATACAAAAAAATTGCAAGAGAAGCTCAAAAAACAAAACAAATCGCCAAATAAGAGCTGTGACGAATGGTATAAAAACAAATATATATATTAATCTTCAAAATTTTTACGACACAGAAAAAAAAATAAAGACAGCCATTTGCCAAAATAAAAGAAATGATTCAAGGTATAAAAATAAGAATAAATATTATTCTTTAAAGTTTTTACGCTGCTAAAAAATCTAAAAAAAAAACACAAAACAAATTGCCAAAATGAGAGACATGATACACGGTATAAAAATAAGAATAAATATTATTCTTTAAAGTTTTTAGGATAAACAAGTTGCCGAAATGAGAAACATGATAAACAGAATTTAAATAAGAATTAATATTATTCTTTAAAGTTTTTACGATACTGAAAAAACCAAAAAAAAACAAAAACAAATTGCCAAAATGAGAGACATAATACACAGTATTAAAATAAGAATAAATATTATTCTTTAAAGTTTTTACGATACTGAAAAAAATCCAAAAAAAACAAAACAAATTGCCAAAATGAGAGACATAATACACGGTATTAAAATAAGAATAAATATTATTCCTTAAAGTTATTTTAGGATAAAAAAATTGTCAAAATGAGAGTCATGCTAAACAAAATGAAAGTAAGAATAAATATTATTCTTTAAAGTTTTGAGGACAAAAAAATTGCTAAAATGAGAGACATGATAAACAGAATTAAAATAAGAATAAATATTATTCTTCAAATTTTTTTAGGATACAAAATCACCTTCTATCACAAAGGAATGGTAGTCTATGAACGCGCGGAGCAGAGGACTAATCTGTGCAATTTTTTTACACATCCAACACATAGAAACCTAAAGCCTCCCCTGCCCAAATCTAATTTCTTTCACATCCCGTAATCTGTTCACATCTTGTCTGTTTCTCACTTTGTATGTGCCAACTGTGATCTCTCTATGTTCATCCCAATTCCTCTGCTCAAGCCCTCTATTTCTGTCTCCCTATCTCTGGCTGTCTCCCTCTGATCCCAGCCTGCCTGTGAGTGTTATAGACTATGGCACCAGGCAGTTCATTAGAGAGGTGAGAGCAGATGGGTGAGGCTCTGCTAGCGAAGATTAATCATTCTCACCGACACTAAATAGAAGCAGGTTTTGTAGTAAACACAATCTCTCCCTCTCGTGAGAGCCCGATCCATCCTGTCACATCCACTCTTTCTTATCCACACAATTAACACTTCACTCAGCACTCTGTGTATGAGGGGGGCTAGTAGCCACTGGCTCGCTTAATTTCTTCATCCTAAGGACCTAGCTTGGGTGGGCCGCCCTGTATAATTCCCGATGTTACCCACTTTCAACTTCAAGGGGATATCTAGCACACTGCCACAAAGGGTTAAAGAATCCCAGAGGTGTTTGTCAACAAAATGTGCCAAGAATTCCGAATTGGAACTCTCAGGGCTTTTGACGACATTCTGTTGCCGCACACCATTCCTTGGGCACTATACCATAGTTGGCACTAATCTTAGCACATCGATGTGTAAGCGTTACCACGAGGATCAGATCTCAGTACCTCGACCGGGTCACATCTGTCAATGCTGTTTCCTTGCTGGACCCTTGTGTTCTCCTCATGACTCTCGTGCCTTTCTCCAGTCCTTAGACGAAGATTAAAGATGGGTACACGCAGAGAGTCATGCTAGCATCCCCCAGAAATAAGACAAAGCTGTAGATCTGGAGGTTCTAGTTGGATCAGCGACCACTGTATATAGCTGCTACCCACACCATGAGTCGCGACTGTCTGTAGGGTTAAAATGGAACTCTTTTATTTGGGGACAAGCACAGATATTTACATGGTTAAACCTGGGTTATTTACATATACAAAAAACTAGGACAATACAATGGAATAAACATTGCGTAACATTCCTAAACAAGGCAGGACAAAGGTGGTCATGAATGGCAAACAGATAACAGTCTAAAAACAGCAGATAATGGAGCAGTGTTTCCCTGATGAGATTAACAAACTACTCAAATACACAGCAGATATTAACACATTGCTGAGAGAGGGCATTCTGGAAGACTAACCCTATCAGCAGATAACAAAATACACATGGACCATAATAATAGAAAGATAGACAATGACATTATTCTTGCATAACTCGGATTACACAACACTCTGCACACAAGGGAGGCCAAGGAAATAATATAGAACATCAGGCCTGCACCTCCCAAAAATACCTCAAGGTCCATGCACCCCAAGTCTTAAGTGGTTTACGTCACAGTGTGTTTAACGCGTGCCATCCATATTACATTCCTGGCACTACCCCCATTAGTAATACCTTAGCGCATCATTTTTTGTGCAAGCTTCTGCGAGTTTACGGTACTTTGCACATCCTATACTTAACATGGGGAGCGCGATCAGTAATAAGTGTTTCGATAAGTGCTAGCGCTAATTACGGTCTGAACGCGCAACCTTTAGCATCTTCTAAAAGCCGGCGCATCCTGATTCTGGATTCACATTTTCTGAATCTTGTAACACCCCCTAAACCCCCCCAATAAATCTAATACTCACCTCTCATCCTGCAGCAAAAATGGTGGCCCAATCCACCCCTTCTTCTGCAGGGGCAGATTTTCCTCGTTATCGTCCCCATGTTAGCGTTAAGGATGGAATAGGACCCCTTATATTTTTTGTTACGACTTAAGCATTCTAGTTCAAAACCCCAAAAAATCTCCCCCACCCTGACTACGTGGCTGAGGGTCTTGGGCAAAACGGTTCACGTGCCAAAGAAAGCCCTCGTCGCTGAGGAACACAATATATATAGAAACTGGCTTGAGGAACACGCCACTAATGATTGTCATAACATCTGTATTGCTGCTTTGATATTTCGGTATACAGACCCCGGAGCTACAGCAGCTTTGAACGCAGAATACAGAACATAGAGTCTGACAGCCTAAAAGAAACAATTGGCCCTTCTAGTCCATTTTCCGGCCGACTTGAAAAGTTTAGGCTTATGTAATCCTCGGAATACGGCTTTCGCCTGTCCCAGACGTTCTTGATGTCCTTAAAGGGAAAATAACGCTCAAAGTGAAAGCTGAAGATAATTTAATATCGAGGAGCTCGTGGTGTGTCTGCGCCATGAGCATTTTGCACGCGCGATTTAACATTTCCTCGGTGCTTATCAAAGGGTTTCAAGAATCACCCAAATCTGAGGGAGATAGCATCATTCCTTTGCAATATAATACTGAGCATAGAATAAGACAAAGTGCTCTTTAGGGTCATTTTTTTCCCCAAATTTTATTTTCTTGATCCTTTGTTCTTTTTTTCTTTTCTAGCGGTTCTGTGAAGTGTTAAATAAACAAGGAGCTAAGACGTGATTCAAATGATCTCGCAGCTTATTAAACACCTTACTGATGATACTAGCTCAGTCCAAAAAATAAACCAAATGTCAAAACACAAGTTGACAGCTCCCACTAACCAGGTATTAAATTTATAGGAAACTATGGGACCATCAGTGAAACAAGTGGGAGACACTGGGAGTCGGCAATATGGGGTTACATTGTTTAGAAGATTTGATGAAGTGAGAGACACTGGGAGTTGGCAATATGGGGTTACATTGTTTCCTAGATTTTATGAAATGGAAGATACTGGGAGTCAGCAACATGGGTTACATTGATTAGAAGATTTTATGAAATGGGAGACATTGGGAGTTGGCAATATGGGGTTACATTGTTTGCTAGATTTTATGAAGTGGGAGACACTGGGAGTCGGCAATATGGGGTTACATTGTTTGCTAGATTTTATGAAGTGGGAGACACTGGGAGTCGGCAATATGGGGTTACCTTGTTTACTAGATTTTATGAAATGGGAGACACTGGGAGTCGGCAATATGGGGTTACATTGTTTAGGAGATTTTTGTAAGTGGGAGACACTGGGAGCTGGCAATATGGGGTTACATTGTTTAGTAGATTTTATGAAGTGGGAGACACTAGGAGTCTGCAATATGGGGTTACATTATTTAGGAGATTTTATGAATTGGGAGACACTGGGAGTCGGCAGTATGGGGTTACATTGTTTACTAGATTTTATGAAATGGGAGACACTGGGAGTCGGCAATATGGGGTTACATTGTTTAGTAGATTTTATGAAATGGGAGACACTGGGAGTCGGCAATATGGGGTTACATTGTTTAGATTTTTGTAAGTGGGAGACACTGGGAGCTGGCAATATGGGGTTACATTGTTTAGTAGATTTTATGAAGTGGGAGACACTAGGAGTCTGCAATATGGGGTTACATTATTTAGGAGATTTTATGAATTGGGAGACACTGGGAGTCGGCAGTATGGGGTTACATTGTTTAGGAGATTTTATGAAGTGAGAGACACTAGGAGTCAGCAATATGGGGTTACATTATTTAGGAGATTTTATGAAGTGGTAGACACTGGGAGTCAGCAATATGGGTTACATTGTTTAGGAGATTTTATGAAGTGGGAGACACTGGGAGTCGGCAATATGGGGTTACATTGTTTAGGAGATTTTATGAAGTGGGAGACACTGGGAGTCAGCACGGCATTATGGGGTTACATTGTTTACTAGATTTTATGAAGTGGGAGACACTGGGAGTCGGCAATATGGGTTACATTGTTTAGATGATTTTATGAATTGGGAGACACTGGGAGTCGGCAGTATGGGGTTACATTGTTTAGAAGATTTTATGAAGTGAGAGACACTGGGAGCTGGCAATATGGGGTTACATTGTTTAGTAGATTTTATGAAGTGGGAGACACTAGGAGTCTGCAATATGGGGTTACATTATTTAGGAGATTTTATGAATTGGGAGACACTGGGAGTCGGCAGTATGGGGTTACATTGTTTAGGAGATTTTATGAAGTGAGAGACACTAGGAGTCAGCAATATGGGGTTACATTATTTAGGAGATTTTATGAAGTGGTAGACACTGGGAGTCAGCAATATGGGTTACATTGTTTAGGAGATTTTATGAAGTGGGAGACACTGGGAGTCGGCAATATGGGGTTACATTGTTTAGGAGATTTTATGAAGTGGGAGACACTGGGAGTCAGCACGGCATTATGGGGTTACATTGTTTACTAGATTTTATGAAGTGGGAGACACTGGGAGTCGGCAATATGGGTTACATTGTTTAGATGATTTTATGAATTGGGAGACACTGGGAGTCGGCAGTATGGGGTTACATTGTTTAGAAGATTTTATGAAGTGAGAGACACTGGGAGCTGGCAATATGGGGTTACATTGTTTAGGAGAATTTATGAAGTGGGAGACACTGGGAGTCGGCAGTATGGGGTTACATTGTTTACTAGATTTTATGAAGTGAGAGACACTGGGAGTCGGCAATATGGGGTTACATTGTTTAGGAGATTTTATGAAGTGAGAGACACTGGGAGCTGGCAATATGGGGTTACATTGTTTAGGAGATTTTATGAAGTGGGAGACACTGGGAGCTGGCAATATGGGGTTACATTGTTTAGAAGATTTTATGAAGTGTGAGACACTGGGAGCTGGCAATATGGGGTTACATTGTTTAGGAGAATTTATGAAGTGGGAGACACTGGGAGTCGGCAGTATGGGGTTACATTGTTTAGAAGATTTTATGAAGTGAGAGACACTGGGAGCTGGCAATATGGGGTTACATTGTTTAGGAGATTTTATGAAGTGGGAGACACTGGGAGTCGGCAATATGGGGTTACATTGTTTACTAGATTTTATGAAGTGGGAGACACTGGGAGTCGGCAATATGGGGTTACATTGTTTACTAGATTTTATGAAGTGGGAGACACTGGGAGTCGGCAGTATGGGGTTACATTGTTTAGAGAACTTTATGAAGTGGGAGACATTGGGAGTCGACAATATGGGGTTACATTGTTTACTAGATTTTATGAAGTGGGAGACACTGGGAGTCGGCAATATGGGGTTACATTGTTTAGGAGATTTTATGAAATGGGAGACACTGGGAGTCGGCAATATGGGGTTACATTGTTTACTAGATTTTATGAAGTGGGAGACACTGGGAGTCAGCAATATGGGGTTACATTGTTTAGGAGATTTTATGAATGGGAGACACTGGGAGTCGTCAATATGGGGTTACATTGTTTACTAGATTTTATGAAGTGGGAGACACTGGGAGTCGTCAATATGGGTTACATTGTTTAGAAGATTTTATGAAGTGGGAGACGCTGGGAGTCGTCAATATGGGGTTACATTGTTTAGGAGATTTTATGAAGTGGGAGACACTGGGAGTCAGCAATATGGGTTACATTGTTTAGAAGATTTTATGAAATGGGAGACACTGGGAGTCGTCAATATGGGTTACATTGTTTAGAAGATTTTATGAAGTGGGAGACGCTGGGAGTCGTCAATATGGGGCTACATTGTTTAGGAGATTTTATGAATTGGGAGACACTGGGAGTCGGCAATATGGGGTTACATTGTTTAGAAGATTTTATGAAGTGGGAGATGCTGGGAGTCGTCAATATGGGGTTACATTGTTTAGGAGATTTTATGAAGTGGGAGACACTGGGAGTCGGCAGTAAGGGGATACAGTGTTTAGAGGACTTAATGAAGTGTGAGACACTGGGAGTCGACAATATGGGGAAAATACAATTTTATTTTTATAAAACCTGCTATTTTTTTCTCTTTCCGCCACCATTTAGTCTTTGCCAATTATAATACATAATGTTTTTAATGTATTTCATTTATGAAAAAAGATTCTCTTTGGTTTCCGGTACGACCTTTTGCGTCGTGTGAAATCACTCGGAGGCACTGCCGCTCGTTTTAGACTCTGGTGATGCTGGCTTTGGTTGTAAAACGACCGTAAACAAATGCGTATCCAAACATTAAGCTGTTCAGCTCGATTCCACTGAAGTGCCATATGCATTTTAATTGGCCCTCAGTTGACTTGTCAGCTACCTGCCGTGCCCTGAGACTCTATTGTTTCGAGGAGCTCCGTTCAATCTTGCTTAAGGCACAGGACGTTAACTGATTTTGCCATTCCATGGAGCTCGATATGCACAGACAGCGGAGAGCAGTGCAGGAGAAATCTCTGATATACATTGAGTAAAACACATTTCTGGGGGGTGGGAGGGGTTTGTTTTTTAACCTCCAGATTATAGTATATAATACTAAGTATACTTAGACATAAGGGGTTATTCAGAGAGAGTCGATCTGACCCTGAAATGTCATCGAACAGTGAATTTCCCCGTACGGTGCCAGTTCGGGGACATTCGGCTATTCAGAGAGCAGGCAGTTCGCCAAATTTTGGCGAAATGCCAGCAAGTACGGTGCCTGTTTCGGAGGCAGTGAAATCCCCCATAGAGAAGCAAAGATTAATCTATTCATAGTCACAGACACCGAACAGCAGTGAAAAGTTGCCGAAGTGCCCTGCTGTTCGGTGGTTTCATTCGGCAGGTTTATTCAGGCGAATCATAGAAACATAGAAACATAGAAAAATGTCGGCAGATAAGAACCTTTCGGCCCATCTAGTCTGCCCAATTACATGGATACTTTACCTGGATTTATCTTTTGTTTAGGATAGCCTTATGCCTATCCCATGCTTGCTTAAATTCAATTACTGTTTTGGCCTCTACCACTTCTACTGGAAGACTGTTCCATGTATCCACCACCCGCTCAGTAAAATAATGCTTCCTGATGTTACTTTTAAACCTTTGCCCCTCTAATCTAAGACTATGTCCTCTTGTTTTGCTATTTTGTTTCCTTTTAAATATACTCCCTTCCTCTACCTTGTGGATTCCCTTTCCGTATTTAAATATAGAATATTTGATACAGTCCTAACCTCAACATCTGAGGGTTGGGATTTAGGGGTTATTATTTCAGAGGATCTAAGGGCAAGTAGTCAATGTAATAGAGCAGCAGGAAATGCTAGCAGAATGCTTGGTTGTGTAGGGAGAGGTATTAGCAGTAGGAAAAGGGAAGTGCTCATGCCACTGTACAGAGCACTGGTGAGACCTCACTTGGAGTACTGTGTGCAGTACTGGAGACCGTATCTCCAGAAGGATATAGACATCTTAGAGAGAGTTCAGAGAAGGGCTACTAAAATGGTGTACGGCTTGAAGGAGAAAAGTTACCAAGAAAGGCTTAATGAATAATAATGAATCCCATAGGCTTCAATGTTAAAAATATTCTCGTTTTTATACAATATCTAATAAACCTTTATTATTTTAATCTGCAGAAAAAAGGCTCTTTATTTATTGATTTTTTTTATGTATTTAATGTTTTTTCTAAAAGCGTTTTTTTCTGTAACAGACCATTTTATTATTAATCATAGGATCTTATATGTTAATTCCAAACATTTTCATTGAGTAGTTTTTTTTCCAAACAGCGTTTCAATTTTTACACTTTCAAGCGTATTGTTTTTCTTTTTACCCCGTTCGTCAGCTTGTCGGCTTTTTTTCCGGCGGCTGGTTTGCGCTGTGATCGGTGGCTTGTCGGCGTTTTTTGATGTGTTTGGCGTGTTTTTTGCTGCGGTACCGGCAGGTGTTCGGCAGGCTTGCGGCGGGTTTTCCCTGCACTCCGGGGACCCTGTGGTGAATGCTGTATTGGAAGTTTGATTCCCCGAAGTGCAGGGAACTGCGGGGACCGAGATAGTTTATTGCGTCGTATGCACTGCCCTAGGGACGTTGTCCAGCCGCGCCAACCCACCTCATTTCAGAGACTTTCAGCAACAGAAGCCAAAGCATCCATCGGAAAGTACATCATCGTCAACGTTGTCTCTCTTGACATGTCGCAAGGTATGAAGGGGTTAATGATCATCTCTTATGTTCCCAAGTCCTCATGCTCGCCCTTATCATGTCACCTTTTTGTTCTGTTTTCTCCTCTACCAGCTCAGCGCTACCTCCCTTCCCCTGTACCTGTGCCAGGCTACGATACAGTTGTCACCTGTCAGAGACTTACTAACGAACAGCGTTATTACAGCTAATAACTGCTTTCACATCACGGGCTCGCTGACACGATGGAGCAGTGACATGTGGCAGCTCGGTGACAGTGTCACCTACTGGGATCAATCTACTCTGATGTATCAAAAATAAAGAGCAAGGTTACACACTTTCCACCCTTCAGGGCATTATGAGACACATGCAGGTTACAGGCACCTTTGAACGATCTACATCAGGAATATATATAAACAAGTGGCATCTCATTATTGTCTACATATTGTATCAAGTCTGTCTGTCTGTAGGAGGTCACATTATCTCCCCACGTTGGCTGATAGCCGCGACATCCATACCCCACCCGGCACGACGGAGGAGACACACCTGAGGGTACGCGATGGTACTTTAAAAAGAAAACAATTAATCGAAAACGCATTAAAATGATTAAAACGTTCTATAATTTCTTTTACTTTTATTTCTTTGCCCCCCCCCCCCAGTGGTATCTCTGTAAAACCATGACAGTCAACCAGTGGACCATGGGCCATATGAAGCACGTCGTCTCTCTCACCACCGGTTGGTTTCATTTTTACGTGATTAATGCCACATTTCCGGTGCATGAGGCACTAGGGGGGAAATCCTTAATATTTACCCCCTCCCCTGCCTTGTGTTTCTTGTTCGATTCGTCCTCCCTTCTCCAGGTTATCCAAACACTTTTCGTTCCTGTGTCTTATATGGTGACTCAGCGAGTAGCATCAAACACGTTCCTTTGGTGGTGCGATACCATAAACCTAAATAATGTTCATAACTTTTCCTTTTTATTTCTCGAAATTTCCCAAAGGTATAAAAATAAGTTTTTTTTGCATATTAATATAGTCTGTTGTGCTCTGCTTTAAGAGATAACATTACCATTACGCTATATGAAGGTCTTCCTAAGCATTCATGGAGCCCCTTTTTTCTCCCGGAGGTCCAGTCGGTCAGTGGGGGAAAGACTTCACCCAGAGTGAGTGCGCCAAGGTCCCCATGTAAACAGCTCACTGCATCCTTACTGGTCACTAGGGATGTGCGTTTCGGGTTTCGGAATTTCGGAATTTTCACGAAATTTCCCGATTCGTGTTTTCGGATGCGGCCGATTTTCCGAAAATTTTTAGATCCGAAAACGGCAGATCCGAAAAGTTTTCCGAGCCGAAACGAAATATTTTCAAAATTTTCGAATGGACTTGAAATGTGTCAAATCGAAATTTATTGCTTTGAAACGAGGAGAACAGACGTTCCGAAAAAACAAAAATTTCCGAAATCACGAAAAGTCGATACAAAAAACGAGCTAAGTGACACGAAAATACGAAAAATGGTCGATATTCCGAAACAAAAATGTACACGAAAAACGAGTCGAGCCGAACCGAATCGAAACAGAAATCGGTCGAAACGAGCCGAATTGAAAAGTTTGAAAATCCGAAAAATCGAATCGAATCGAACCGAAAAAAAAATCGGTGCACAAGCCTACTGGTCACATCAGGCGGGTGTGATGCAAATAGGAGCAGAGTTTTATTGAAAAATACAACAATTCAGTTCTTACCAAGGACCATCACCAAGCTTGGAGAAGGTCCTTGGATAGGATGGAAACGTTGCATTTTACAGTAAAACTCTGCTCATACTCGGAACATCCCCATCTGATGCTTCTTTTCTTTGGTTGTTGGCAAGACCAACTTGGCAAAGACAGAAATGTTGTTGCTTGAGCTTGAGGAATTGTAGTAGATCATAGTGTTATACTAATCTACCGCGGAGGTAGGCTTGTGCACCGATTTTTTTTTTTCAGTTCGATTTGGTTCGTTCGTTCGGATTTTGTAAATTTTCGTTTCGACTCGTTTCCGCCGATTTTCATTTCGGTTCGGTTCGTTTTTCGTATCGACTTTTCTTTCGTGATTTCGGAAATTTTCGTGTTTTTCGGAACGTCTGTTCTCCTCGTTTCAAAGTGTCTATTTGTTTTGACGTAAACTAATGGTTTTTCGGATACGATAATTATACGATACGATAATTCTGCCGATACGATAACTCTGCCATTGAGATTTCTCATGTTTTACAAGAAGGATACATAGAGATTTCTCATGTTTTACAAGAAGGATACATAGAGATTTCTCTGGTTTCCCGGGAAGGATACATTGAGATTTCTCATGTTTTACAAGAAGGATACATTAAGATTTCTCTGGATTTCCAGGAAGGATACATTGAGATTTCTCATGTTTTACAAGAAGGATACATTGAGATTTCTCATGTTTTACAAGAAGGATACATAGAGATTTCTCTGGTTTCCCGGGAAGGATACATTCAGATTTCTCATGTTTTACAAGAAGGATACATTTAGATTTCTCTGGTTTCCCGGGAAGGATACATTGAGATTTCTCTGGATTTCCAGGAAGGATACATTGAGATTTCTCTGGATTTCTAGGAAGGATACATTGAGATTTCTCATGTTTTACAAGAAGGATACATTGAGATTTCTCATGTTTTACAAGAAGGATTCATTGAGATTTCTCATGTTTTACAAGAAGGATACATTGAGATTTCTCTGGATTTCCAGGAAGGATACATTGAGATTTCTCATGTTTTACAAGAAGGATACATTGAGATTTCTAATTTTTTACAAAAAGGATACATTGAGATTTATTTGGTTTTACAAGAAGGATACATTGAGATTTCTCTGGTTTCCCGGGAAGGATACATTGAGATTTCTCTGGTTTTACAAGAAGGATACACTGAGATTTCTCTGGTTTTCCAGGAAGGATACATTGAGATTTCTCTGGTTTTACAAGAAGGATACATTGAGATTTCTCTGGTTTTCCAGGAAGGAAACATTGAGATGGGAATGATACAAAATTTAATTACAGAATCAGCGATATAAATACGATGTCCGAAATTACTGAAATGGAACCGAAATCAGGAATGGAGCCGAAATCACGAATGGAACAAAAATGAATTTCGATTTTACACATTTCTAGTCCATTTGAAAACTCCGAAAAGTTTTTGTTTCGGCACGAAAATTTGTTCGGATCTGCCGTTTTCGGATCTGAAAATTTTCAGAAAATCGGTTGAATCCGAATGCATGAATCGGGAAATTTCGCGAAAATTCCGAAATTCCGAAACCCGAAACGCACATTCCTAGATGAAGGTAGTCTTCCCGAAATCCCAAGTTCAGTAGAAGTTTTTTTTGTGCCTATTGACACGTGGACTGCATGTTTGAAACTAGTGTTATCAGAGGGAAGGGGATGTAGTAGATCAGGGCACAAAATTTCAAGTCCCAAGCTACTAACCAGGCTATAAGAGTTACTCGCCACCAGTTGCTACACCTAACCCCTACCCAACCATTAACTCTGCCCCTAAACAAACCCCCTTAAATTATCTTATGAAATTACACTGTTAATGGTTTTATTTAGAATAAAATTACAAAAATAACATTAATACCCAGTCATCAGACCCCAGATACATGTATACACAGACATCAGACCCCAGTGTGAGCAGAGCGAGGAGGCAGGGAAGCTCCTCTCCAACCCCCTGCCAGTGACAGAGACGAGCTTGATCAGGTTAGGCAGCCGATCCCTGCCACCATGCAGCCTGGGGAAGGAAGGGTTGCACGGTGGCACCAGCCCTAAATAATTTAGTGTGCTGCCTGCGTGTGCATTTCCACTCGCCCTCACTTAATTTCCACTCGCCAAATGCTAGTAGGCGAGTGCAAATTTTGAGCCCTTCCTGTAGTAGATCATAGTGTTATACTTATCTACCACTAGAGGGCATAGTTGTTTGTGTTACCTGCTGTCTGTTAATGTAAATAATGTTTCCAGGCTCAGGCTGGAGTCTCACATGATGGACAGATGACCGCATGCCATTCCCCTATGTGCCTATGTGAAGCTCCAAAGAGGCAGCTCTATAATTAGGCCAAATAGGCAATCGCCTAAGGGCTCACTCAAAGAGGGGCCTCACTTGATGGTGTTTGCATTATAGTATGTACATGATCAGGTGATTACTGATATGTCACAGGAATACCATCCTATATTAACACACACCAAGCTGCCAGGAGGGCTGGCTGAACCTTCATTAATTAATTGAGTACGTTTTTTGGGCTAATTTCTGCATATTGGCACAATAGATGAGGCCTGACATCTGAGCTTTGCCTGAGGCCTCACTAACTCTAGAACCGCTACTGAAGCCCCAGTTTTATTCAGGTCACTATTCTGGAATTAGCATTGGGCCGTGAACAAAGGTCAATGGACTGACTTGGATGGTGGACTCTATTTCTGTGTTATACATAACTACAGAAAAAATGGCGTCGCGCCCATACTCACCGGAGCGGCAGCAACTGCCAGGAGTAATAGCCCAGTCAATGTATAAAATATAACAAGGAAAAAGGTGTCATCTGCGCTCGTTTCTATGTGTTCCATGTACAACAAAAATGGAGGTTTTTGTTTGTTTCAATGGCCATTGCAACGTAAGCCCACTCGCCACTTCAAGGCACCTCTTTAGAGTGGGTACCTAACAATTGTAACCAAAAGGCCGCTCTACTGAGCAGCTCCAAGCCCCTCCTGCTGCTTTTCAGCCAAGGAGAGGCAGAGATATGGTGGGTTTTATTTATACACGCACCAAACACTTCCCATTTGGGATCAAAAACAAAAACATGGAAAGAGGAACAGCTGCAGAACGACGGACTGGTGTTACAAGCATGATATACATAAATACAGAAAAAATGGCGTCGCGCCCATACTCACCGGAGCGGCAGCAACTGCCAGGAGTAACAGCCCAGTCAATGTATAAAACATAACAAGGAAAAAGAGTGTCATCTGCGCTTGTTTCTATGTGTTCCATGTACAACAAAAATTAGGTTTTTGTTTGTTTCAATGGCCATTGCAACGTAAGCTCACTCGCCACTTCAAGGCACCTCTTTACAGAGTGAGTACCTAACAATTGTAACCAAAAGGCCGCTCTATTTCTGTGTTGCCTACACATTTGCAACAGAAAATGTTTTTTTGCCCTCTCTCGGATCAAAAGCGACCACAGGAATGTGAGAAAAGTTGACCTTTGTGGACAATGTAACATCATCATGGACACATGTAGGACATGGGAAGCAGAGGAGCATGGAAAAACAGTAAATCTGTGTCCTTTGCCTCCACATTTCGTGTCCATATCCACAACTGACTGGGCTTTATCGTGGTGTAAGAGACAACTGGGAGTTATTGAGGAAGCACCGAAATGTCAACTAAATTTCGGTGCTCTCATTCGGTGTCTTTTGACAAGCTCAATTCGCTGACTCTGCGATGAATTCAGTATTTACTGCAGGGTCCCTAAAGTGCGCCAAAGGGATCTGCCGAATGCCGCTGATCAACCCACAGAATGCAGCTGGCAAACACAGCCGATGATCCACCGAAGGCCGCCAAATGCACCCGCAGCCTGCCGAAGAGTCTTGCCGAATGCCTCCAATCGGTCTCCGAAAAGGGTTAAAAAAAAAACCGCACTTTTTAAAACAAAAAAAAAGAAAATGCATGGAAATAATAAATAAGGTTCTGTGAATAATAATAAAAAGGTCTGTTACAGAATAAAAAAAGATGCCATTTAAAAAAATCTGACTCTATAATTTTGCCGAATAAAATCCAGAATAATGGCTAAAAAATTCTAAAAATAAATAAATAAAAAGGCTTTTTGCTGCAAATGAAAAGAATAAACAGTTGATTAAAAACATAATAAAACCAGTTATTTATTTTCCATTGAATCCTGTGGGATTTGCCCTTTTTAAAACTATCAAACTGAAGCACCGAAAATCGGGGCATTTCACCAACATTTAGGTGCAGTTCGGCGTCTCTGAATAGATTAACCATTACTTCTCTAAGGGCCAATTTCGCTGCTGCCGAATTTCGATGATCTGAGGTGAATTGCACTGTATTTCTCTGGTAATTCTCCAATATTTGGCGAATTGCCAGCTTTCTGAATAACCGAATTGCCACGAAAGTGTAATTTCATGGCAAATCGGTTATTCGTGGCAAATACGGAGCTCTTTGAATAACCCCTGATTGACTTTCATTGCTCAAAGCCCATATTCCTCGTCATAACAAAGAAACCAATGCGATGCGATACTATTAGGATAATCACAAACCCGATTACCAACTTACCCTCTTCATCCACCATCACTCCACCCGCTGTGTGCGACATACCGCGTGTGACCCCCCGCATGACATATAGACCCTCTGTCGCTTTATATGTTTATCCACACATGCACATTAAATCGCTCTGTACCGTTTTGCTTCACATACATACGGTTACTTGTATCTGTGTGTTTGTAAACGAACCTGCGTGTTTTACAATGCCTGTGCTGCCATCTAGTGGCCGCTTACAAATAGCCGGCCGCAGAAATCCCGCTGTGCCGCAATGAAAGTGCCTCTTTTACAACATTGCAGCCTCTACAGAGACCTGGGGGCTGCTGTGTGAGTGTGCGAGGGTGTACTGTGCTGCATGTGACACCAGGGATGCCACACTATCATATGGCTTTGATACACTTATATAAAGAAATACAAATTCTATTGGTGATTTTTTTTGTCTGGATTCCACCATAGGAGGCCTCGTCGGACTGGCCATGTCTCCTTTGTCTTCTGTGCGCCATTCCGACAAGGCTCGGGGTCACGACTCAGATGTTAAAGGCAAAACGCAAAAAAGAAAACTCGTGCATCGGCCGTTTAACGTCTGTATTACGAACGAGACGCTTTCTCAGCAGATCGAATTGTAACACTACAGGGGCTATTCAGAGAGCACCGAAATGTCACCGAAACTTCAGCCAGTTCAGTTCGTCGACCATGCGGTGAATTCAGCATTCAAAGCAGGGTCCCTGAAAGGTAGCGAAGGGATCCGACGCGCCGTACGCTAGCGATCAAACCACTGACAAAAAAAGTCCTGTAAATAATAATAAAAGGGTCTGTTACAGAATTTAAAAAAAAAATGGGAATCAAAAATTTTGCCTAAAAAACTCCAGAAAATGCCTAAGAAATTCTAAAAAAATAAATAAAGACTTTTTGCTGCAAATGAAAAGAATAAACGGTTGAATAAACAAGGTGATAAAAACAGTATTTTTTTTTACATTGAAACCTATGGGATTCGCCTGTTTAGGCTGGGGTCAGACGAGCGTGATTTCTACGGACTGTACGTCCGTGCAGTACGGACATCGTCAGTACGGATGACGCAGTAGTGGTCACACAGTCCGTTTTTTCACTGAAGTTATTTTTGACGGATGTAGGAGGGAAAAATAAATTACAATGAAAAAACATTCTGTCCGTCAAAAATGCTGGACGTATAAATGCAGTCCGTCTGACCATGCTCCATCACTCACACACAAAGCTATGCAGACGTTGTGGACGTGGCGCACTCCGCACGTCCGTTCTAGCAGTATTACGTTCTTGCCTAACCTGCGTCCGTTTGCCGCGGCGTTGTGCGTCCGCAGTTCAGTGCGGACGTACTTCATGTGTCAGGCTCCAATGGACTTACTTTCATGCTATCACGGACGTACTTTTAGGCGCAATCACGGACGTGAACACTACGCTCGTCTGACACCAGCCTTAAACCTGTCGATCTGACGCACCGAAAATCAGGGCATTTCTCTGCTGTTCGGCGTTCTCTGACTACTTAGAAAATTACTTCTCTATGGGGAATTTCACTGCCGATTAAGGTCGCCAAATTGCGGCGATCTGATGCGAATCGCACCGTATTTCCCTGGCAAATCGGCAATATTTTGCAGACCGTCTGAACATGTGCTTGTTCTTTTTTTTTTTTTTCAGGATCAAAAAATTGGAGGTGGAGATTGGAGAACTGCTGGTGGAATCAAAAGGTCTGCTACATCAAAAAGTGGACCTTTTAAGCGCTGGACTCCCGTACGATCCATAACTACAGGAAACGTATCGCAGTCAGGGTTATTCAAAGAGAGTCGATCTGGCCCTGAAATGTAACCGGACACTGAAATTCAGCATACGGTGACATTTCGGGGCCATTCGGCTATTCTGAGAGCAGGCAGTTCGCCAAATCTTGGCGAATTGCCTGCACATACGGTGCCTGTTCGAGGGCAGTGAATTCCCTATAGAGAAGCAATGCTTTGTCTATTCAGAGAACACAAACCAGCAGTGAAAGGTTCCCGAAGTGCCCTGCCATTCGGTGGTTTCATTCGACAGATTTATTCTGGCGAATCCCATAGGCTTCAATGATAAAAATATTCCCGTTTTAATACAATATCTAATAAACCGTTTATTATTTTATTCTGCAGTAAAAAGTCTCTTTATTTTTAGAGTTTTTTGGATCTTTTAGGCATTTTTTGGGATGTTTTTGCAAAAAAAACCCAGTTTTTTTTTTTTCTGTAACTGACCTTTTTATTATCATTTATTGGATCTTATACTTTATTCCAGACATTTTTGTTCAGTAGTTTTTTTGCAAACACCATTTCAATTTTAAAACTTTCAAGCGTACTGTCTTTTTTTTTTTTTTTACCTCGTTCGTCTGCGTGTCGGCTTTTTCCGGCAGCTGCTCTGCGCTGTGATCGGCGGCTAGTTGGGTTTCTCCGGCGTGTTCAGCGGGGTTAATCCATCTGTTTCTGCAGGTTTCGCTGAGTGTTCGGCGGGTTTGCGGCGAGTGTTCTACGGGTTTGCGTGAGTTTTCCCTGCAGTACGGGGACCCTGCGGTGCTTGCTGAATACACCGCAGGGTCGGCGAAATAGGATTGCCGAATCGCCCTGAAGTGCGGGGAACGAAAAGGTCACCGAACGTACATTGGCTTTTCGATTCTCTTTGAATAACCCTGATAGTGAATCCTGTAGTTATTTTATCGTCAGGAAACGCCGTTCCATTCGAGTTTTTTGCTCTAATGTAGCAATTCCCTGCCTGAGGTTACTGTACATTAACGTCTCCTGTTTATTATGGGAGCTATTAATTGTAACCTCCACGGAGTGCAGAATGCTCCAACGTATCCTGCGCTTCCACATGGGGGAAGCTATTTCACTGAGAAATACCAACTCTAAACTCATACTCGCCTCTCATCCCTCATTGAAAAGTGTGACGCGATCCGCCGCTTCTTCTCATCGGGAGCAGAGTGAGAATGGGAACCAACAATTCCTAGTCTCCCTCTGCAATTCATCAGCGGCGCCTTGTGATCTCGCTCGCAGCCGGGACGCGCAGGGCTCCGGGAGCCGATACTCGCGTCAGAGCTCTGCGCCGATGCCGGTATCGTCTCTGTGGCCAGGCACTAATAAGACACCTACCCCAAAATACGACGGTAAAATGGATAAACCTGCAGGTGCACATCATCCTCTTTACCGTCCCCATGTTAGCGACAGCTACGGAATAGGGGCCGATGTTTTTACAGAATACGTATAATCGGTTAATACGGTGATTTCGCCTGTGACAGTCTTTACGCGCTCGCACGTGTCACCTAGTTATAAATCACTGGGGGTTCGGTAATTGCCGGGAACGGGTGTCATTCTGAATGCATGTTTGGAGGTTACAAGTAACTCAAAATACGTGTTATTAAGTGACACCGAGCGCTGAACGTCACTCGCGTTTCTTATGTATAAATATATGTGAATTGGTTAATTGTGGGTCTTTAAATGATAGTTATCACAGACTTCATCTCACGCGGCTATACGTAAATTAACATAAAAGATATGTACGTGATTATACACCAAAATGAGCGTAATTGTCAGGAACTGAACTGCAAAAAATGCAAATGATATTTTTTTTTTTGCTGCTTTATTTATGGCAGACAGGTGGGTGGGGTGGATGAGTGTTTTACTGCATTTCATTGTAATTGATAATCACACTTATTACATAATATCAATGGGTTTTACTATGCAGTATATATATATAAAGTGTAATATAAAGAAAAGGCTGGCTTATAATGAGTGTTTGGTTATTTTAGGATGAGTGACACTACAGGAGGGATCTCATACCATGGCCCCCTTGATGTTAAAGGCACACCGCCACTTACCATAAGCTGTAACTCGATATCGTTACTCACATGCAGAGTCATCTCTACTACCGTTCTAGGTATTTAACTTGTATATTTGTTATTCTGTTTCACCCATTGTACAGCGCTATGGAACTTGGTAGCGCTTTATAAATACTTGTGACTGTAACTTGTGCATTACAAACAAAACCACTTTATAAAACACATTATAAAACAAATGCTGCTGTTTTTTTTTCTTTGTTTCAAGTAATTGCATGTAAAAAGGAAAAGTAAAGTTAGGTTTGTTTTTTTTAGTCTGTTTCCATTTTGTGGATTTTTCCCATGGTGCAACATGTACAAACATCTGTGCAAAAGTTTTACTTTGTGGCTTTGCTTTATCTTCTACAGTATTCAACAGTTAATGAGGTGGAGGACGGAATGTTTAGATAAGGCAGTGGGGGGGTGTGTTGTGTTCTCCAGACTACCCTAGAAAAGAGCTGGCAGCTGAATGAGATAAGACAGGGAGCTTAACTGACTTCTAATCTACTCCCTGGTGATGTCCTTTGAAAACATCCCACACAACACAAAGATGTGAGTCGGTGACTGACCCATTCACTCCATTCTATGGCCAAAGCCACACAGTGAGGAGCAAGTGATGGAAAGATATGGGGGGGCAGTTTACAACACAAAATATCACACAATGGATGTCCCCAGTGACACATATAGAGGAAAATATCACACAATGGATGCGCCCAGTAACACATACACAGGAAAATATCACACAATGGATGTGCCCAGTGACACATATAGAGGAAAATATCACACAATGGATGCGCCCAGTAACACATACACAGGAAAATATCACACAATGGATGCGCCCAGTGACACATATAGAGGAAAATATCACACAATGGATGCGCCCAGTGACACATATAGAGGAAAATATCACACAATGGATGCGCCCAGTGACACATATAGAGGAAAATATCACACAATGGATGCACCCAGTGACACATATAGAGGAAAATATCACACAATGGATGCACCCAGTGACACATATAGAGGGAAATATCACACAATGGATGCACCCAGTGACACATATAGAGGAAAATATCACACAATGGATGCGCCCAGTAACACATACACAGGAAAATATCACACAATGGATGTGCCCAGTGACACATATAGAGGAAAATATCACACAATGGATGCGCCCAGTGTCACATATAGAGGAAAATATCACACAATGGATGCGCCCAGTGTCACATATAGAGAGAAATATCACACAATGGATGCACCCAGTGACACATATAGAGGAAAATATCACACAATGGATGCGCCCAGTCACACATATAGAGGAAAATATCACACAATGGATGCACCCAGTGACACATATAGAGGAAAATATCACACAATGGATTCACCCAGTGACACATATAGAGGAAAATACCACACAATGGATGCACCCAGTGACACATATAGAGGAAAATATCACACAATGGATGCACCCAGTGACACATATAGAGGAAAATATCACACAATGGATGCGCCCAGTGACACATATAGAGGAAAATATCACACAATGGATTCACCCAGTGACACATATAGAGGAAAATACCACACAATGGATGCGCCCAGTGACACATATAGAGGAAAATATCACACATTGGATGCACCCAGTGATACATATAGAGGAAAATATCACACAATGGATGCACCCAGTGACACATATAGAGGAAAATATCACACAATGGATGCACCCAGTGACACATATAGAGGAAAATATATTCTTAACTAAACATACACGAGAAAAACAAAACACAAGTGGGAGGCACATCTGCAAACTGCTGTAAGTCCTACACCGTTCACCTGAGTTGGATGTACATACCCTCAAATTAAAGCTGACAGTCTGCAGTTAAAGCACATTGTGTTTGTTTCATTCCAACTCCATTGTGGTGGTGTATAGAGCCAAAGATGTTAGAATTGTGTCAATGTCCCAATATTTCTGGCCTGACTGTAGGTGCACCATGGCACGAAAGATCACACGAACGAGCTGATTGGTGGAAATTCATTTAACTGCACCTGGCTGTGTTCCGCTTCACCTCGCACGCCATCCTCCGCTTCCCCCTTTCTGCCTCGCAGCGCTCAGCAGGCATCCGATGTGTCCTATTCTAATGTTACTCTCTTGTGCCAGAGCGTACATGTACGACGTCACCCACCAGAGTGACACAGGGGTTACTAGCATCATGATGCATTGACTGACTTTAAAATCATGCACAGAGCGCGTGTTCCACAGCAGAATCTGCCATTGGTGTTTGCGGAATGACGCATGGATCGCTTAACAGCTTAAGAGTAGGACAAGGCTGCATGGGGCACACCAGAATGACACGGACTGGAACACCAGGTAGTTGTGTATCATGGCGCAAGGAAGGGACTCCAGAGCAGGTAGTCCTCAAAGATGAGTAGAACGTTGCGTTGTGATACCAGTCAATGATAGAGGACAGATGGAGGAGGAAAAACGAAGAGGCTCGGGGGGAAATAACGGGAAAGCAAGAGACGAGAAAAGTGTTGGACTAGAGGAGTGGTTATGGACAATTCATGGTTGTGGGAAATTGTACAAATGACCTCTGTATGTCTTCAATGTCAACGCATTCACATGCTTCTCCCACCAATTCCGCAATGCAACAAAGTATCCGCGCTCCGTGCTCTTTATTTGGGAAGGGGGTTAGATCGTTAGGTGAGATTCGACTCCCTGTCCAAAGCAAATGACAATTAGAGGTGGACAGTCGCCAGCTGCGGAGACGCGATGGGTGGAAGACACGATGAGGAAAGCCGAGGATCAACTGATATTGACAGATACACAAACAAGATAAGCACAGAAAGATCTAGATGTGTCTTGTTCTGCCGTTCCCCAGATGACAGTTCTTGAGTGAAGCGGGAGCGACATGAAGGAAGTATGATTACTGGCGGCTCATTAATGTGACAGCGATTTCTGGCTATATGGCTTAATCTGCTTGACAACTGTCTACCGGCTGTCAGGGAGAGATCCTCGGCATCATTCATAACAAACACGTTTACGTTGATGATGGCCGGCGGTTTCTATCTATACACCAATAATGAACGTGTTGCAGTGCATAATTATGATGGGGACCTGCACAATGACAACGGGTATGGCGCTGACGTTTTGGATATACACGCTTGGGAAAAAAATGATGATATTCTAATATATAATGTCACGGAGCATCCGGATGTAAGTAATACATTGTGCACGCTGTAATTTCGATGGGTTTCAATGCACAGATAACAAGCCAGCCGAGCTGATTAATGGTTCTGAGTCTGTATTGACTGATCGCCAAGACAATCCATACAGCGTGTGAGAATTCCGTTTGATTTAGGACCTTTTACATTGTCTTTTATTGGATCCTAAGCAGACGTCTTAGGCAATAAGGCACGGAAATAACCGTATGGCGCCGCGGAAAAGTTGCGTGTTTATTTGAAACATAAGGGGCCCTATTACAATCTTCGCGCAAACGTTTGCGCCGGCGCAAAAACGCATTAACGTGAGGGGTGAAACCCTATGCGCTGAACGTCGTATTACATTGGCAGCGCAACAAACGCACGTATTCGTCTACCGCGGGTGAACCTGCGCGAGCATACTTTACTGCGCTCGTCCTACACTTAACATTGTGAGCGCAAACGCGAATGAACGCTGGTACGCAGATGGTATTACAATCTATGCGCAGGATTTAACGCACAGCCTTTGCGCGCATAATTTTAACGTCTTTTAAAAGTTGGTGGTAACGGCAAATCTGAACGTCCTGGCCGAAACCAAATACACCTGCACGAAAAAACAATACAGCACAGTATAGTTACACATTCTACACATACCCAAACAATAAGGCTGGGGTCAGACCAGCGCACTTTTAACGTGCGTTCTGGCGCACATAATTACGGCCGCACTAGCAGCAGATGACGGGCAATGACGGCCAATATACGATGTACGGCCGCACGAAAGTCCGGCCGTGCAACGCAAGTGGAATTTGAACGCATTTTTTTGAGAACGCTGAACCGCTAGTACTGACGTACAGAGTGCGCAGCTGCGGCATAGCGGCGTGTTTGCGTGATTAGGAGACGTCAGACGCTGCTAATGTCCAGCCTACATAACGACCAGACGCAAAAAGAGTTTTATTGACGATCCGTACAAAATCACGCCCGAAAATGCGCCTCGTCTGACCGTTTTTGCGCATTCCGTGAAAAAATACGTCAATGCGTTCGGACGCACTTTTTCACATTCGTGGGGAAAAATGCTTTCGTCTGACCCTAGCCTAAGGCTAGGGTCAAACGAAAGCATTTTTACACGCGAACGTAAAAAAGTGCGTCCGAACGCATTGATGTATTTTTTCACGGAATATGCGAAAACGGTCATACGATGCGCATTTTCGTGCGTGATGTTTTACGAATCCAAACCAGGAAACATTTTGCGTCTGGACGTTATGTTGGCTGGACATTAGCAGGGTCTGACGTCTCCAAATCACACACACACACCGCTAGCGGGCGCAGCGCACTCTGTACGTCCGTACTAGCGGTTCTGCGTTCTCAAAAAAATGCGTTAATTTTCCACTTGCGTTGCGCAGCCGGACTTTCGTGCGACCGTACTTCGTATATTGGCTGTCATTGCCCGTCATTTGCTGCTAGTGCGGCCGTAATTAAGTGCGCCAGAACGCACGTTAAAAATGCGCTGGTCTGACCCCAGCCTAAAATGAAGAAGTTGTGTGCACTTATTATTGCTGCAGCATATACTGTATACACAGATTGACTTTGACAGGTGCAAAACCTAAAGTGAGATAATTGTGGTTCTTAATCCTGATTGGCTGAATCGCGTGAAAATCGGTCCGCACACTGATTTCTGCTCTCAACGTTACAGTGCGCGCATTTGTGCGTGTCCGTTTAACGCGCATTATTGTTCGACGGATGAAAAAATGCGCGAGGATTGCAATTTCAGCGTTGATTTACACGCGTTAACGTTTAACGCTTGGTGCACAAATTCACGCGTTGCGCGAGCGTTTTAACGCGAGCATTGTAATAGGGCCCAAAGAATAAACATTTTCCATTTGATAGCCCTGACATATGGTTTCCGTCCCTGGATGACCAGTTTTTGAAGTCGCACCAATTAAATGCATCCTAGGAGAATGGGCTCAACCAGGCTCAGGGATAACTCCACCCTATCCTGTTTGCATGGAGGGGGTCACACGTCACAGTGCTTTGAGTTTCCCTTTGAAATGGACTTTCTAATGGAAAAATGACTTGTCTGTTTCAAACCAGCACCATAAAGCATCATTCATTTTATAAATACTAGCAGCAAAAATGCATTTATGACCCAAATCTCCCGTAATAGCCTACTCATAGGGATTAAATACACATTTAAAGCCACGTGAGAGCTGGAGAAGACCATCAATGATCACACACCTTGATCAGACAGCAGGAAACGATTGACTTGATCTGCCATTGGCTGTATCTTCACCTCACATTCAAGTTTTGGTATTTAATCACTTTGAGGAAGCCAAGGAAATGTTGCCTTGGGGAATCAAAACTGTATCTACTGGAAGAGGTCCCTTTGTCCCTCAATGAATAGCAGTTTCAAAATAGTGTTTAATCAACTGTTACGGGTAAAGTCCAAAGCCCGTACAAACAAAGGATTACCCGGGTAAAACTAACATGACCCAGGCAGCTTTGGGTAAGAAATCAGACATCGGGCTTTACCCAGGTAATCCCAGGTTAATCCTGATGTGCATGGGGCTTCACCCGGTAAACCCAGATCTACCCAAATGCCGCCGGGTAATATGTTTTCTGAGACTTTGGAGTGTCTTTCGGTCGATGGAAAAGCTAGGATTATCCATATCCAAAGCCAACCCTATCCCTGACCTTAACCCTAACCCCAAACCGAACCTTAGCCCAACCCAAACCATAACCCTAACCAAAAACCTAACTAACCCTAACCCCAAACCTACCCCTAACCATAAACCTAACAAACTCTAATCTCAAACCTAACCTTGAACCAACCCTAACCTTTTCCCTGACCATAACATTAACCCTGACCCTAACCAACTGTAACCAACCCCAAAACTAACCCTAAACTCAACCCTAACCATGAGCCTAACTAACCCTAACCCTAAACTCAACCCTAACCAAAAACCTAACTAACCCTAACCCCAAACCTAACCCTAACCATAAACCTAACAAACCCTAATCTCAAACCTAACCTTGAACCAACCCTAACCTTTTCCCTGACCATAATGTTAACCCTGACCCTAACCAACTGTAACCAACCCCAAAACTATGCCTAAACTCAACCCTAACTAAAACAAACCCCAAACCTAACCCTAACCATAAACCTAACAAACCCTAATCTCAAACCTAACCTTGAACCCAACCCTAACCTTTTCCCTGACCATATCGTTAACCCTGACCCTAACCAACTGTAACCAACCCCAAAACTAACCCTAAACTCAACCCTAACCATAAGCCTAACTAACCCTAACCCCAAACCTAACCCTAAACTCAACCCTAACAACAATCCTAACCTTAAACCCAACCCTAACCTTAACCCTGACCATAACTTTAAACCTGAGCCTAACCAACTGTAACCAACCCTAAACACAACCCAAACCATAACCCTGACCTGAATCATAAACCTAACCCTAACTCTAAAAATCATTTTTACCCAGGTGGGGGTGGTTAATCTGCAGATTTCCTGGGTAAAATCAGATATGTGATTTAATTTCGGGGTTTATCCAAAACTGCCTGGGTAATGTCAGGTTTACACAGGTAATCCTAGGTTTATAGGATATTGGACTTTACCAGTAATAATCAAAATCTAAGTGTGTGTGTGTGTTGTGAACAGCTGAGTATAAATGAATAGCCAATTTGAAGAATAAAATAATTGAAATATTATACACCATTACATTGCATTTGAGGATGGGCTATGCTATGTATATGGAGAAACAATGGCTAATCAAGACGCTGTGAACCAAGGTTCGATTCTGTAAGTAAAACGCAAAATAACCTGCTTGGGAATGAAAACTATAAAATAAAATAATTCAAGAAATGTGTGAGGCCGCTGAGAAGTAGATTGAGACATTTCCAATCCTAGAAATTGACAAATATGCTTGGATCCACATTCACAAACCCATGACATTACTGCGTAGAGATATGGAGGACATGCTGGACTAGGCTGTTTAATCCCACAGAAAATGTAGACATTCGTCATCTATGTCTATGCGATATGTCATTGATTGGATGGCTCTAGCAAACGTGTTATAGTGTATTATGGCACCAATAGATCTCGAGTATGTCAGGTTTCAGTATCGATGCGGATTGGACTCAGCTGAAAGGGTTGGTATTAAAGATAAGTCACTGCAAAAAAAAGTGAAAATAAAGAATTAAAATCTCTGTGTCTTCATGAGGTTTCATGGCAAACAGTGATGATGAATGAGCCGGGTTCAGGGGATGACAGTGAAAGAGCATATTGAGTTTTATGATTTAATGTGGAAGTGATATGGATTCACAGTCCGCGGAGATGAATGGCAATGAAGGTGGGGACGAGGGATGGAGTGATCCATGCAGGAGTCTCACTTGGAATGTTAAGACTGAGAGTGACGTGTGTTATTATTAAGAGCATACAAAACACATTGTGGATAGAGGGACCAGGTAAAGATAAGGGGCCCTATCCCAACCGAACCACAAGCTTGGACATTGTGGCTGATTACTGCAATGTAATGACTCCTATACTTTGTATACTTTGCACAGGAGCCTATAATTTTCAGCCAAACCCCGGGAAATTATTGATGAGCTATTCCAACCACCAACCGTTATTCCGTAAGAGATAACAGCTCTTAAACCCAGGTGTTAAGTGATTTTACAAAAGCTAAATCACTTGACACAATGGTTTCCAACCATGGTCCTCAGGTCCCCCTACCAGGCCAGGTTTTAAAGATTACCTTTTGGAAATGCAGACTGAGCAGCAAATCATATCAGATATCTGTCAAACCTGGCCTTTTAGGGGGACCTGAGGACCAGGGTTGGGAACCATTGACTTAACACTTAAAAATAGTCCCAACATATAAAATAAATCCCATACTTCCCCTTATACGGTAATGCAGTGGCCGGCACGTTTCGCCGCTTCCTCTGTCTGTAAGCAGTGGAATACTGGGACCAAATACTTCCCAATGTTCTTCTACCAGATCCTGATTGTGCGGCAGAGTTATGCCTGGCTCCATGGAGTCCTGTGGACTCCAGGAATCTATAACAACAGTTGCACATGGCACCACTGCCATTATAAACCAGCTTCGTTCTCACCAATATTCCAACTCAAGCCACTACGAAGCTCTTGGTCGGAAAAAGGCCCAGGATCTATTCTCATAATAGAGGTTTGCTGCCGGTGATAGATAAAGCAGGCTTCGTGCGCTCATCGGTGATTAATCAATTTGCAACAAATAAATAGTGAATTGATTCAAGTAAAGTGACGCCCTTCTTGAAGGAGAACAGAGGAAAGCAGAGATCATGTCTTATCATGTTTACCCAGCCTCTGGTGCTGGCACTAAAGGAAGGGATACAAAGTATCAGTCTGTGTCCTAAACACTTCCAGCTAAATATCAGTTACATGGGGTTTTATGGGTAACCTGAACATTGTGCTCATCAGACTGCAATGTCTGTGAACCACAAGAAATAATTAAATAAAAGTAAAGGCTAAGTACAAAATCTACCTCCATGTCCAGGGCTTTTAAAGGGCCAGTACCACCAAAAAATGCCCATATTGTGTTTATCGTATGTGGCTGATATCTTACATGTGTTTTGTTTTTCTCTTGTATGTTTAGTTAAGAAAATATTTTCCTCTATATGTGTCACTGGGCGCATCCATTGTGTGATATTTTCCTCTATATATTTCACTGGGTGCATCCATTGTGTGATATTTTCTTCTATATCTGTCACTGGGTGCATCCATTGTGTGATATTTTCCTCTATATGTGTCACTGGGTGCATCCATTGTGTGATATTTTCCTCTATATGTGTCACTGGGTGCAACCATTGTGTGATATTTTCTTCTATATGTGTCACTGGGTGCATCCATTGTGTGATATTTTCCTCTATATGTGTCACTGGGTGCATCCATTGTGTGATATTTTCCTCTATATGTGTCACTGGGTGCATCCATTGTGTGATGTTTTGTGTTGTAAACTGCACCCCCCCCCCGTATCTTTCCATCACTTGCTCCTCACTGTGTGGCTTTGGCCATAGAATGGAGTCTATCTGTCAGAAGTCCATAAAACTGACATATTGACTTGCGTAGGGATGTAAGCAAATAACTGCGTAACAATTCAGTGTTTTTAGCCCACCATCAGATCCTATTCAGCCATCACATCTTATCTCAGGTAGCCTAGACACCACAATAGATCCCCTGCAGCCTCATCTACCTATTTGCTCCTCTTCACTGCTGTTGTATCCTATACCACAGCTGTAAAGTGAGACTTATGCTAAGATTTTGTTTAATGTTGCATCATGGGAAAAAGCCATAAAATGAAAACAGGAGATAAAAACCTAACTTTATTTTTCCTTTTTACATGCAATTACTTCAAATAAAGAAAAAACAGCAGCGTGTGTTTATAATGAGTCTTACAATGTGTTTTATAATGTGTTTATTTGTAATGCACAAGTAATCTAGTTACAGCTTATGGTAGTTTTAGTGCGCCTTTAACAAAACACGTGTATGAGGTCATCGATTCCCTCTCATTATTAGAAATGGGTCATCTCGCTGGGATCAGCATGTGGCTGCGTGGCAGGCATGGTGTGATGGCAGAATCAGCGTTTTATGACTGATCATTCTATGCTGCTCTGGTTCCTGCAGTATTTATCCACGGAGGAGGCAAAAATAAACAAAAGACAAATGAATCCTGAAACGGGAAGTTTTCTGGCAAAACTGCACACGTGCGTGAAAACAAATATAATGCATCCATTTTTAGACGGCAGATTTGCGTTAAAAATAAATGAGTAACTATATTAATTAGGGATGTCCCGATCGCTGATTTCGAGACGCAGATCCAATCCGAGTCGTGCAGGATTAAGGATCAGCCGATACTGAGTCCTGACTAGGTATGAGCCGAACACCCCCGTGTTCGAATCGCATTCGAACTCGAACAATTTCAAAAGTTCGAGTTCGAACTCGAACTGAACTCAATTTGTAGGATGTATAGAAACATTGCCATCAGAGACCCACACACGACACCTAGCCACCCTTAAGGGGTTAAAATGCACAGGGACTGGCTACTATCCTGTTAGATGAGGGAATGTATTATATGTATAAAGCAAGGTATATATGACAATGGATAGTCAGAGACTCTAGGGACTCAGCTGGTACGCTTTATGATAGACATTTCTAACACAATAATAATTGTATGCTCACATAGGTCCTTCGGGAGAGGTACATGACATACAAATACTGGAATAGTACATTTAAATCTAAGGAGTGTGATAAAGATTTTATTAAGCCCTTGATGACAAATGACGTAACATCTTCATCATTAATGATTGGCTTTACAGAGCCCTGGTCCTTAAGTGGTTAAACAGCATATCAGAGAGGATTATATAGTAGAAATGAACACTTCTTAGAATTCAAAACAAGCACAGTGTTTGTTCATACATGTGCAGGAGCCCCCACCCAGTCTGCAAGCAATGTATCAAATTCTAATTGCCAATTAGAAGCACATGTTATTTCCAAACACTGATTAAACACCTGTTGTTTACGCCGTTTGAGAGCACAGGTCATTTAGAGGTGAGAATCTTTGCACCTGGACGACATTAGGTAGTTTTTTAATTCAATATCTAATAAACCGTTGCTTATAATATTCTGCAGTAAAGAGTCTCTTTTATGTCTAGATTTTTTAGTATTTTTTTTAAGCATTTTTTATACTTTTTCAAAAAATATATATTTTTTCGAACTCGAGCCGAACACGCCAAAAAGTTCAAAGTTCGCAAACTGCCATTGTTCGAGTCGAACTCCGAACTGATCGAACCGAACATCTCATCCCTAGTCCTGAGCCGCGGCTGGACGGGTGGCACTACTAATGGTAGTCTTGGGGATCTTGGTTTCTATCACTCCATTTTCAGGCCTGCTCGAGGGGCATGGAACAACCAGGAAAGGTGATGCAAGTGAGCACAGACGCGTTCAAGCTGCAGCAGAGAAGCTCAGGGCATCTTCCTCACCTCCAAGGACAGTCTAGGTCAGTGATGGCGAATCTTGGCAGATGTTTGAGAACTGTAGGTTCTATGCTGAGTCACACGTAAGGCCATCACTGTTCTATGTCATCTCAACCAACCCTGAAGCTTTGGGAATGGCATTTTCCAAGATGGAATAGGGCATGAAGGTCCAAAACGTCTTTGACTCTAGATCAGCCACCAATGGTCTAGTCCACGGCTGTCAAACTCACGGCCACCCCAAATGCTGATGCCTACAATTCACAGAATTCTTTCAGTGTAATAGATGGCCAGGGAATCATGCGAGTTGTAGTTCAAAAACAATTGGATGAGGCTGGAGTTTGACAGCCCTGTTGTAGAATAACCTAGAATCACTATGGATTGAACCTTGACATGCTAAGAATGTTAGGAGTTGTTGCTCTCTTGGAACTGAGTCCCAAGTAGTCATTGCCATATCAGTTGGTAGCCACAGGAACCTTGATTGGTGGCCAAGGTATGATACCATTGTTCTTTTGCTGAACGTAAGGACCGGGCAGTTGGTGACTGTTAAAAATGGACGTCGACTTTGAAGATCTGGCCTTCTTGGTGACACAAGGTTCCAAGTTGAAGAGCTATGGTGACGTTGAGTCTGGAGGCCAGGGTTTCCTGTTTACAGTGATAAATATGTGAAAGGATACAGTATCGCTTCATGGCAAGGGCACAGAGGTGAGCCGAGGCGAGATTTTGTTGCGTGCGCCCTATCTGGTCACATAAACATTAGAAGTTGACATCTGAATTTGCATTTCTAAACATCCGAACAGAACCATTTTACTCGGGGAATTGGGCGAACCATAACAATGTATATATATATATATATAGATACGGATTCACAAATATATTTCTAATATACAACAATAAAAATATTCCTCCCGAGCCGCTCCTGCTAACGCCGCGCATTTCTCATTCAGATAAAGAGTTTCTCTCGGTGTGAATTATGGCCGGGTGGGATGTGCATATTCTGATAAGGTAAAATAATAACATGTCACAGATACATCTGCCTGTGATATATGCTCAGTGTCTAGACACAATATATTAGGGCCATTTATCACTCTCTTTGCTGGCAGAGAATAGAAATGTAGGCTTTTCTGAAACACCGGCTTTCTAGGGAGACACGGAGCATCTCGGTGTTACAGGGAAGGGGAAGATGAAGTGTACGGTGAACAATTGAAACTCTGTGTTCTGTTCACAAAGCTCCGATACTGAACGCAAATTCGGTGCTTCGCATTACGGCCCATTTCAGCTCACTTCGGCGATTCCACACAGTCAAAAATTCAGCGAATTCGCCATTTATCGAACGTTCGCCGTATTTTGTCGAACATTTTGAAATATGCAGAGAAAATGTGTCTAAATAATTAAAAAAAATAAGTCCTTTAAAAAGTAATAAAAAAAGTCTTTTAAAAATTAAAATAATAAAAAGGTTGTTTGTAAATAAATACAAATGAAAAATGGTCTTTAACCTCTTACCGCCGCAGGACGTGCTATGCTGTCCTGGCGGCGGGAGGGCTTTGAAGACGCAAGGTGTACAGGTCTCAAATGGGGCTGCCTCAGCCCCTCCCCACACCCTGGGCGCGCGTCATTAGCTGCACAAAGACGGCTGCGGGGTGAAGTGCAATGTGCGCCTTGCAACAGCACCTGTACTCCTCGCCGGCATTGAGCCACCACCCACTGGTGAAGTCTGCCCATCGTTAAGGGGTTAAAAAGCAAATTACAAAGATTTTAAATTTATTACATTGAAACCTATTAGATTCCCCTGTTTAAACCTGTCAAATTGAAATCACCGAAAGCAGGTCATTTCACCAAAATTTTGGTGCGATTGAGTGTTCTGCGAATAGTCAAAGCTTTATTCCTCTATGGGACAATTTCGGTGCTGCAGAACCTTACCAAATCCCACCAGTTTGCCGCGGATAAAGGCAAAATGCTCTGTATGTTGCTATCAATTCGCCTGTATTTGCTGAAAATACAGCTTTGTGAATAGACAAATTACCACAAAATTCACTTTGTGACAAATTCAGATGTTAGTGAACAACCCCTTTTCGTTTATTCCGTCCTCATTGATTTCTTTACAGCCTCTCAAGGAGCTACGGAGAGCTCACCTGAGTGCGAAATATCCAAAATATCCGAATCAACCCTACAACAGGCTCACAATGCCGAAGAAAAAAATGTACAATGTACTTTATAGCAATCTGACTTGCAGCGATTGTCATCTTATGCGTCGTATGTGGACACAACCTGTAACAAAAACAACTAATAGAGTAATAGAAGTCATTATATATATATATATATATATATATATATACACATACAGTATATGGGTTTGGGTCGAAATCCCTACAACCAGGTTCCCTAATGCCAAAATCCCGACGGCCAACTTCCCTACACAGAGAACTCCCTGACGGCCAACTTCCCTACACAGACAACTCCCTGACGGACAACTTCCAGACATCCAAAATCCCAGCAGCTAACACTAACCTTACTCCCTAACCCCTAAACCTAGCCCTAACCCTAACCTAGCCCTAACCCCCTTAAACCTAGCCCTAACCCTAACCCTAACCCCCTAAACCTAACCCTAACCCCCAAAACCTAGCCCTAACCCTAACCCCTAAACATAGCCCTATCCCTAACCCCCTAGCCCTAACGCTAACACCCTAAACCTAGCCCTATCCCTAACCCCCTAAACCTAGCCCTAACCCTAACCCCCTAAACCTAGCCCTATCCCTAACCCCCTAAATCTAGCCCTAACCCCCAAACCTAGCCCTAACTCCCCTAAACCTAGCCCTAACCCTAACCCCCTAAACCTAGCCATAACCCTAACCCCCTAAACCTAGCCCAAACCCCCTAAACCTAGCCCTAAACCCCCTAAACCTAGCCATAACCCTAACCCCGTTAAGCCTAGCCCTAACCCCCTTAAACCTAGGTTAGGGTGTTAGTATTAGGGTTAGCTGCTGGGATTATGGATGTCTGGAAGTTGGCCGTGTAGGGAAGTTGGGATGTCCGTCACTTGTTCTGTCTGGAAGTTGGCCGTCGGGATGTTGGCATTAGGGAACCTGGCTGTAGGGATTTTGTCTGGCACCCACAGTATATATGTATTTTTCTCTCTATAGCACTTTGTTTCACAATTTGACACTATATTTTATCGCATTTCGCCGCTTCTTCTCCCGGGAGTAGAGTGAGACTGAGAACAAATAGTGCATAGTCTTCCTCCACGATCACTCTGCGGCTCTGTGCGATCCGGAAGCGCAACCTCCATCGAGTCCTATGGACAGACATGACGCCTGATTGTCACGGTGGCCCCCGCACCCCGGCGCCTGGCAGCAGCTTCCTCGCTGCTCGCTGGCCAGGCGCCGAATGATATTGCGGTCGCTTCCGCACACGTGGGGAAGCCGGGGGGCGGGGCCTGGCGGGCTGACGCGGACCCGCCGGGTTTAAAGCCCAGGCTCTCAGAAATGCCGGTGCCCTGACGTGGTAGTTACTTCCCGCAGAGCTCTTGTATATTTGGCAAACAACTATTCTGTGTATTGACCCCTTGGCATTGGCAAACGACTATTCTGTGTATTGACCCCTTGGCATTGGCAAACGACTATTCTGTGTATTGACCCCTTGGCATTGGCAAACGACTATTCTGTGTATTGACCCCTTGGCATTGGCAAACGACTATTCTGTGTATTGACCCCTTGGCATTGGCAAACGACTATTCTGTGTATGACCCCTGGCATTGGCGAACGAACCACTCTGTGTATGATCCCTGGCATTGGCGACGAACCATTCTGTGCATAACCCCTGGTATTGGCATCAACTCTTCTAATTCTGGTATTGAGGTCAGTCTGTGTGGCACCCTAAGCACACATCAGACTACCCCTTGTGTTGTTAGGTCTTGGGAAGAGCTAATTATTCTAACTTCTTGTGTATCATTCTGTGTCTGTCTAGTCGTGCCGACCACTCTAAGGATCGGAAGGGTAGAGACTGTTCTGTGTCTAGAAACCACTACTCAGATAAAGCAGAGGGATCCGTGACGTCTCTCTTGTACGTGCTCTGTACTGCCATTCTTGTAGTCTGTCTAGTCGTGCCGACCACTCTAAGGATCGGAAGGGTAGAGAGTGTCCTGCGTATAGGGACCACCACTCTAGTATCAGGGGGATCCGTGACACTGATAATATAATATTTAAACTTGTTAAACATTGTACATTCGATGTTGGATTGATGATTCTGAATTGGATATGTGCAAGAGCCAGGTTGTCGGCACCTCTTTCGGCTGCTGGCCTTCTGGTGGGGGGGGGGTGGTACACACATAAGTACTGGTCAGAAAAGAAAGAAGTAGAATAACATGGGATCAATTTATTCACTCAGAGAATTGGGAATATCCAGTATCTTCTCCATCAGCTCTATGACAAATGGAAACCCCCTCTATCTCTCCATTTCTTTTTCCGTACAGTAGAGATGGCGACGCGGCACCCTCTGATATGGATCTGGAGCCAGAAGATGACTCATTGAGCTCATATTTGATTTACCTTCGATGAAGGCTACTTCCACCAAGAAAAACTCGACTTATTTCTATGTATCTGTAACGGCCTTTCATTTAATCTTTTTGATATATGGTCTCACCACTTACAATAGCTCATTTTCAGATACTGTAAGGCCCCTGCAGTAACAGACTATCTGATCTACCGCCCTTTCTTCTAGGTTGTCTCATCTTGGGTGTCACAATGAAGGAAAGGTGGAGGACTTGGGCAAAAATGAGCATGTGAGTCATGACTTCCACCATGACTTCAACAGGGCCAATTGCAGGGTCCTGGGCAAAAGGAGAATGTGAGTCTTGACTACATCAATGCACCTGGTTGGTTGGCAGATGTCAGGTATGAAGAGAGTGCCATGCTCTTCACAGGTTCTTCCATCATCAGAGGAATGAGTGAGACAGGAAAACAGGCTACCTTGAATTGTGTGTGTGATGGTTTTTCACGCCAGTGGGAACTGTCTGTGTAGCAAAGCGCTCTAGAATCTGTATTCGTGGTGGGACGTCTGGTTACGTAGCCTTGAATTTAATTATTATGTAGAAATAGCTGTTTCCATTTCGTGTAGAGATTGGCCTTTCCTTGGACCTCAGAACATGTCTTTGCACCGTGGCCTTAGTTTCTTCATGGAGCAGTGATTTGAGGAGCACTTGCAAAACCCCTGCTCCAGGTAACCTGTGACCTCTAGCTGGGTCTTCCTCGATAGTCCTTAGAAATCTGGAACTCATTTCAAAGGTGGTGATGATGAGGACAACTAGTGGTATTCACTCATGAGTGACCTGGGCCAATGGGATTGTCATGCGACAATTGTGGAAAGAGAGAGAGAGCATGACCAGGAAAAAGAAAGAAAGAAAAAGAGAGTACCTGAACAGGAAAAAGAGAGAAAGCGAGAGCATGAAAAGGAAAAAGAGAGAAAGCGAGAGCATGAACAAGAAAAAGAGAGAAAGAGCATGGACAGGAAAAAGAGAGAAAGAGAAAGCATGACCAGGAAAAAGAGAGAAAGAGAGAAAGAACATGAACAAGAAAAAGAGCGAGCAAGAGAGAGAACATGAACAGGAAAGAGCGAGCAAGAGAGAGAGCATGAACAGGAAAGAGAGAGAGCATGAGAGAGAGTATGAACAGGAAAGAGAGAGAACATGAACAGTAAAGAGAGAGAGCATGAGAGAGAGTATAGAAACATAGAAACATAGAAAAATGTCGGCAGATAAGAACCTTACGGCCCATCTAATCTGCCCAATTACATGGATACTTTACCTGGATTTATCTTGTGTTTAGGATAGCCTTATGCCTATCCCATGCTTGCTTAAATTCAATTACTGTTTTGGCCTCTACCACTTCAACTGGAAGACTGTTCCATGTATCCACCACCCTCTCAGTAAAATAATGCTTCCTGATGTTACTTTTAAACCTTTGCCCCTCTAATCTAAGACTATGTCCTCTTGTTTTGCTACTTTGTTTCCTTTTAAATATACTCCCTTCCTCTACCTTGTGGATTCCCTTTACGTATTTAAATGTTTCTATCATATCTCCTCTGTCTCGTCTTTTTTCCAAGCTGTACATGTTAAGATCATTAAGCCTTTCCTGGTAACTTTTCTCCTTCAAGCCGTACACCATTTTAGTAGCCCTTCTCTGAACTCTCTCTAAGACGTCTATATCCTTCTGGAGATACGGTCTCCAGTACTGCACACAGTACTCCAAGTGAGGTCTCACCAGTGCTCTGTACAGTGGCATGAGCACTTCCCTTTTCCTACTGCTAATACCTCTCCCTACACAACCAAGCATTCTGCCAGCATTTCCAAGCATTCTGCCAGCATTTCCTGCTGCTCTATTACATTGACTACTTACCTTTAGATCCTCTGCAATAATAACCCCTTTCCTCAGATGTTGAGGTTAGGACTGTATCAAATATTCTATATTCAGCCCTTGGGTTTTTACGTCCCAGGTGCATTATCTTGCACTTATCCACGTTAAAACTCAATTGCCACAGTTCCGACCATTTTTTTAGTTTACCTAAATCATTTGTCATTTGGCTGATCCCTCCAGGAACGTCAACCCTGTTGCAAATCTTTGTGTCATCAGCAAAAAGACATACTTTTCCATTAATACCTTCTGCAACATCACTAATAAAAATATTAAATAGAATGAGTCCAAGTACTGACCCCTGAGGTACCCCACTGGTAACAAGACCTTGCGCCGAATAAACTCCATTTACCACAACCCTCTGTTGCCTGTCACTCAGCCACTGCCTAATCCATTCAACAATATTGGAATCCAAGATCAAAGATTGCAATTTATTGATAAGCCTTCTATGCGGAACAGTATCAAAAGCCTTACTGAAATCTAAATAAGCAATGTCTACTGCACCACCTGTGTCTATTATTTTTGTTACCCAATCAAAAAAATCAATAAGATTAGTTTGGCATGATTTCCCTGAGGTAAACCCATGTTGTTTCTGATCCTGTAATCTATGTGTTTTTAGATGGTCAACAATCCTTTCCTTTAACATGGTTTCCATTAATTTCCCCACTACTGATTTAAGGCTAACTGGCCTATAGTTCCCAGATTCCTCCCTACTACCCTTCTTGTGAATGGGCACAACATTTGCTAATTTCCAGTCTTCTGGGACGACTCCCGTTAGCAAGGATTGGTTAAATAAATCTGTTAACGGTTTTGCTATTACATCACTGAGCTCTTTTAATAATTTAGGGTGGATCCCATCAGGCCCCATTGACTTATTTGTCTTTACTTTAGACAGCTGCTGTAGAACCTCCTCCTCTGTAAACTGATATGTAATTGTCTCGTTAGTGTTTCCTCCTAACTGAGGTCCCTTTCCTTCCTTTTCTTCTGCAAAGACTGAACAAAAATATTCATTGAAGAGTATAAACAGGAAAGAGAGAGAGCGAGAGAGAGAGTATGAACAGGAAAGAGAGAGAACATGAACAGGAAAAAGAGCGAGCAAGAGAGAGAACATGAACAGGAAAGAGAGAGAGCATGAGAGAGAGTATGAACAGGAAAGAGAGAGAGCATGAGAGAGAGTATGAACAGGAAAGAGAGAGAGCATGAACAGGAAAGAGAGAGAGCAAGAGAGAGAGCATGAACAGGAAAGAGAGAGAGCATGAACAGGAAAGAGAGAGAGCAAGAGAGAGAGTATGAACAGGAAAGAGAGAGAGCAAGAGAGAGAGTATGAACAGGAAAGAGAGAGAGCAAGAGAGAGAGTATGAACAGGAAAGAGAGAGAGCGAGAGAGAGAGTATGAACAGGAAAGAGAGAGAACATGAACAGGAAAGAGAGAGCAAGAGAGAGAGCATGAACAGGAAAGAGAGAGAGCGAGAGAGAGAGTATGAACAGGAAAGACAGAGAGCGAGAGAGAGAGTATGAACAGGAAAGAGAGAGAACATGAACAGGAAAGAGAGAGAGCAAGAGAGAGAGCATGAACAGTAAAGAGAGAGCATGAACAGGAAAGAGAGAGAGCATGAACAGGAAAGAGAGAGAGAGTATGAGAGAGAGTATGAACAGGAAAGAGAGAGAACATGAACAGGAAAGAGAGAGAGCAAGAGAGAGAGCATGAACAGGAAAGAGAGAGAGCAAGAGAGAGAGTATGAACAGGAAAGAGAGAGAGCGAGAGAGAGAGTATGAACAGGAAAGAGAGAGAACATGAACAGGAAAGAGAGAGCAAGAGAGAGCATGAACAGGAAAGAGAGAGAGAGTATGAACAGGAGAGAGAGAGTATGAACAGGAAAGAGAGAGAACATGAACAGGAAAGAGAGAGCAAGAGAGAGAACATGAACAGGAAAAAGAGCGAGCAAGAGAGAGCATGAACAGGAAAGAGAGAGAGAGAGTATGAACAGGAAAGAGAGAGAGCATGAACAGGAAAGAGAGAGAGAGAGTATGAACAGGAAAGAGAGAGAACATGAACAGGAAAGAGAGAGAGCAAGAGAGAGAGCATGAACAGGAAAGAGAGAGAGTATGAACAGGAAAGAGAGAGAACATGAACAGGAAAGAGAGGGAAAGAGAGAGAACATGAACAGGAAAGAGAGAGCAAGAGAGAGAGCATGAACAGGAAAGGAAAGAGAGAGAGCGAGAGAGAGAGTATGAACAGGAAAGAGAGAGAGCATGAGAGAGCGTATGAACAGGAAAGAGAGAGAACATGAACAGGAAAGAGAGAGAGTGAGAGAGAGGATGAACAGGAAAGAAAGAGAGCAAGAGAGAGAACATGAACAGGAAAGAGAGAGCAAGAGAGAGCATGAACAGGAAAGAGAGAGAGCGAGAGAGAGAGGATGAACAGGAAAGAGAGAGAGGATGAACAGGAAAGAGAGAGAGCAAGAGAGAGGATGAACAGGAAAGAGAGAGAGCAAGAGAGAGAGCATGAACAGGAAAGAGAGAGAGCATGAACAGGAAAGAGAGAGCGAGAGAGAGGATGAACAGGAAAGAGAGAGAGGATGAACAGGAAAGAGAGAGAGCAAGAGAGAGAACATGAACAGGAAAGAGAGAGAGCGAGAGAGAGCAAGAGAGAGAGAATGAACAGGAAAGAGAGAGAGCAAGAGAGAGAACATAAACAGGAAAGAGAGAGAGCAAGAGAGAGAGCATGAACAGGAAAGAGAGAGAGCGAGAGAGAGAGTATGAACAGGAAAGAGAGAGAGCATGAGAGAGAGTATGAACAGGAAAGAGAGAGAACATGAACAGGAAAGAGAGAGCAAGAGAGAGAGCATGAACAGGAAAGAGAGAGCAAGAGAGAGAGTATGAACAGGAAAGAGAGAGAGCAAGAGAGAGAGCATGAACAGGAAAGAGAGAGAGCGAGAGAGAGGATGAACAGGAAAGAGAGAGCAAGAGAGAGAACATGAACAGGAAAGAGAGAGAGCATGAGAGAGAGTATGAACAGGAAAGAGAGAGAGCATGAACAGGAAAGAGAGAGAGCGAGAGAGAGGATGAACAGGAAAGAGAGAGCAAGAGAGAGAACATGAACAGGAAAGAGAGCGAGAGAGAGGATGAACAGGAAAGAGAGAGAGCAAGAGAGAGAGCATGAACAGGAAAGAGAGAGAGCATGAGAGAGAGTATGAACAGGAAAGAGAGAGAGCAAGAGAGTGTAAGGACAGAGGCTTTGACCCCTGTATGGTGTTGGGTGTATGGAACCCAATGGCAAGCCGAAGGAGGAGACCAGAAGAAATATGATTGGTTAAACTTTACTGAAGGCAACAAAATATAAGTCCAGAATAAAGCAATGTAAAGTTTCTTTTGACAGAAATAAAAGTCCAGAATGAAGAGTTGTAAGGCTAAATAAGTACGGTTGTAATCTTGGAAGTAGTCCAGGAAGAGAGGTATGCCGAGAGGTGGAACTGGTACTGCAATGGCAATCTTGAATATGGAAGCGGAATGGAGCTGTACCGTGATGGCAGGAACAGAAGTGGAGCTGTATCGTGGCAACAGAAGCGGAGCTGTATCGTGACAACAGGAGCGGAAGCAGAGCTGTACCGTGGCAACAGGAGCGGAGCTGTACTGTGGCAGCGGGACCGGAGTGGAGCTGTACTGTGGCAACAGAACCAGAACGGCGTTGTACCGTGGCAACAGGAACCAGAGCGGCGTTGTACCGTGGCAACAGGAACCAGAGCGGCGTTGTACCGTGGCAACAGGAACCAGAGCGGCGTTGTACCGTGGCAACAGGAACCAGAGCGGCGTTGTACCGTGGCAACAGGAACCAGAGCAGGCGTTGTACCGTGGCAACAGGAACCGGAGTTGTACCGTGGCAACAGGAACCGGAGCGGCGTTGTACCGTGTGCAACAGGAACCAGAGCAGCATTGTACCGTGGCAACAGGAACCAGAGCAGCGTTGTACCGTATCGGCAGCAGGAACGGAAGTCAGAATCCTTTTAGAGGAACACGAAGGGGAACCACTGGGTAACGTGGTATAACCACAGTATAACCTGGTTAGTGAGATGGAGAAGGCGGCAGGTTTAAATAGGGTTCAAGGAATCATACGAACACCGTTCACCTGGGACTCGCAGGTGGAATGAGGATACCTGAGTGCTAGGTAAATTAATTGGTGGTATACGAGGATCTCCAGTGCAGGTGGGGTGCAGTACCTTAACTTGACCAGCAGAGGGCGCCAGAGTACCTAGGTCTTCATGCTCTAGGATGGACGATCGCGCATGCGCGCCTGTCTTCTGCTCAGACGGATCGCGGAGGCGGCGTGGGACACATCCTGGCTCTCCTCCCTCGAGCTGCAGGCCGGAACCAGGGAGCGACGCGCCACGAGGGACCTCAGGTGAGTTTGTCAGGCGTCCCAACATGGCGGCCGCGGTCCGACCGCGGCGCGGGGCATTACAGGACCCCCCACCAAGGCGCGACCCCCGGGTGCGCTTGGTCGATGGCTTGGAAGGATAACGGATATGAAAGGCACGAACCTTTGCAGGAGCATGGACGCTGGCACTGGGTTCCCAAGATCGTTCTTCAGGCCCGTATCCCTTCCAGTGTACCAAGTATTCTAACCTGCCGTAACGGAGTCTCGAATCCAGAATACGTGATATCTCGAATTCCTCTTCTCCAGATATGGGTACAGGAGCAGGTGGTTTAGTATTCCGATCGGGGAACGGATTCTCATGCCAGGGTTTCAAGAGAGATACATGGAAGACAGGATGGATCCTGTAGGAAGGAGGAAGAGTTAAGCGGGCCGCCACGGAGTTCACCATTCTGAGGACCGGGAATGGGCCAATGTAGCGAGGGCCCAGCTTCTTCGAAGGACAATCCAAACGGAGATGAGCCGTGGATAGTAACACCTTGTCTCCGGGTGCATACACAGGAGCTTCCTTTCGACTACGATCAGCATATTTCTTTTGGTTCTGCTGGGCTAGTCGCAACTGGTGGCGTAGCGTTCGTAGTTGACCGCGTAGGGTTCTCAGGCGGGTTGACACTTCTGGAACTGGAGTGTTGAGCGGCATCTCCGGAAGAGTGCTAGGATGATAACCATAATTGGCAAAGAAAGGTGAAAAGCGAGTTGAGGAGTGTACCTGGTTATTGTACGCAAATTCGGCAGTCGGTATAACGTCTAGCCAGTCGTCTTGGAGATGCGTGGTGAAGCAACGAAGGTATTGTTCCAGCGTCTGATTTGTCCGCTCAGTCTGGCCATTACTCTGTGGATGAAAAGCTGAAGAGAGACACCTGGCAATTTTTAAGCTACGACACATTTGGGACCAGAAACGGGAAGTAAACTGCGATCCTCTATCTGTAACAATGGAACGAGGAGTACCATGGAGGCGGAATATTTCCTTGATGAACAAGGTAGCTGTTTCAGCTGCTGTGGGTAGGCCTACTGCTGGTATGAAATGGGCCATCTTGGTACAGCGATCTACCACTACCAGGATGGTGGTGTAGCGATGCGAAGGGGGAAGATCTACTATGAAGTCCATCGAAATATCTTTCCACGGATGCAGCGGTGGAGCCAGGGGTTGGAGAAGACCAGCAGGACGGGTGCGGGGTTGTTTGTTGCGTGCACAAACAGAACAAGAGGTTACAAAGGCGATGATGATATCTTCTTCACGGATGGCCACCAGAAGTGTCGATGTACGGCATCTATGGTTTTCTTGATGCCACCATGTCCAGCAGCCGGAATGTCGTGAGAGTGTTGTAGTACCTGTAGACGAACCTCCGGAGGAACATATATTTGTTCGTTATGATAGAACAGACCATCGTTGGGTATGAGCCCATGAACGTCAGTCGGTGGTTGAAGACTATATTTCTTTATATTTTCTATTAAGGATCCTTGTGAGGCGCAGAAGAATTCGTCAGGCAGGATGGAGTCGGGTTGAGTGGTGGAAGGAAAGGCGTTGAGTCGTACCGACGGGAAAGGGCATCTGCCTTACCATTTCTTACTCCAGGTCTGTAGGTAATTTGCAACAGAAAGCGGGCGAAGAATAGTGCCCATCTGGCTTGTCGAGGTCGCAATCTTTTGGCGGTGCGGAGATATTCCAAATTGCGGTGGTCCGTGTAGACAACCACGGGATGTTTTGCCCCTTCGAGAAGGTGTCTCCATTCCTCGAGGGCACTCTTGATCGCCAGGAGCTCTTTCTCACCTATACTGTAATTCTTTTCAGCTGGGGTAAGACGTCTGGAATAAAAGGCCACGGGATGCATAAGATCTTTGACTCCGGATTTCTGGGAGAGAATCGCTCCAGGGCAATATCAGAAGCGTCTGTTTCCAGAGAGTATGGTAGGTTGATGTCGGGTTGTTTCAGGATGGGGGCTTGGGTGAAGCTTTCTTTTAGCTTGTCGAAGGCCTGCTGAGCTTCTTCAGTCCAACAGAATTTCACATCTTTTTTGGTCAGAGAAGTGATGGGTGCGGTGAGATGAGAGAAGGACCGAATGAAGCGACGATAAAAGTTGGCGAATCCCATAAATTGCTGGACCATCTTTTTATCTCGGGGTGTCGGCCAGTCTAGGATCGCCTTAATCTTTGCTTTGTCCATTTCAACATGTCCTGGTGATAGGACATATCCCAGGAATTCTATAGAGGATGTTTCAAAAGTGCTTTTCTCGATCTTGCCATATAGTTTATGTTGACGAAGACGAGATAACACAAGACGGACGTGCTGTTCATGTTCTTGGATGGTTCGAGAGTATACCAAGAGATCGTCGAGGTAGACCACAAGGAAGGTGTCCAGGACGTCACGGAAGATGTCGTTGAGAAAATGCTGGAAAGCGGCTGGAGCATTGCATAATCCAAATGGCATGACGAGATACTCGAAGTGACCGTATCGGGATCGAAAGGCGGTCTTCCACTCGTCTCCTTTTCTCATGCGGACCAAGTTGTACGCTCCACGAAGATCAATCTTAGTAAAAATACACGCATCCTTCACCCTATCGAGTAGTTCAGGAATCAATGGGAGCGGGTAGCGATTCCGTACTGTGATTGCGTTTAATGCTCTATAGTCAACGCAAGGGCGGAGACCGCCGTCTTTTTTCCCAACGAAGAAGATCCCCGCTCCAGCAGGAGATGTAGAGTGACGGATGAATCCTTTTGTAAGACTGTCTTCGATATAGTCCTTCAGAGACTGTGATTCGGGAACAGACAGGTTAAAGATACGTCCATGGGGAATAGGTGCTCCTGGAAGGAGGTCAATAGGACAGTCGTACTCTCTGTGTGGAGGAAGTGTATCAACCCCTTTTTTCTCAAAAACGTCTTGAAATTCTGAATACTTAGGCGGTAGCGTGGAAGATGGATAGGTGGAAAAGGCGACCTTCTCAGACTTGGAGCCGTTCATACAGTGAACTCGACAGTGACAGGAGGGAAGGACACGGTATTGGAAGACCAATCAATATAGGGGTTATGTGTGCGAAGCCAAGGAAGTCCCAGTACAATAGGAAATAAAGGAGAAGGGACGATGTCCCACTGAAGAATTTCTTTGTGCTTGGTTCCGATTAGAAGCTTCAAAAGGGTGGTTTCGTGGGTAACTGGACCGGTGCGTAGGGTGCTTCCATCCACCATATGCAGAGGCACGGGTTTCTTCTTTAGTCGGGTAGGAACAGCCAAGGAGGTAGCAAGGGATAGGTCAAAGAAGCCGTTACTATCTCCCCACTGTAAGGTGACAGGAATGGCTAGGTGGGTAGAAGCAGAGCCAACCACACTTTGAAGAGAGGCAACAGTTGGGTGGCTCTTACCTCTTTCAGAGGGACGAGGTGGTCGTGTAGGGCAGCCACGCAAAAGATGACCTGGTTTGCCGCAATACAGGCAGAGATTCTGGTGGCGACGTCTATCACGCTCAGAGGGCGACAGCGGACCTTTGGTAGTACCAATCTCCATGGGTTCAGGATTTGAAGAGGAGGAGGTCTGTCGTGGAGAGGACGCAGGAGAAGGTTCGTGTCTTCGAGGAGAGATGAAAGGAGCATTAGAGAGTCTCTCTTGACGTCGTTCTCTGAAGCGTTGGTCCAGGACCAGAGACTGGGTGATCAAGGCCTCCAGGGAAGTAGGTACTCCTATACGAGCCAGTTCGTCTTTCAGTTGTTCGGAAAGACCGTAACGGAAGTGGTCTTTAAGGCCCACATCGTTCAGACCTGTGTCGGCTGCCACCGCCCGGAATTCAGAGATGTAGTTCTCCACCGGTCGCCTTCCTTGTGTTAGGCTTCGGATGGTGGTTAATGCAGCAGAAGACCTCAGAGGATCATCATAGATAGGGTTCATGGCCCGGACGAAGGAACCCCAGGAAGTCAATAAGGGGCTTCCTTCACGTAACAACTGGAAGGCCCATTCCTGTGGAGGTCCAGACAGTAAGGAGATGGCTGACCTCACCTTCACAGAGTCCGACCCATAGGTACGTGGGCAAAGGGAGAACAGAAGTTCACATGCGGTGATGAATGTACGATACTTCGTACGGTCACCGGCAAACCGTTCAGGCATGTTGACCATGGGTTCGGGAGTAGGCAGGTCCACCTGCTGTATCATAGAGCCGGATGGTGATGGAGGTAATGCAGTACTCTCAGCCCGGCTTCTTTCCTTATGCAATAAGGCTTCTTGGCCGGTTTGTAGTTTCTGTACCACCTTGGTTAGTGCTGACACTTGTTCTGTAAGTACAGCAAGGATTTGGTTCGAGCTTGCGGGTTCCATGTTTTCGAACCAGGTTATTCTGTAAGGACAGAGGCTTTGACCCCTGTATGGTGTTGGGTGTATGGAACCCAATGGCAAGCCGAAGGAGGAGACCAGAAGAAATATGATTGGTTAAACTTTACTGAAGGCAACAAAATATAAGTCCAGAATAAAGCAATGTAAAGTTTCTTTTGACAGAAATAAAAGTCCAGAACGAAGAGTTGTAAGGCTAAATAAGTACGGTTGTAATCTTGGAAGTAGTCCAGGAATAGAGGTATGCCGAGAGGTGGAACTGGTACTGCAATGGCAATCTTGAATATGGAAGCGGAATGGAGCTGTACCGTGATGGCAGGAACAGAAGTGGAGCTGTATCGTGGCAACAGAAGCGGAGCTGTATCGTGACAACAGGAGCGGAAGCAGAGCTGTACCGTGGCAACAGGAGCGGAGCTGTACTGTGGCAGCGGGAACCGGAGTGGAGCTGTACTGTGGCAACAGAAAGCGAACGGCGTTGTACCGTGGCAACAGGAACAGAGCGGCGTTGTACCGTGGCAACAGGAACCAGAGCGGCGTTGTACCGTGGCAACAGGAACCAGAGCGGCGTTGTACCGTGGCAACAGGAACCAGAGCGGCGTTGTACCGTGGCAACAGGAACCGGAGAGTTGTACCGTGGCAACAGGAACGGCGGCGTTGTACCGTGGCAACAGGAACCAGAGCAGCGTTGTACCGTGGCAACAGGAACCAGAGCAGCGTTGTACCGTGGCAACAGGAACCGGAGTTGTACCGTATCGGCAGCAGGAACGGAAGTCAGAATCCTTTTAGAGGAACACGAAGGGGAACCACTGGGTAACGTGGTATAACCACAGTATAACCTGGTTAGTGAGATGGAGAAGGCGGGAGGTTTAAATAGGGTTCAAGGAATCATACGAACACCGTTCACCTGGGACTCGCAGGTGGAATGAGGATACCTGAGTGCTAGGTAAATTAATTGGTGGTATACGAGGATCTCCAGTGCAGGTGGGGTGCAGTACCTTAACTTGACCAGCAGAGGGCGCCAGAGTACCTAGGTCTTCATGCTCTAGGATGGACGATCGCGCATGCGCGCCTGTCTTCTGCTCAGACGGATCGCGGAGGCGGCGTGGGACACATCCTGGCTCTCCTCCCTCGAGCTGCAGGCCGGAACCAGGGAGCGACGCGCCACGAGGGACCTCAGGTGAGTTTGTCAGGCGTCCCAACATGGCGGCCGTGGTCCGACCGCGGCGCGGGGCATTACAGAGAGAGAGCATGAACAGGAAAGAGAGAGAGCAAGAGAGAGAACATAAACAGGAAAGAGAGAGAGTATGAACAGGAAAGAGAGAGAGAGCATGAGAGAGAGTATGAACAGGAAAAAGAGAGAACATGAACAGGAAAGAGAGAGAGCATGAGAGAGAGTATGAACAGGAAAGAGAGAGAACATGAACAGGAAAGAGAGAGAACATGAGAGAGAGTATGAACAGGAAAGAGAGAGAACATGAACAGGAAAGAGAGAGCAAGAGAGAGAGCATGAACAGGAAAGAGAGAGAGCGAGAGAGTATGAACAGGAAAGAGAGAGAACATGAACAGGAAAGAGAGAGAGCGAGAGAGAGAGCATGAACAGGAGAGAGAGAGAGCATGAACAGGAAAGAGAGAGAGCGAGAGAGAGGATGAACAGGAAAGAGAGAGAAAGCGAGAGCATGAAAAGGAAAAAGAGAGAAAGCGAGAGCATGAAAAGGAAAAAGAGAGAAAGCGAGAGCATGAACAAGAAAAAGAGAGAAAGAGCATGGACAGGAAAAAGAGAGAAAGAGAAAGCATGACCAGGAAAAAGAGAGAAAGAGAGAAAGAACATGAACAAGAAAAAGAGCGAGCAAGAGAGAGAACATGAACAGGAAAGAGAGAGCAAGAGAGAGAACATGAACAGGAAAGAGAGAGAGCATGAGAGAGAGTATGAACAGGAAAGAGAGAGAACATGAACAGGAAAGAGAGAGAGCGAGAGAGAGAGCATGAACAGGAAAGAGAGAGAGCATGAACAGGAAAGAGAGAGAGCGAGAGAGAGGATGAACAGGAAAGAGAGAGCAAGAGAGAGAACATGAACAGGAAAGAGAGAGAACATGAGAGAGAGTATGAACAGGAAAGAGAGAGAACATGAACAGGAAAGAGAGAGCAAGAGAGAGAGCATGAACAGGAAAGAGAGAGAGCGAGAGAGTATGAACAGGAAAGAGAGAGAACATGAACAGGAAAGAGAGAGAGCGAGAGAGAGAGCATGAACAGGAAAGAGAGAGAGCATGAACAGGAAAGAGAGAGAGCGAGAGAGAGGATGAACAGGAAAGAGAGAGCAAGAGAGAGAACATGAACAGGAAAGAGAGAGAGCATGAGAGAGAGTATGAACAGGAAAGAGAGAGAGCATGAACAGGAAAGAGAGAGAGAGCGAGAGAGAGGATGAACAGGAAAGAGAGAGAGCAAGAGAGAGGATGAACAGGAAAGAGAGAGAGCAAGAGAGAGCATGAACAGGAAAGAGAGAGAGCGAGAGAGAGGATGAACAGGAAAGAGAGAGCAAGAGAGAGAACATGAACAGGAAAGAGAGAGAGCATGAGAGAGAGTATGAACAGGAAAGAGAGAGAGCATGAACAGGAAAGAGAGAGAGCGAGAGAGAGGATGAACAGGAAAGAGAGAGCAAGAGAGAGAACATGAACAGGAAAGAGAGAGAGCGAGAGAGAGGATGAACAGGAAAGAGAGAGAGCAAGAGAGAGAGCATGAACAGGAAAGAGAGAGAGCATGAGAGAGAGTATGAACAGGAAAGAGAGAGAGCAAGAGAGAGAGTATGAACAGGAAAGAGAGAGAGCGAGAGAGAGAACATAAACAGGAAAGAGAGAGAGCGAGAGTATGAACAGGAAAGAGAGAGAGCATGAGAGAGAGTATGAACAGGAAAGAGAGAGAACATGAACAGGAAAGAGAGAAAATGAGAGAGAGTATGAACAGGAAAGAGAGAGAGCGAGAGAGAGAGCATGAACAGGAAAGAGAGAGAGAAAAAGTGAGTTTTGCCATTGCTTGTCAGGTTTTATGAGTTGATAATCTTCATGAATAACAAGCAACTGGAAATTGTTCATTATTTCCGCAGCTTTGAGCAGTTCTATGGATCCCACGCAAAGAAACGCATAGTAACTGCTCCTAGGAGAAGGACTCCAGTGAACACTCGACTTGGAATACTAAGTGACCAGGTGACATTTCCAGCGCATGACCTGCATTAAGAGCCGAGCGTCACAAAAGCACTAAGCGGCCACACCGAATAAAGGGTGTGAGCGTAGAGAATTCCCATTATCCTTCATTCACTGTATCATTATATATTTATAGGTGTATACTTATTTAAAAACTTTTTTGGTCGGGGTTTGGGCTGACTTTGTATTTTTCAATCAAAGTTACTTTGTCAAATTCCCGCTAAGTTGATTGCCTTATTTCGCTTCTTGTGCTGGAATGAATCCCCAATCCCTTCTGACTTAAATCATCTAAATGCCTGCTTCTTTCTTATCGTTTCTTCCTTTGCTCTAGGGTTTAACTAGATTGGCATTAATCTATTTATTATATGTTTATTCCCCACAGGTATTTACTGAAAGATACACTGCAAGCAGCAAAACTTCATGTGCTCTTAGCTATTTTTTTTCCCCCTTTCTCTTTTTTGGGCAGGCGAAATTCTGTGTGTGTGTGTGTGTGTGTGTGTGTGTGTGTGGTGTGTGTGTGTGTGTGTGTGTGTGTGTGTGTGTGTGTGTGTGTGTGTGTGTGTTTGTGTATGTATGCATGCATGTGGGGGGTGTTTGTATGAATGTGTATGTGTGCATATTATTGTTCTTTAAAGATCAAAGGAAAATAAGATGCATCCAGTTAAAGTTCTGAGTATCAGCTGACCACTGAAAACGTGACGTCCTATTCCAAGTCAGGTGGATAGTGGATTCCAGAAAATGGCATTGTACAAAGAGCAACTCTCACACACATTGTAATAAATAGATGTTCAGAAACTTTATTGCTGCTTTCCAGCAGCCTGGGATTTGGCATAATACAGGGAGAGCTGTGGGGTCAGTCTCTGCTGTACAGGGATAAGATTCAGGGGCTTATAATGAGTGTAAATCCCTGTACAGTACAGATACAAGGTGTTGCTGTAATTGCCATACACAGGCATTATGCAGCACATACAGATACAAGGTGTTGCTGTAGTTGCCATACACAGGCATTATGCAGCACATACAGATACAAGGTGCTGCTGTAATTGCCATACACAGGCATTATGCAGCACATACAGATACAAGGTGTTGCTGTAATTGCCATACACAGGCATTATGCAGCACATACAGATACAAGATGTTGTCATACACAGGCATTATGCAGCACATACAGATACAAGGTGTTGCTATAATTGCCATACACAGGCATTATGTGGCAAATACAGATACAAGGTGTTGCTGTAATTTCCATACACAGGCATTATGCAGCACATACAGATACAAGATGTCGCTGTAATTGCCATACACAGGCATTATGCAGCACATACAGATACAAGGTGTTGCTGTAATTCCCACACACAGGCATTATGCAGCACATACAGATACAAGGTGTTGCTGTAATTTCCATACACAGGCATTATGCAGCACATACAGATACAAGGCGTTGCTGTAATTTCCATACACAGGCATTATGCGGCACATACAGATACAAGGTGTTGCTGTAATTGCCATACACAGGCATTATGCAGCACATACAGATACAAGGTGTCGCTGTAATTGCCATACACAGGCATTATGCAGCACATACAGATACAAGGTGTTGCTGTAATTCCCACACACAGGCATTATGCAGCACATACAGATACAAGGTGTTGCTGTAATTTCCATACACAGGCATTATGCAGCACATACAGATACAAGGTGTTGCTGTAATTTCCATACACAGGCATTATGCAGCACATACAGATACAAGGCGTTGCTGTAATTTCCATACACAGGCATTATGCGGCACATACAGATACAATGTGTCACTGTAATTGCCATACACAGGCATTAAGTAGCACATACAGGTATTGCATCGCTAATAATCTCATTCTGATCACTACAAACCCCCATAAACAGGAGATCTCACCATTTTATTATCTGTCTGCAGCACATTTACTGGCACAAAGGCCATTTCTGCATGTATGCTGATAATGCAGACCCCGTGTGACACTGTGTGAGATAAGGCACGCCATCTACAGTTTAGAACCTTCCACCCCACTGATATTTGCATTATTTTAATTATTTCAGAGCAATAATTTCTATTGTACCCTGTATTTAATGGTTAACTTCCCATCCAATATTTCAAATAAATGTTATGATAAAATGTTTTTTAACAAAAAGTGCTTGGTAGTGAAGGGGTTAGCAATCTTTAATACGTATATATTTTATTTTAGATGGGTCTTCTTCACATAATTAGTTATCTTTTAGTGGTAAACACTACTGTGATACTCTCTTAAAGGTTTTAATTTATCTGGTTTTGAAGAGCCTGAGATTGTGCATAATTAGGATTGATATTCTTTTTCATGGGAGCGTCCATCCAGTCTATATATTCCTCCTGATTTTGGTACTCGCTGCTTTTAGCTCATAAGAAGTCTCTTAATTATCTCAAGTGCTCCCGGGATGTATTTGTATTTATTCTAATTCTACTGTAAAACTAGGTCACACCGGCTCCTGATTTCCTTTGTTACATGATTTTACTCAGTTACTTGAAAGACATAAAAGAATAATTTGTATGAACTAAAAAAAAAAAAATATTCTAAATTATCAATCATTTATCTCAACAATCACTATCAAAAAACAAAATATGGCAAGTAATCTGGGGCTCGATTTAATTCAGCCCGATAACCAAAATCAGCTCCTTTCTCTGACATTTTTCAGTTCAGGAGATTCCAATTCGGGTTTACCGACATTTCGCTTCCTGATAGAAATTCGTATCGAATATCGGCTCTCGCGGCTGTACTTTGTAATGGAAATATCAGCCTTAAGGATCCGGCTGGGTGGAGTAGAGGTAACATCACTGCTCTGCGTGGAGAGACCCTGTGGAGTCATGGGTTCAATCCCAGCAAGAGCACCTCTCCAGTAAGTGTCCTTGGGCAAGACACTGAACAGTACATACTCGCCACCCAGGACATACTTGAAAACGAGAGAAATCTCAATGTATCCTTCCTGGTAAAATCCTTTCTCAAAAAAATAACTATTTCAGATTTATCAATATGTTGATTTCCAAAAAATTTACGAGTGCTGAAAAGTGGATTTTCAGGCAAGGAAATAGGAGGTTTTAAGACTCCACTCTTTATTTAAACATTAGATTTCTCTAAAAGTCATGTTTAAAGGCAAAATCTGTGTGATGCTGGTTGAAACTGAGCTTTTTAGGGCGTTTTTCCAAAGAGCATTTTTTTCAGATCAGCTGCATTTTTCAAATTTTAGCTATGGATGAATTTTTACTACTGAATCAGACGATATTTCAAAACAATGATATTGTCTGAATACAGCTTTTCTTAAAAATCGGCCAATAGAATTAAATCGAGCCCTTCGATTCTATAGTATTTTACGGCACTCATGTAGGTTTCAGTTAGTGCGGGGAATACTTTAAGAGTGAAAACATAAGGCTGGTCCACAAGGATCCTCCAAACAAAAATCACACACCTACAGAGATCCAGTCCATCAATACTTAAAACAGAGATCCAACCCATTAATTCTCAAAACAGGGATCCAACCTATCAATACTCAAAACGGAGATACAACCCATTCATTCTCAAAACCAATATCCAACCCATTAACACTCAAAACAAGGATCCAACCCATTAACACTCAAAACAAGGATCCAACCCATTAACACTCAAAACAAGGATCCAACCCATTAACACTCAACACAGATATCCAACCTGTTAACACTCAAAACAGATATCCAACCCATTATTACTCAAAATACCGGCAGGGTGAAGTAGAGGTAACATCACTGCTCTGCGTGGAGAGAGCCTGTGGAGACACAGGTTCGCTCCCAGCAAGAGCACCTCTCCAGTAAGTGTCCTTGGGCAAGACACCTAACAGTACATACTTGCCACCCAGGACATACTTGAAAAAGAGAGAAATCTCAATGTATCCTTCCTGCTAAAATACTTTGTCAAAACAAAAACAAGGATCCAACCCATCAATACACAAAACAGAGATCCAACCCATCAATACTCAAAACAAGGATCCAACCATTAACACTCAAAACAAGGATCCAACCCATTAACACTCAACACAGATATCCAACCTGTTAACACTCAAAACAGATATCCAACCCATTATTACTCAAAATACCGGCAGGGTGAAGTAGAGGTAACATCACTGCTCTGCGTGGAGAGAGCCTGTGGAGACACAGGTTCGCTCCCAGCAAGAGCACCTCTCCAGTAAGTGTCCTTGGGCAAGACACCTAACAGTACATACTTGCCACCCAGGACATACTTGAAAAAGAGAGAAATCTCAATGTATCCTTCCTGCTAAAATACTTTGTCAAAACAAAAACAAGGATCCAACCCATCAATACACAAAACAGAGATCCAACCCATCAATACTCAAAACAAGGATCCAACCCATTAACACTCAAAACAGATATCCAACCCATTAACACTTAAAACAAGGATCCAACCCATTAACACTCACAATAAGAATCCAACCCATTAACACTCAAAACAAGGATCCAACCCATTAACACTCAAAACAAGAATCCAACCCATTAACACTCAAACCAAGAATCCAATCCATTAACACTCAAAACAGATATCCAACCCATTAACACTCAAAACAAGGATCCAACCCATTAACACTCAAAACAGATATCCAACCCATTAACACTCAAAACAGATATCCAACCCATTAACACTCAAAACAAGGATCCAACCCATTAACACTCAAAACAGATATCCAACCCATTAACACTCAAAACAAGGATCCAACCCATTAACACTCAAAACAGATATCCAACCCATTAACACTCAAAACAAGGATCCAACCCATTAACACTCAAAACAAGAATCCGACCCATTAACACTCAAAACAAGAATCCAACCCATTAACACTCAAAACAGGAATCCAACCCATTAACACTCAAAACAAGGATCCAACCCATTAACACTCAAAACAGATATCCAACCCATTAACACTCAAAACAGATATCCAACCCATTAACACTCAAAACAGATATCCAACCCATTAACACTCAAAACAGATATCCAACCCAATATTATCAAAACAGATATCCAACCAATTATTACTCAAAATACCGGCAGGGTGGAGTAGAGGTAACATCACTGCTCTGCGTGGAGAGAGCCTGTGGAGACACAGGTTCGCTCCCAGCAAGAGCACCTCTCCAGTAAGTGTCCTTGGGCAAGACACCTAACGGTACATACTCACCACCCAGGACATACTTGAAAAAGAGAGAAATCTCAATGTATCCTTCCTGCTAAACTACTTTGTCAAAACAAAAACAAGGATCCAACCCATCAATACACAAAACAGAGATCCAACCCATCAATACTCACAACGAGAATCCAACCCATTAACACTCAAAACAGATATCCAATCCATTAACACTCAAAACAAGGATACAACCTATTAACACTCAAAACAAGAATCCAACCCATTAACATTCAAAACAAGGATCCAACCCATTATTACTCAAAACAGATATCCAACCCATTATTACTCAAAACAAGGATCCAACCCATTAAAACTCAAAACAAGGATCCAACCCATTAACACTCAAAACAAGAATCCAACCCATTAACACTCAAAACAGATATCCAACCCATTAACACTCAAAACAAGGATCCAACCCATTAACACTCAAAACAGATATCCAACCCATTATTAGTCAAAACAGATATCCAACCCATTATTAGTCAAAACAAGAATCCAACCCATTATTACTCAAAACAAGGATCCAACCCATTAAAACTCAAAACAAGGATCCAACCCATTAACACTCAAAACAAGAATCCAACCCATTAACACTCAAAACGGATATCCAACCCATTATTACTCAAAATACCGGCAGGGTGGAGTAGAGGTAACATCACTGCTCTGCGTGGAGAGAGCCTGTGGAGACACAGGTTCGATCCCAGCAAGAGCACCTCTCCAGTAAGTGTCCTTGGGTAAGACACCTAACGGTACAGACTCACCACCCAGGACATACTTGAAAATGAGAGAAATCTCAATCTATCCTTCCTGCTTAAATACTTTGTCGAAAAAAAAACAGGGATCCAACCCATTAACACTCAAAACAAGGATCCAACCCATCAATACACAAAACAAGGATCCAACCCATCAATACTCAAAACAGAGATCCAACCCATCAACAGATTTTGCAGATCACCTTGGGGAAATGCAGACTGAATCCTGCAATCACTGAGCAGCAAATCATATCACCTGTGCTGTGCTTTACATATCCTGCAAACCTGGCCTGTTAGGGTGACCTGAGGAGCAGGGATGGGAAACACTGACCTACATCATGCCACCGTTCCATATTTGTTATTCAATGATCCAGGTTCCTATTTCCCCACTTTGGTAAGAACTGGTTGGTCGTCTTGGATGTTATGATGGTCTTGGCGAACACTTACATAAAACTGCAATCTAAATGATGTATTTTATACTGCGTCTAGAAAATAATATTTTTCTTCTTAATTGTAAATGGGTGGTTTTGACATATCAGACCCGGGTCGTGACAGTTTTTTTTATCCATAAGAATAAACTGGATCACTTGATGCACCTTCAGCCGCAGCAGGGGTCAATTTAATGCGCATGCTATGGGATCTGACACACTTTTTTCTGAAATAATTTCTGGTTCTCTAGCTACACGCTTGGATTTCTCATTGTCACGGCGACCCATATGTTCTGCACATCTTTCCTAATTAGTACATTTCTTATTGCTATGCCATGAAACGCAGGTGATTCATTTGGGACCAGAAATGCTTGCAGAGATTCTATGGAGGAGAAGATAACTTTTAATTCTCAGCGAACGCAAGGGCTGAGTCATCACGAACTTAATGGGTTATCAGAGACATAAAGTGACTTTAAAAGGAAATGACAGCCTTTACTACTTTATATATAATTTTATTTATTCCAAAAAGTGGCCAGGCGCCTCATCCATGATGTATCGTGACTTTATAAGGAGTTGACTCTCCTTATTAATTATATCATGCATTCTATATTAATTAAATTATCCCAAAAAGTAAAATCATATATACTTTTCGTAATATTAAATATACCAGAGGATTTAAAGGGACATTCTAGGATCTGTGACCACTCAAAGTGTAATTTGAGTGGTTCCAGTGACCAGATACCCTCAACCCTCTGCCACGTTCGGAGGGCCGTCACAGAAGGCAGTTGCCAAAGAATTCAGTGTACTGGAGATGAAATTCCCCTGAAAATGGGCTCCAGATTGTGCCGTCAAATTTTCAGCACCTTGGTCAGGTCAGGTGAGGTGCTGAAGCTGTTTGAACACGTGGAGAGCTATTTTTCTTTCACAGAAACACGGAGCTCGAGCTGCATTATTATACATGTAGTAGTGCTTTTTGGCCAGCAGGGGGAGCTCTGGGCCTGTCAAATAAGATTACTGTTTCTAAAATGTATATTATGATGGCTGCATGCTTGATTACACTGTCTGCAATGGAAAGTTGTTTTCCATTAGTTCACTGGGTCCTGGCAGTGGTTACATGGAAAACAACTTGGTATTGAAGGGATTAGCAATCAGTAGTTTAAAGGATTTTAATGGATCTGCCCGACTGCATACCACTATCAGAGTTATTCAGAGAGAGACGATCTGGCCCCGAACAGTGAATTTCCCCGTAAGGTGACATTTCGGGGCCATTCGGCTATTCAGAAAGCAGGCAGTTTGCCAAATTTTGGAGAATTGCCAGCAAGTACGGTGCCTGTTCGACGGCAGTGAACTCCCCCATAGAGAAGCAATAGTTAATCTATTCAGAGACACCGAACAGCAGAGAAATGTCAGTGAAATGCCCTGATGTTCGGTGGTTTTATTCGGCAAGTTTAATCAGGCGAATCCCATAGGTTTCAATGTTAAAAATATTCCCCTTTTTATTCAATATCTAATAAACTGTTTATTCTTTTAATCTGCAGCATAAAGTCTTTATTTATTTTTTTAAGATCTTTTGAGCATTTGTCGGGATTTTTTTTCTGCAACAGTTTAATTCCTTTTTTTTAAATAGCGTTTTGTCTTTTTTCTGCAACAGTTTAATTCCTTTTATTTAAATAGCGTTTTGTCTTTTTTCTGCAACAGCCCTTTTTATTATCATTCATTGGATCATTATATGTAAATTCAAGGCATTTTCGTTGAGTTTTTTTTGCAAACAGCGTTTCAAATTTGACACTTTCAATCGTTTTTTTTGGGGGGGGGTTTACCCGTCTGGCAGCTTGTCGGCATTTTTCGGCAGCTCGTCGGCTGCATTTGACGGCTGTCCAGTGGGTGTGCGGCAGCTTTCCGGTGGGTTGGTGGGCGGATTTGTGGCGGGTTGGCAGCGGAGTTCGGCTGTTGATTTGCTGCACTTCGGGGACCCTGTGGTGAATGCAGAATTCACTGCAGGGTCAGCGAATCGGACTCGCCGAAGTGCGGCGAATCAGAGTGCACCAAAATGTCAGTGACATTTCAGTGCTCTCTGAATAACCTTGTATAAGTTTCCAAGTGTATATATATCTCCTCGCTGTATATCACTATATCTTACGAAATATATATATGTATAGAGAGCACTCTGATTCGCCGCACTTCGGCGAGTCCGATTCGCTGACCCTATATATATAAAAATCATCAAGGTAGGACGCACTCCAGGACTTAGGTGAAAAAATAAAATTGATGCTCTATTCAAACGAACATTAAAAATGTGCCCATTGGCACTCGCCGACGTTTCGGCCCTCACAGGGGCCTTTATCAAGGTGATGGACATGGGCAGAAGTTTTCGAAACAGTGAAAAAGCAATATGTTGATTGATAATAATTTGGATCTGTATGTCCAAAAAATTGATGGTCTCTGTATGAATCTCCGCAGAGAATTTGATGGGAGTATTTAAAGCGTTCAAATCGCGTAAGGCGGCCTCAAATGATTGTAGCGTATCCGACCAGAGGAGAAAAATATTGTCTACGAATCTTGCGTAGAAAATAATGTGTTCCTTGTAAGGTATTAATAAATGTTCCAATTCGAAAAAGTACATAAAAATTTCATTTAGATACATATATTTTTCCCCGTTCACTAGACTTGTGCACCGATTTTTTTTCGTTTAGTTTTCGTATCGACTTTATTTCGTAACTTCGGAAATTTTCGTTTTTCCGAAACGTCTGTTCTCCTCGTTTCAAAGTGTCTATTCGTTTTGACGTAAACTAATGGTTTTTCGGATCCGATATTTCTGTCGATACGATAATTCTGTCGATACGATAATTCTGTCGATACGATAATTCTGCCATTGATATTTCTCATGTTTTACAAGAAGGATACATTGAGATTTCTCTGGTTTTCCAGGAAGGATACATTGAGATGGGAATGATACAAAATTACAGAATCAGCGATATAACCAAAAAATATGTTGTCCGAAATTACTGAAATGGAACCGAAATCAGGAATGGAACGAAAATGATTTTCGATTTTACACATTTCTAGTCCATTCGAAAATTCTGAACAAATTTTCGATTCGTTTCGTAAAGGTTTCGTTTTCGGAAAATTCGGATCTGAACATTTTCGTAAAATCGGCTGAATCCGAATGCACGAATCGAGAAATTTCGTGAAAATTACGAAATTCCGAAACACGAAACGCACATCCCTACCGTTTCACATAGATTCTTCAATTGGTCGTAATACCGAATTTAACTTGACAATTTCTTTCGTGGATTTCTTTACTTGTCTTTTCATACTATGATTGTCTTGAAGGCCAGTGTCCACATGTTACTACAACGCTTTATCCATATCGATACACACAGCTGTTTTTTCAGGCCGATGATCCAGTACTTATGTATATCTCAAATTGTGTCTCTGTAGATCAGATCTTCCATGTTGTTTTAATCCATCGTCCGCCGGGATGCGTCTCCCTGGTAACCATTCAGGAAGAGAGCACCTGTCGCGGACGAATTACGTCACAGATTTGCGCGTCAGACCGGCATCGGACGCCACGCCCCTTGGGGAATCGGCAATTCGCCTGGCGGCACGCCACAAGCATGGTAAGTTGATCAGTGATGTTTTTAACAATTTCTAGAAATATGTCACTTCTGCACATGTCCATCACCTTGATAAATGGGAGAATTTTTCTGGTTCGGCTATTTTGACCTAGAATTTTCCATTCTCCAGTCATTCTCCTGAGTTTCACCTTTCTCTGAATAACCCTGTCAGGGTTATTCAGAGAGCGGTGAAGAGCAGGAGAATGACTGGAGAATGGAAAATTCTAGGTCAAAATAGCCAAACCAGAAAAATTCTCCCATTTAGGCTAGGGTCAGACTAGCGAATTTTTAACATGCGTTTAGGCGCACTTAATCACGGCCGCACTAGCAGCAAATGACGGGCAATGACGGCCAATATACGAAGTATGGTCGCACGAAAGTCCGGCCGCGCAACGCAAGTAGAAAATGAACGCATTTTTTCGAGAACGCAGAACCGCTAGTACGGACGTACAGAGTGCGCTGCGTCCACTAGCGGCGTGTGTGCGTGATTTGGAGACGTCAGACCCTGCTCATGTCCGGCTAACATAACGTCCAGACACCCAAAGTTTCCTGGTGTGGATCCGTAAAAAATCACGCACAAAAATGCGCATCGTATGACCGTTTTCGCGCAATCCGGGAAAAAAAATACAGCAATGCATTCGGACGCACTTTTTGACGGCCTTATCTCACTTTCCAAATCGGCTATTTGGTCCAGATTGTTCTCTTTTCCTGCCATTCTCCTGGTTTTCACCTTTCTCTGAACAACCCTGAGAGAGAGGTGAAAGCCAGGAGAACTGGCAAGAGAAGAGAACAATCTAGACCAAATAGCCGATTTGGAAAGTGAGATAAATGGGAGAATTTTTCTGGTTTGGCTATTTTGACCTAGAATTTATACTTCTCAGTTATTCTCCTGCTTTTCACCGCTCTCTGAATAACCCTCTGAATGTTTAATCCCGAGGTGAAATTTAGCATTGCTTTAGATTTTTTTCAAACACCAGTTAAATGCAACATATTAGGATGTTTTAGGGAAATTAATTCTCAAATCTCAATCAGAAGCAGACACCAGACACCACCCCACCCTGTATCAAATTGATTACCAGACTAAAAACACCTGGTGTTATGCCCGTTTGTGAACAGAGGTCATTTAGAGTTGATAATCTTTCCACGTACACATTAGTTTTTAATTCAATATCTAATAAACCGTTGCTTATAATATTCTGCAGTAAAGAGTCTCTTTACTTCTCGATTTTGTAGTATTTTTTTAAGCATTTTCTATACTTTTTTCAAAATTTTCTTTTTTTTCCGAACCCGAACCGTACACGCCCAAAAAGTTCGAAATTCGCGAACTTTCGAACTGCCAAAGTTCGGATCGAACTCCGAACCGTCCGAACCCGAACAGCTCATCCCTAACGCCCAGCGATAAGCCAAACGGGAACAGCGTGTGAGTAGCGGCTGACGGCGGAACATTAAGAGATACTTTGTATCTTTTATAGAAGTTCCTGAGTAAGGATGGGTTTGCTTACCATATAGTAGGGGTCGGGAAATTGGCCTCCAGATATTTTGGAACTACATTTCCCATTAGTCTCCACCAACCAGATGAGCAACTGAGCATCCTGAGAGATGTAGGTCCAAAATATCTGGCAGTCCCAGGTTGCTGACCCCTGCCTTACAGATTTTCAAGTTTGGACCTTAAATTACATTGTGTCCATGTGAGTGTAGGCCGAGGTAAAGAACAAAGGGACACTATACTCCAGGGCTGTCAAGTTCACGGCCCCCAGATGTTGATGTCTACAGTTCCCAGAATTCCTTCAATGCAATGGATAACCAGGGCATCATGGGAAACTTTTGGGAAGCTGGAGTTTGACAGCTCTTGTCTACACAGCGTGGGCACTCTATCTTATCTAAGTGGTCAAAATGCTTTGAGCTCCTGGCTCACTTTCCTCCTTCTGAGGGGGGCTCAGAGGGCTGATTCAGTCACCCAGATGCAGGAGCTTAGCCGTGCCCAGACCCTCAGCTAAGGGAACCCTCAGCTCAGGTTCAAATATAATCGGAATAATTGTGATTTAATCAGAATATTAAAAAAATAGGAAAAAAGAAACGGTAAACCTAATCTAACCCTAGCACTAAACCGATTCCTAACCCTAAATTAACCCTAGCACAAATCCTAGTCCTAAACTTAGCCCTAACCTATCTTTAGACCTAACCTAACCCCAGTCCCTACCTTAATCATATGACACAGAAACTGTCACCCTAAGCCTAGTCCTAACCTAGACCTAAACCTAGCACTAATGCTAACCCTAGCCCTAACCCTAAACTAACTTTAGACCTTATCCTCGCCCTAGTCCTGACCATAGCCCCCTAACCATTTTTTTTAAGTATTATATGCAAAAGTTCCAAATATAGGAAATGGCCGAATATATTGGATGTTTCTGAATCGGTCTGATGCCGAAATATCAGAAAGTTTTAATATTCCGGATTGGCTGATTCTGATTATTTCCGAATTCGTCATTTCTGATTCTGAAACAATCTGATCTGAGCTGAATTTTTCAGAGCTGCACATGTCTACTTCCCACACTTATTTTTTGGGACTAGACCCCTGCATGGAGGTTGAGTCAGAGAATTGCAAAGGAATTACAAATTTTAAGGCAAAGAAAAGGAGACGACGGCACGCCGTTGGTGCGACGATTTACAAATTCAGCAATTTAGACCTAAACTACAAATACGACGTTTCTTAGCGCTTAAAATGAGTATAGTGGATTTGCTTCAAGTTCCTCCGAGAGGGTGCTTCCCTTCACCCTAAATGACGTCAACCACAGAAGAAAACCAAAAGTAGGAACAGCGCTTCCTGAAAGATCAACCGCGCAAAAACCGCAACATTGTAAACACCTGTTTACTTGGTTTTATAAACAAAATCCGTACACGACACTTCAGAGTGATATATATATATATATTCTCTGTGATCTTCAATTGTATCTGAAAGTTTCAAAGTCAGGGTTTTCTGTACTTTTTTTGCCTTTGAGATCACAGGGAATATATATATATCTCTCACTCTGAAGTGTCGTGTACGGATATTGTTTATAAAACCAAGTTAGCAAGTGTTTACAATGTTGCGGTTTTTGCACGGTTGAGCTTTTAAGAAGAGCTGTTCCTTCTTTTGTTTTTCTCCTGTGGCTAATTTGGCAATTCTTCACCAATTCACCCCCGGTTAACCCCTTCATCGTTTCCTTTTCATCACCCGGATAAGCGACGCGGTTTCAATCATGCCGTATTGTTCGTAGTCGTAAGTCACTGTCATCCCGCAAGATACGTTAAGGCGCGGAGGCAGGGGGACGTCTCAAACTACGAATTCTCGACTATATAAATCCCGTCTTTAATCCCATTAGAGAAGAATCCCAGGTGCGCCATTAATCATCCAAATGAGAAGCTCTCCCGGCCAGACCCTTTGCCTGCTACAGGGTTCCCCCCGGATCCTGCGGAGACGACGAGATTTCAACAAGGATTCCAGACGAGAGCAAGTTAATTCTCAATATTAAAAATATCTCTCCCAGAGGATCCATTAGTGTCGGAAATAAGGAAAATTCCCATCTCTTCTAATTGCGGAGCATCTAGCGATTATTAATCTGTTTTTAATTCTATTAAGAGCGATGGTCCTGGAAGGTGTATTAATTTCGCATTAAGGAGCTCGGAGCACTTCATTAGAAAAGCTTCCCATTGTAATTGAAACCCTGGTCTTATTGCCTATAAATATCCGACTCGAGCCTCCTGTCTGCGATGGGACCTGCACGACTCCTAGACTGCGCGGCGAGATGGCGCAAGGATTTAGGAGCAGGCGATCGATGCTCACGTGATCTCTGAGGGACCCTACTATATCTCATCTAGAAACGGCGGGTCAGGAGCGCGGTCTGCAGAACATCGAGCGCTGGGATTGGCTCGGTTATAAAACACAAACTCTACTCTGCTCCGATACATTGTTTCATCCTTTTACCGATCCGATACTAAGGTCGTGGATCTTAAAAATGGGTTCAGACCCGGCTTGACACGGTCTATGCATACAGGAGCTAGTTACGAAGGGGTAAGGCCAGTGTCAGTAGTGGCGAGCCTCCCGACGCAGCGTTGTGACGTTTCGATGGGGCTGGCCACACGCTGGAACGCGCGCACAGTGGACGTTCTGAAAGCCTCACCGTCAAAGAGCTACGACTTGCGTTCGACAGGGCTGCAAAGTGCGATCTCCATTGGAGGATAAAATTTACCAGGGTTGAGAGAGTTAGGGCTCTATTACATTCTTCGCTCAAATGTTAACGCGTGCGCAAAAAGGCATTAACGCGAGGGGCGTTGCCCTTTGCGCAGAATGTCGTATTAGAATGTCCGCACAAAAAATGCGTGTAAAAGTTTACCGCAGGTGAACCTGCGCGAACCCAGCGCGAGCGTAATGTACTGCGCGCGTCCTATACATAACATTGTGAGCGCAAATGCATTTGTGCGCTGGTACGCGCATGGTATTACAATCTTAGCGCAAAATTTAATGCACAGCGTTTGCGCGCATAATTTTTTTTTTTTTTTTTTTTTTTTTTTTTTTTTTTAATTCTTTATTTAGAGAATTATACATAACAAGAAATTCCCGAAATCAAACGTAGAAAAAGACAGCCGTCTAGGGCTGGCCAAACTAACTACGGTCAGCCAGTCAGATAATGTAAGATGCAAGTAGTAACAGGTCAATAAGGGAATAATAAAAACAAAAAACAAAAAGCAAGAAGTCCCAACCTCAGTGAAGGAAGAAAACACAAAAGAAACACATAAGCATGTAGGACTATCAACATAAATGCCATAAATTGTCCTGATAAATTATACTCAGAGCTTATCTATAGACCAGTGACACGTAAACAGAGAGAAAAAAGCTGGGGGGTAAACAATATCGCTCAGGTCTCAGTCTGGCTGAAGTTTCGGAGGGTCCGGCGAGATGCCCGCCGCTTCAAGGTCGGACCAGGCGGTTTCAGGATCAGTGATGGTGTAGGGGACATTATTATGTGTCACCCCAATGCTCCCGTCAAGCCCCACCGATAACGGATCCCCCTCCGACGAAGAACCGCAGTCACAGGACGGAACCGCCTGCGAGCAAGCAGAGTCTGGAATGGAAGGTCGTGATACAAAGCCAACGTGGAGCCCTCAAATTTCACTGGATCTCTTGCGCCAGGAGCAGACATAAGCTTGACCTTAAATGCTACGTCACGAAAGGCCACCACGACATCACGGGGTGTCCCCTTCGAAAGCGCCGCAGGTTTCCGAACCCTGAATACCGATCCGATCACATCTGGCTTGTCAGGAGGGAGTCCCGCCATCCGAAGGGCCAAACGAGACACATAAGCTGGGAGTTCATCCGACGACACAGAGTCCGGGATGCCTCTGACCCTGACGTTACGACGGCGGTGTCTTGTTTCCAGCATCTCCACAGAGCGGGACAAAAGCTCGACCTGGGATCTTAGACCAGCGACCTGTCCCAACAGGTGAGTATGTTCCGATAGCACTGTAGAGGTCGTCGCCTGCACTGCTGTCACCTGCGCACGGATTGTTGCAACCTCCTCCCGAACCGCCGCCACTTCAGGTTTCCACACCCCCCGGATCTCCCGGAGTTCATCCAGGATCCTCCGAAGGTCTCTTTTCGTAAGAGGAAGATCATCATCCTCCTCCTGCTGTCGTTCCTCAGGCCGTGTCATACGGGTTTCGAGTGAGGTCGCTCTCGTTTGTTGCGGTTGGGCACCCTGTCTCAAAACGTCCTGTCGTAATGAAGCCACACTACTGCTGGCTAAAAGCTGGGGTTCCTCAGCCGAATCCCTGTCAGAGAGGCCACCTGCAGTAAGTGAGGCACTCAAAGACGCCGTCAGCGCTGCTTTTCGTTTCTTTTGCGCCCTTTTTTTTGCTGCTGCAGATAGTGGTTGGGAGTCTGGTGTCCGAGATTGTGGGGAGATCCAGGTCATCGCAGAGCTACCACCCGAGTGCCAGGGGTCCTCTTCATCTTCCGAAAAGTCATAGCCCGGGGGGAGGGAGGAGGAGATCGCATCTCCCTTCGAAGTGGACCCACCTCTCATGGAGTCCCGAATGTCCCTCTGTCTGGACCCCAGCTTCTGTGAGCGACCGGTGGGCATGTCACCAAAAGCGCAGGCACAAAGAAGAAGAGCGGTAAAAGGTCTCAGAAATCTCCTTCCAGGCTTCTAAAATGGCCGCTAGTACTAGGCCCGATTGTGCTGCGGGGGTTAATACACTCCGGAGCGTCAATTTCGGGGGTAAGGCAAACTCACCAAGTCCCCCAGTGCCCCCAGAGACCGTAGAGCGTTTCTCAAGTGCGAGCAAGCGGCGGAAATAACTTTAAAAACCGTGTTTATCACGGAGCTCCTTCAACATGCAGCCGCTCGCTTCCTCAGCTAGCTCCGCCCTGCGCGCATAATTTTAACGTCTTTGAAAAGCTGGTGGTAACGGCAAATTGTAACAACCTGACCGTACCAAACTGCGGATTCACAACGGAGAACGTCGATGCGCAGGTTATTTTTACTAGATCCGTCAAAAATGACGGCCACTACCTTGTCTTCCGTCGGAACGTACGAATGTTGCGCGCGGTCCGCACAAAATGATGGACTCGCGTCAAAACTAGGGAAGAGCTGTTCGGTGTTCGATTCGTACATTGCCCGTTCGAACTCTGAACGTTTCCGCGTGTTCGCCGCATGTTCGCCCACAATGGACCACAATGCACTTTTCCACTGGACTGAAGCTTGTAATTGGCTACAGCCTTGCACCTGACCACCGGTCAGGTGCAAGACAAGACAGGTGCAAGACTATGCCAATCACGACTCAGATTCCTGATTGGGCAAATTTTGCCCAATCATGGGCTCACAGAGCTAAGTCCCGCAGCACACTATATAAGGCTGTAACGACCTGACTAGACGTGACCAGGAGAGTGTGAGCTATTTTGCAGTGACTAGACGTGAACAGACATAACTAAAGAGTAAATAAAGGAATTTATTTCCAACAGTAAGAAACAAAGAGGAACAAATATAAACAGACAGAAGATCCAGAACTAAATACATACGAAACTAGAGACCAGGGAACTTAGCAAAACATAAGCATAAAGCACATAAACAGACCGGAACTAAATATACACTGAACTAGATAAACATTAACAAATAAATAACAAAGGACCTGGGTAACTATAATCAGACAGACATAAACAGAACTAGGCTAGGAATACACAGGACCAATACCTGACAGAGAGGTGACCTAAAGACAGGAATAAACAAAAAGCAAAGCGCACATTACCAGAACTGCTAAAGCAATGAAAGAGAAATCAGGAGTACGATGAGGCTCGAATCAGAATGAATCACAGATCAAGTCACACTGAGAGCATGGATCAGACTGAGAACAGAACAGAATGAGGCAGCGCCGCTCTTTGGGCGATGCCTGCCTTTATACAAAGGTCCATTAGAGTTATTGAGTCCAGGTGAGTGTCCAGGAAAAGGAACTGAATGTCCAGATTCTTCACTGGCAAAGTCCACCTCTGCCAGAGGGGGCGCAGGACGTCACAAAGGTGTCCCTCGCAGCCCCAGCACGTGTTTTTTGAGAGGAGATTGTTCTGTTAGTGTGTCTTCTCAGTGCCAGCAGCTATTGGAGGGTCTCACTTCTAGCAGATATCTGGGAATTGTTGTAATCTGTGTCTTGTCACTGCCAGCAGCTATTGGGGGGGGGTCACACTTCTAGCAGATATCTGGGAATTGTAATTTGTGTCTTGTGACTTTTGCCAGCTATCAGGGGTCCTATCAGGGGGTCTCTCAGACTTGTATCAGATTTCTGGGAATTATTATCTGTGTCTTGTCACTGCCACCCATCAGGGGGTCTCACTGATTTATAGGTGGTTTCTGGGAAATTTAATCTGTGTTTTGTCACTGCCACCCAACAGGGGGTCTCACTGATTTATAGGAGGTTCCTGGGAATTGTAATTTGTGTCTTGTCACTGACACCCATTAGGGAGTCTCACAGACTTGTATCAGATATCTGGGAATTATAATCTGTGTCTTGTCACTGCCACCCATCAGGGGGTCTCACAGACTTGTATCAGATATCTGGGAATTATAATCTGTGTCTTGTCACTGCCACCCATCAGGGGGTCTCACTGATTTATAGGAGGTTCCTGGGAATTGTAATTTGTGTCTTGTCACTGCCACCCATCGGGGGGGTCTCACTGATTTATAAGAGGTTCCTCGGAATTGTAATTTGTGTCTTGTCACTGCCACCCATCAGGGGGTCTCACTGATTTATAGGTGGTTTCTGGGAAATTTAATCTGTGTTTTGTCACTGCCACCCAACAGGGGGTCTCACTGATTTATAGGAGGTTCCTGGGAATTGTAATTTGTGTCTTGTCACTGCCACCCATCAGGGAGTCTCACAGACTTGCAGCAGATATCTGGGAATTGTAATCTGTGTCTTCTCACTGCCAGCTAACACGGGGTCCCACATACTTCTAGCAGATATCTGGAAATTGTAATCTGTGTCTTGTCACTGCCAGCTGCTGCCAGGCTATCAGGCTGTATCACCGATTTATACCAGAGTTGTGTGAATTTGAATCTGTGTGTTGCCACTGCAAAGGCTATCAGGCTGTATCACTGATTTATACCAGAGTTCTGGGAATTTTAATCTGTGTGTTGGCACTGCAAAGGCTATCAGGCTGTATCACTGATTTATACCAGAGTTGTGTGAATTTTAATCTGTGTGTTGGCACTGCAAAGGCTATCAGGCTGTATCACTGATTTATACCAGAGTTCTGGGAATTTTAATCTGTGTGTTGGCACTGCAAAGGCTATCAGGCTGTATCACTGATTTATACCAGAGTTCTGGGAATTTGAGCATACGGCCGACAGATGACAGAGCTGCGACTGTGCGGGCTAGCAGGCCGGGTGCATGTGGCAGAGAGGCGGCGCAGGGAGGGAGCCATTGCACCTGCAGCCACAGGAGACACCCCCCACAACCAGGATCCAGGGAGCCTCCACTGACTACCAGGCTAAGGTAAGGTGACACATTTCTAATAAAAAAAAAAATCGAGGACATTTTTAAATGTCCCAAGGAAAATAAAATACATTTTTTTTTTCTTTCTATTACTCACCTGATTCCTGGATCCACCAACAAGCGCAGCCTCCCATCTCCCACGCTGTTAGACGCTGCATACACCGGTGCGTGTGCAGCTATTCCAATCATTTTAATATTTGAATGCAGAGTCCACCCCTGCACTCTTCCACAATACCTCAGAGGGGTTACGGTGTGAAGGCACTAGCTGGCACCAAAGGCCCAATTTTAATGCACCTGTTGTTACTTTCATCCAAAGCCTGCATAAGTTTCACCATAATTTAGCCCAAAAAATCACTAAACTTGTTCTGTGTGTCCTAAAATGTCTCCTCTTTTCATACAGGCTGCCGCCCCAAGCAGTTGTTTATGAATAGATTAAAGGAAAACCATTTACCGTCATTTAAAACGTCATTTTTTTGTTTTTAAATGTTTCTATACATCCTACAAATCTGCCACTTCACAGGCAGGTTATGGGGACCTCCTAGGCACGATATTTGAAGGACGCTTTTATCCTTAACCTTTATTTCATGGAAAAATCACTGTTCCTTTAAAAAAATTATTTTTTTACTTTCCGTCCTTGTTTCCTGTCCCCCAGGGCACTACCCGGACCCCCAAACACCTTTTATGGCAAATATCTTGCATATATGCCCTCTTGCAGGGTACTCTAAAAATTGAACGTTCGAGTCCCATTGACTTGCATCGAGTTCGTGTTCGTGTTCGAGTTCGAATTCTAACTTTTTCAAATGTTCGTGTTCGAATGCGAACCGAACACGGGGGTGCTCGGACCATCACTAGTCGAAACGTACGTATGTTGTGCGCAGTCTGCACAAAAATGACGGACTCTGATGGATTTGCGTTTAAAATTGCATTGCGCTCACTGATTTCTACGGGCATTTTTGTGCGTCGGTTTTATGAATTTCCCAAAGGATGAAAAAATGTAATTCCAGTGGTGATTTTCGTGCGTCAAGTGTTTAACGCTTCGCGCAAAAAACACGCGTTTAGCGTGCGTTTTTTGTGTTAAGAACGTAATAGAGCCCTTAAAGTTTTGTTCTTTTCTTGCATCATTAAACTTGCATTGTGTGTCGATGTCAACACGAAGACTTTTTTTTTTTAATGCAAGCAATGTCTTTCAATAAAAATAATTAACTTGTTTCTAATTATCCGTCGACGCGTTTCGCAGCGATGATGATTTTAATGCGCTCTTTGTGCTCGTGTATTTTTTTTTTATCATTTTGTTCATTTTTCAGGTATCAAACGGTTAAACCGTGCCCGTCTCTTCCCTGACCTCCCTCTGCCTGCGCTCTCTATCATTTGCCTTTCTAATAGCGGCCCTGTCTCTTTAATGAGATTGAAGAGAAAACTTTAATTTTTCACCCAGACGCCTATAATTGCATTTTCTGAGTGTTTGAAAAGAGCGACAAGAGAACTATTAATCTCCCATGTGCCAGAGGAAGAGAAAGAAGGCTCTATAACTAGGCCGCGTTAAGCTCCTAACCACACATTATCATGGACGGACACGAGGAGGCACACAATGGTGATTTCAGAGCCGGGGTCTGCTTGATCTGAGAGGACGAGGCTGTGTGTATTGGCCGACTCTGTCAACGAAACACATTGTTGCAATTTTCTTCTTGTGAAGTGGGTGATCACATCAAAGTGGAGCCGATGGCAGCTTCTCCTTCTGCTCCGAGCATGTCTAAAGCAGCTTTTAAATGAGTGGGTTAATAACCATAAATTTATTTAATGTAAGGCACTGTTACCCATTGCGCGGCTCGCGGAGCATACAGTGGCGGCTCGCAGACCTCCGCCGAATCCTTCAGCGCCATATTAGTGGCGCATAATGCAGGCGTCATCAGATGATGCGCGAGCCGCATCGGATGACGCATGGTGATAAATCCCCATAGAGAAGCAATGGTTCATCTATTCACAGACACCGAACAGCAGAGAACTGTCAGTGAAATTCCCTGCTGTTCGGTGTTTTCATTCATCAGGTTTAATCAGGCGAATCCCATAGGTTTCAATGTTAAAAATATTCCCCTTTTTATTCAATATCTAATAAACTGCTTATTCTTTTAATCTGCAGCAAAAAGTCTCTTTATTTATTATTTTTAAGATCTTTTAAGCATTTTTTGGGATTTTTTCTGCAACATTTTAATTCCTTTTTTTTAAATAGCGTTTTTTCTTTTTTCTGTAACAGACCTTTTTATTATCATTCATTGGATCGTTATATGTAAATTAATTCAGGGAACTTTCGTTGAGTTTCTTTTTTGCAAACAGCGTTTCAAATTTGACACTTTCAATTGTTTTTTTTGGGGGGGTTTTTCACCTATCCGGTAGCTTTTCGGCAATTTTCGGCGGCTCGTCGGCTGCATTTGACGGCTGTCCAGTGGGTTTGCGGCGGTTTTCCGGTGGGTTGGTGGCAGCGTTTGGCTGTCGCTTTGCTGCACTTCGGGGACCATGTGGTGAATGCTGAATTCACCGCGGGGTAAGCGAATCGGACTCGCCGAAGTGCGGCGAATCAGAGAGCACCGAAATATCAGTGACATTTCGGTGCTCTCTGAATAACCTTGTATAACTTTCCAAGTGTATATATATATATATCTCCCTGCTGTATATCACTATCCGGGTTATTTAAAGAGCTCCGAATTGTGGCCGAAAGGTAAGCGAACGCTGAAATTCGGCGTATTCACAGAACCCCGAACAGCACCGAAACATTAGTGAAATGCCCTGATTTTCTGTGGGTTGTTTAACCCCTTGACGGTTTTCCCGAGTGTGTCTCGGGGTTAAATTTCACTGCTGAGAGCAGGGGCGGATCCAGGGGGGGGGCAACGGGGCAATTGCCCCCCCCCCCCGAGATTTGAGCCGGGGACCCAGATGCCGCCGGGTAGCGCAGGAGCGCCTGCCCGGTCCTGAAGAGTGCGTCCTTGTAAAGGGGATGCGGCTGCGTGCAGGCGCAGCCGGTCACGTGGTCCGGCTAATCAGGTGGTACTGAGTCTCTGTACCACCTGACTGGCCGGACCGCGTGACCTGCGCACGCACGCAGCCGCATCCCCTTTACAAGGACGCACTCTTCAGGACCGGGCAGGCGCTCCTGCGCTGCCCGGCGGCATCTGGGTCCCCTGAACACCGGAGCTGGAGGCCTGGAGCAATATCCAGGTGAGAGCTGGGCAAATCCATGAGCTGGGGTAAATCCAGGAGCTGGGCAAATCCATGAGCTGGGGGTAAATCCATGAGCTGGGCAAATCCATGAGCTGGGGGGTAAATCCATGAGCTGGGCAAATCCATGAGCTGGGGGTAAATCCATGAGCTGGGGGTAAATCCATGAGCTGGGCAAATCCATGAGCTGGGGGTAAATCCATGAGCTGGGGGGTAAATCCATGAGCTGGGCAAATCCATGAGCTGGGCAAATCCATGAGCTGGGGGTAAATCCATGAGCTGGGCAAATCCATGAGCTGGGCAAATCCATGAGCTGGGGGTAAATCCATGAGCTGGGGGTAAATCCATGAGCTGGGCAAATCCATGAGCTGGGGGCAAATCCATGACCTGGGGGCAAATCCATGAGCTGGGGGCAAATCCATGAGCTGGGCAAATCCATGACCTGGGGGCAAATCCATGAGCTGGGGGCAAATCCATGAGCTGGGCAAATCCATGACCTGGGGGCAAATCCATGAGCTGGGCAAATCCATGAGCTGGGCAAATCCATGAGCTGGGGGCAAATCCATGAGCTGGGGGCAAATCCATGTGTGAGCTGGGGGCTCTCTGCTCCTCTAGATTGTAAACTCCTGGGTGCCCTCTGCTCCTCTAGATTGTAAACTCCTGGGTGCCCTCTGCTCCTCTAGATTGTAAGCTCCTGGGTGCCCTCTGCTCCTCTAGATTGTAAACTCCTGGGTGCCCTCTGCTCCTCTAGATTGTAAGCTCCTGGGTGCCCTCTACTCCTCTAGATTGTAAACTCCTGGGTGCCCTCTGCTCCTCTAGATTGTAAACTCCTGGGTGCCCTCTGCTCCTCTAGATTGTAAACTCCTGGGTGCCCTCTGCTCCTCTAGATTGTAAACTCCTGGGTGCCCTCTGCTCCTCTAGATTGTAAACTCCTGGGTGCCTCTGCTCCTCTAGATTGTAAGCTCCTGGGTGCCCTCTGCTCCTCTAGATTGTAAACTCCTGGGTGCCCTCTGCTCCTCTAGATTGTAAACTCCTGGGTGCCCTCTGCTCCTCTAGATTGTAAGCTCCTGGGTGCCCTCTGCTCCTCTAGATTGTAAACTCCTGGGTGCCCTCTGCTCCTCTAGATTGTAAGCTCCTGGGTGCCCTCTGCTCCTCTAGATTGTAAACTCCTGGGTGCCCTCTGCTCCTCTAGATTGTAAGCTCCTGGGTGCCCTCTGCTTTTCTAGATTGTAAACTCCTGTGAGCCGGGCCCTCTGCTCCTCTAGATTGTAAGCTCCTATGAGCCGGGCCCTCTGCTCCTCTAGATTGTAAGCTCCTGTGAGCCGGGCCCTCTGTAAATTCTCGTGAGTCGGACTCTCTGCTAAAACACCTTATTTTCTGTCAGTGCCCCTCCCGAGACTAGTCTCTGGATCCGCCCCTGGCTGAGAGCGGTAACCCCGAGACACACTCGGGCTGTATACAGGTACGTCACCTCTCCCTGCGCTCCCGCGATGATCTCTGCAGTCTCCTCCGGCGATCGCGGCGTTTCACTTCCTGGATTCCTTCTCGCGAGAAAGGAACCAGCAAGTATGAGGTCGCGGTCGCCGGAGGAGGCTGCGGGGACATCGAGGGAGCGCAGGGACAGGTGATGTATCCAGCGGCATCCTGAGTGTTGCTCAGGGTTACCGCTTCCAACATAGGAATTTAACCCCGAGCCACACTCGGGATGCCGCTGGGGGGGGGGGGACAGACCACTTTTTGACATGAAAATTTGAAAAAAAACAGACCGCCAGGGAGGTTAATCAGGAGAATCCCATTGGTTTCAATGTAAAAAATATTCCCGTTTTTATAAAATATTTATTAAATGTTTATTCTTTTAATCTGCAGCAAAAAGTCTCTTTATTTATTTATGTTTAGGATCTTAGTAGACATTTTTTCGGGATTTTTTTGGGCAAATTGTTTATTTATTTGTTTGTTTGTTCTTAAATGGCGTTTTTTTTTTTTTGTAACAGACCTTTTTATTATTATTCTTAGAACCTCATATATTATTTCCAGACATTTTCACGCAGTATTTTTTGTTTGCAAACACCTTTTAATAGTTGCAGGTTTTTTTTTTTTTACCTGTACGTCGGCTTGTTGGCTTTTTCCATCAGCTGCTCGGCGCTCTGTTCGGCGGGTCGTCGGCTTTTTCGAATCAATGCTGCTGATCGTCGGATGCATTCGGCGGCTTTTCGGCAGTTTTTCAGATTGATTCTGTGGTTTGGCAGACGTTTTTCGGATGGATTCTGTGTTTTTTCAGCTGTTTTCCGGGTGGATTCAGCGGTTTTGCAGAGATTTTTCAGATGCGTTCGGCGGCTTGTTCCCTGCACTTCGGGGGCCCTACGGGGAATGCTGAAGTCACAGCGGCGTCGGCTAATCAGACTCTCTGAATAACCCTGATATTGCTCTGTTTTATCACGTCACTTATTTAATACACGGAATTTACTTGGTTAATTGTGATTAATTCGGTCTATTCCCCAGCCCTTGGGACACTCTTTATAAACATTTTTTTTTCTGTTCGATTCGGTTCGGTTCGTTCGTTTTTTGTAAATTTTCGTTTCGGCTCATTTCGACCGATTTCCGTTTCGGTTCGGTTAATTTCGGTTCATTTTTCGTATCGAATTTTTTTTCGTGATTTCGGAAATTTTCGTGTTTTTCGGAATATCTGTTCTCCTCGTTTCAAAGTGTCTATTCATTTTGACGTAAACTAATGGTTTATCGGATCCGATATTTCTGCCGATACGATAATTCTGCCGATACGATAATTCTGCCATTGAGATTTCTTATGTTTTACAGGAAGGATACATTGAGATTTCTCATGTTTTACAAGAAGGATACATTGAGATTTCTCATGTTTTACAAGAAGGATACATTGAGATTTCTCATGTTTTACAAGAAGGATACATTGAGATTTCTCTGGTTTCCCGGGAAGGATACATTGAGATTTCGCTGGTTTTCCAGGAAGGATACATTGAGATTTCTCATGTTTTACAAGAAGGATGCATTGAGATTTCTCATGTTTTATAAGAAGGATACATTGAGATTTCTCTGGTTTTCCAGGAAGGATACATTGAGATTTCTCATGTTTTACAAGAAGGATGCATTGAGATTTCTCATGTTTTCCAGGAAGGATACATTGAGATGGGAATGATACAAAATTACAGAATCAGCGATATAACCGAAAAATACGATGTCCGAAATTACTGAAATGGAACCGAAATCAGGAATGGAGCCGAAATCATGAATGGTACGAAAATGAATTTCGATTTTACACATTTCTAGTCCATTCGAAAGTTTTCGTTTCGGCTCGGAAATTTGTTCGGATCTGCCGTTTTCGGATCCGAAAATTTTCAGAAAATCGGCCGAATCCGAATGCACGAATTGGGAAAATTCCGAAACCCGAAACGCACATCCCTACTTCCCTGAGAGTTGCGGCTTGATCAAGGCAAGGCTTGGCTGAAACGTAAATATTTACTGATACTACAATGAAGAATTACTCTCTTACTGGAAAGCGTGTGACGGACAGTCGTCTATTTCTAGGTCTTGCCTGAAATGCGTCCTAAAAAGCTTAGCAGCCGGATGCCCCCCTTTACGACAACTCACACATCTGCTATATAATATTTATTATGCTAGCACAGCGGTGATATGGCGCCCCCTGCTGGCAGCTCACTAGAAATACACACGCAGTTTGCTTTATTACCAAGGCTATTCTTGTACAGATTCTTTTTTTGGGGGGGGAAGGATTTTAGCAGTAAGGACACATTGAGATTTCTCTCGTTTTCAGTATGTCCTGGGTGGCGAGTATGTACCGTTAGTTGTCTTGCCCAAGGACACTTACTGGAGAGGTGCTCTTGCTGGGATCGAACCTGCGTCTCCACAGTCTCCCTCCACACAGAGCAGTGGTGTTACCTCTACTCCAGCCATCCGGCACCAGATTGCAGAATGCATGGGTCAGTATAGGGTTAATTTATAATAAGCCCTCTGATTATTCATCTGGTTGCTGTCTGCAAATATACACTGCCCGCCCAAAAAATTTCCCCACCTCCCGTACAAGCCTGTTATGATCTGGAGCTGCTTCAGGTCTTGGTTCAGCAACGTTATGCGCCCAAATATCGAGGTCATGTGACTCCCTGAATATACTGAATGAGCAGGTTTTTCCATCAATGTTTTTTTTTCTCCCCTGATGGCACAGCGGGCATATTCTAAGATGGCAATGCCAGGATTCATCGGGCGCAAGTTGTGCGAGAGTGGTTGAGGGAGCATGAGACATCATTTTCACACATAGATTGGCCACCGCACAGTCCAGACCTTAACCCCATTGAGGTTAATCTTTGGGATAATGTGCTGGAGAAGACTTTACGCAGCGCCGCGACTCTCCCATCATCAATACAAGATCTTGGCCACAAATGAATGCCGTTCTGGACGCCAATAAATGCTGTGACACTGCATGAGCTTATCGATGCGACGCTGCCCTTTGGACGGTGTCTGGTAGGTGCCCTGGCGGTGGATCTTGTCCTGGGACAGACACTTGTTAAGTTTTGCGCCCCGGGACAATTAGACCCCGGGGACACTGAGCACAAACCTGGAAAACGGGACCGTTGGCAACTATGTACAGTATATAATAGTTATTATTATTTTTTTCGCATACATGCAGCCGTCCAAGATCTCCGTGTAAAAGGAAACAGGAGCTGCTCCTCCTCACATGTAGGAACCGACGCGGGCGCAGGAGATATGAAACATTCCACGCTATGAGATTGACGTTTGGCCTTAATTGGGAGCTGCCCCCGTGGCGACACTTAATCTGACTAATAAATGAAGGCGATTCTGTGCTACTGCAGATAAATACCACGTCGCCGGCCCATTCCTTCCTGAATACAGATGGTCTCCTGGGACTTTAACCTGCCCACTCGTGCCAGACACAGAGGTAGGTAGAGCCGGGCAGGACATCGGCAGAGCTGGGACCTTGAGCGCCCTTGGGGATGTCACATGCTTGAGATAGGAATCTATCATCTGATTGTTGAGTGACAGCGAGAGGTGACAATCCCACTCCCACCCGCACACCGCGATGCAGAATACGCTTACGCATACCATAATTATGGCTGCTGTAGATTCCAGCAAACAGAGGCCGTGGATGTTCCGTCGTGTCACCGTCTTAGTGTCTGTGCACCAGCCAGACATTCCTTCTGACCCTGATCTCCAACAATGTATCATCTCAAGAGCACAAGGGGAGATTTAGCAACGCAGGCAATCGATCACCCCTATCCAATCTCTATGCTTTTAGCCATTTTTTTTAGGACTTGGGGTTCGTTCTTGGGGAACATTTCAAAAGCAAATGATTTATTTCATTCGCGACTTGTCCCAAATCTGGGACGTGGTTGCGTTACTCTGATTGTGTCAGCTCTGTAGGATTTAGTGAGCGGGATTCTCTAGGACAATACAAAGTATCCGCAGCTGTATCTGATTCTTTAGCAGCCGAATCAATTCACAGCCCACCAATGTGATCATTATAGCAGAGATCTCAAACTACTACAGCTCTGCTCCCTGCTCCTCTGCCACAGCCGGTACGGAGAGGCCAAAATACTAGGTGCTGCCACCAGGACCACTCAGATAAGCTTATGTGGTCGTGGTGCCTGGAGTTTTCTTTCAAATGCTTTCTAACAGGGTGCCACCATCTATACTCTAGGAACTTTCTAACTTGCTCAGCGGCAGGGCTGTATTTTGACCTATCCTCTAAAGCAGGGATGTCCGAACTCCGGCCCCCCCCCCCCAGATCTCCATGAACTACAACTCCCATGCTTCTCCATCCATCTAATGCAGTCAGGGATTTCTTGGAGTTGTAGTTCAGGAACATCTGGGGGACCGAAGTTTGGACATCCCTGCTCTAGAGTCATCTGGAGGGCCAAGGTTGCTGACCCTTAATCTAGAGTTTAGAGCAAGTGTCAGCAACCTTGGCCCTCCAGATGTTTTGGAACTACACCTCCCATGATGCTCTGCCACTCATTATCTTAACTGAGTCTCAAGGGTAATGTAGTTCCAAAACATCTGCAGGGCCAAGGTTGCTGATCTCTCTTGGCTAGGGTGACCATATCGGCCATGTTTAAAGGGACACATATTACTATTTCATGCAGAGGGGAGCACAGGGTGAAGTGCTGCCCTGCAACATGTATAATTCATTTGCTGCAGGAAGGAAATCAAGGCACGTGACCTGGAATTATTTTTTAATTCTTACCTGCAGCGTATGGATTCTACATGCTACGGGGTGACATTTTTCATGCACTGCCCATGAGCGTGAATAAATTATATTTGTCCAGGAAAACATTGCAGATCTGGCAACCTTACTCTTTGTGCTACATAAATGAAAAAAAAGCAAAATAGTAAAAATGCCCTGCCTGGCCAAAAACAAAAGTCACAAGCTGTAATATTTGGTTGTGTCGTCTTTTGCTGTGAACGTGGCTCGCGTTTGCTCTGACACTGTCTCGATAAGCTCATGCGATGTCACAGCATTTATTGGCATCCATAGTGGCATTAATTTGTGGCCAAGATCTTGTATTGATGATGGGAGAGTCGCGGCGCTGCGTAAAGTCTTCTCCAGCACATTATCCCAAAGATTAACCTCAATGGGGTTAAGGTCTGGACTGTGCGGTGGCCAATCCATGTGTGACAATGATGTCTCATGCTTCCTCAACCACTCTCGCACCATCTGAGCCCGATGAATCCTGGCATTGCCATCTTGGAATATGCCCGCTGTGCCATCAGGGGAGGAAAAAACCCTTTGATGGAAAAACCTGCTCATACAGGGAGTCTCCTGAGAACATTTTTTGGGCACATAACGTTGCTGAACCGAGACCTGACCAGCTGAAGCACATCCAGATCATAAGGCTAGGGACAGATGAGCGCATTTTCTGCGGCCACCGTCAAAATGTACGTCGATGCGTGCGCACGCATTTTTTCACGGAATACGCTTAAGTGGTCAGACGATGCGCAATTCTGGACGTATTTCATGACGATGGGGTAAAAAGAAGTCTAGGGAAATCCGGCTGTTTGAACGTTATGTTGGCCGCACACTAGCAGCGTCTGACGTCTCCTAATCACGCACACACGCTGCTATGCGGACGCAGCGCACTCTGTACGTCAGTACCAGCGGTTTAACGTTCTCGAAAAAATGCGTTCATTTTCCACTTGCGTTGCGCGGCCGGACTTTTGTGCGACCGTACTTCGTATATTGGCTGTCATTGCCCGGCATCTGCTGCTAGTGCGGCCGTGATTATGTGCGCCAGAACGCGCGTTCGCACTGCCTCAGTCTGACCCTAGCCTAACAGGTTTGTAGGTGGGGGCTTTTTATCTTGACCAGGCAGTGGATATATGACATCCTAAGTACCAATAAGATAATATTTTACACGGAGCTAGTACTCACACAATACTATATATATATTTTTTTTTTTTTAATTTTGTGTTTTTTTTTAATTAAGATGAAGGTTGCATGACTCCGAACGCTGGGGCAGCACGCACACCAGAGGGTACATTCACCGTGACAGTTAACACATTGCTCGGCGTTACCCGATGTTAATTACTCGAGTACACGTTAATTAGATAAATCCTAAAAAAAACTCTGGCAGGATTATGCCCTCGAGGACAGAGTTTGACACGTTTGAATTACGGCTAAGCAAGCAAAGGATGTATAGGAGGAGCAGCGAGCCCAGCGGAGACGTGCAGCTGCAGCTTAAAATAGAGGGTGGAAATAAATGATCACATATACTGTATATGCCAGGTCTTTTATGATGATTCAACCAGAAACCCTTCAATCTTATTAATATTATATCCGTGAAAAAAAAAAATGCTTTGACAGTTTTCTTTGCAAATTCCAGGTGACATGTGACAATGTATCAGTGTGAAAAGAACGGAACCTTGTGAGAAATAACTATGTTGGTGCCATATGCGGTTTCTCAGTGCAGACGGTTTCCCGAGATGTTGAGATCATGTAAACGAGACATGATTGAATAATACAGTAGCAAGAAGCGCAAAGTAAAAGAGCAATGTCCATCAGGTTCAGCCTGTTATAAGGGCAGGTCCCTAGGGCAATCTAGGCAATCGCCTAGGGCACACTGCCGCCTAGGGCGCCGCCGGCTCCAACCCAGGTGCCATTATTGTACCCGTTCCCCAGCACTAATGCATTGTACGGTTAAGAATAAAAAGTTCCAGTGAAAAAAAGCCTATTTTAAAAAAAAATCTGAACCCCAAATTTCACCTGAAAAATCCAGAAAAATACCTAAGAAATTCTAAAAATTCAATAAATAAAAAGGCTTTTTGCTGCAGATTAAAAATATAGACGGTTGAATCTTGTGGGAACATTGAATCCTATGGGCTTTGCACACGGCAGGTTTTCCTATACAATGCATCTTCTCACGTTCCCCCGAAACGCGCCGGCTTAACCACACAATGCATCTTTTACACGTAAACTACATCCAGCGAGCCGAGAGACACCTGCGCTGCATTCCGTTCAATCGCCTCTTAATCGCCTGTTAATTTTGGGTGGGGACTTTTGAGGGGTTTTTTTTCCCTTTTTTCTTCCTTTTCCGACAGTTAACGCCAGGGTTGAGCAGTGGGTATATTTTTGTGATTAGCGTCGGCGTTAACATAATCGCCGTGACCAAACGATCTGTTGGTTAGAGGGAAAGTGCTCTGCAGTGCTCCCCATGATAATTATAGGATGCGGTAAGTACGGTAAGCTTGCGTTATGAATCGTTAATTACCGCGCGCTAAGTGTTTATCTCCGTTTGTAGCAAGAGGCAAACGATCTGTTGGTCGGGCGCTAGACTGAATTTACCTGGCGCTAACGCACAAACAGGCTGACGCTAGGGTTAGCTGATACCAGCTGATAGAGATGGGCCGAAAGGTTATGATCTGCCGACATGTTTCTATATGGGACAGATTCATTTTCCAGTTCATTTATTGAGGTGTCCATCCATCGATTCGAATTTTGAACAGATTGACGAACCGGACAAAATTCAGCCGATTTTTCATTCCGTTTTAGAATGTACGCACATGCGTTGTTTATATGATGCAGTATTTATCTTTCCATACTACATGCTCATGCGAAGAGTCTTATGTTTCATCCATGGCCCTAGATCCAGTGGTCACCAGGAGAGAGGGGTCAGACTGGACCCAGTGGTCACCAGGAGAGAGGGGTCAGCCTGGATCCAGTGGCCACCAAGAGAGGCATAAGCCTGGATCCAGTGGTCACTAGGAGAGAGGGGACATTCTGGATCCAGTGGTCACCAGGAAAGAGGCATAAGCCTGGATCCAGTGGTCACTAGGAGAGAGGGTCAGTCTGGATCCAGTGGTCACCAGGAGAGAGGGGACAGCCTGGATTCAGTGGTCACCAGGAGAGAGGGGACAGCCTGGATCCAGTGGTCACCAGGAGAGAGGGGTCAGCCTGGATCCAGTGGTCACCAGGAGAGAGGGTCAGCCTGGATCCAGTGGTCACCAGGAGAGAGGGGACAGCCTGGATCCAGTGGTCACCCCTCACCAGTAGAAAGTGGTCAGCCAGGATCCAGTGGTCACCAGGAGAAAGTGGTCAGCCTGGATCCAGTGGTCACCAGGAGAGAGGGGTCAGCCTGGATGCAGTGGTCACCATGAGAGAGGGTACAGACTGGTTCCAGTGGTCACCAGGAGAGAGGGGTCAGTCTGGATCCATTGGTCACCAGGAGAAAGTGGTCGGCCTGAATCCAGTGGTCACCAGGAGAGAGGGGTCAGCCTGGATCCAGTGGTCACCAGGAGAGAGGGGTCAGCCTGGATCCAGTGGTCTCCAGGAGAAAGTGGTCAGCCTGGTTCCAGTGGTCACCAGGAGAGAGGGTTCAGCCTGGATCCAGTGGTCACCAGGAGAGAGGGGTCAGTGTGAAACACGGTCACTCCTCACCAACTCTGACTGTATCGCAGTAGGCGCAGGAATGCGCGGCACATCGCAGTTTTGTTTCATGCCGGTTAAAAAAAGAGTCCGGTAACCTGTGTTTGTTCCTCGGCCCCGGAGAGGCGCTTTGTAAAAGCCGGATCAGGGTCATGAATTATTTATCGTTACTCCTATAAATTCTTACAAAGTCAATGTTTATCCTCTACACCCCGACTGCCATTACCAATTGTCAACATTAGTTTCTGTTGTGAAATCTTGTGTTAATCCCAAACAAACAGACAAACATAAAATGTATCGCACACAACCCAGGCAGAGGAGAGAGGCTGGAGGTACCTGCTGCAATGCATGATGGAAAAATCAATCTATGAGCTTATATTTTTACAGTTTTTGTTGTAACATATATATATTATCTCATATATTTGAATGTAAACCTGCAAGTAACATGGTCTGGCTGAGGGACGCACGATTTTCCTTCAGACTTCCCGATCGCCCGGCAGTCCTTGGCTGTCACCTGGTTCTCGAGACGCTTGAGGGAATATACACCATGAGTTTGATGGTGCTAAAATGGTTAAAACCAGGGCCTTTAAAGCCTATACATGTTTATGAGCAGCACTGATTGGCTGCTTGGCAGGGCAGTATGTTATCCTGTTACGCATGCGCCAAAGAAGCACACCACCAGGAGCGTGGCTGTGACACCGATAACATAAATTAAATAATTGAAACCTGTTGAACTGAATCACCAAAAATCAGGGCATTTCACGGACAATCCGGTGCTGTTCGGCGTTCTCTGTAGATTAACCATTGCCTCTCTATGGGGGATTTTACTGCCGTTGAACAGGCACCGAATGGCACCATGGCGCTGTCCATTGCCTGTGGTGCTAAATACTACAGATTCAGCACCACAGCCAATGGACAGGGACGCGGTGCCGAGTTTAAGTGAAACGGTTATTGATCCGTAAAAACAAAATCAATTTGTTTTATACCGTTTCGGTCTGAATCGTTTGGTCTTAGTTTCGTTTTTGGACCGTTTCGGACGGAACCTTCCGGAATACGAATCGGGAAACTTTAGTACAAATTTTGATTCGGAAACTAAACGAAACGCACATGTCTAAAAATTTATGGTTCCACTTATTGTGATTAGCTGTTTAATAAGTGCGGAGGAAAGAGTCAGACGCGTGACGTACACACAGCTGCGGAAAACATGAGTAATGAGTATAACCCTTAGTGGATGCTCAGCTGAAGGGAGGGTCCGGCAATAAGCGGCTAATCTGAACTAAACACATTACGGATGAGCTCATCAGCTCAAATCTAATTATTATGTGCCAGGCCCGGCTTAATTGCTTGTCCTTGACATAAATAATGTCTGCCATAAGCCTATTACCCTATGTAAGCCTATTATTGCCGTAATCGCGTCGCTGTCAAAAGCACAAAACGGAAACGGACGAAGAGAGGAAAATAATGGGACGCAATTAACAGGCAAACATGGACAAGCGGCTTTCTAATCGTTACACGGGATGCACGGAGCTGATTCAGCGCTCGGTGAGGACAGCCGGAGTCTGGTAACAGGGCCGCGGGAAGCAATAAGAGACCCGGACACGGCTGCGGCACGGAGAGTAGCATCGTGTAAGGGAGCATTGGTATCCGCAGGATGCTGCTCATTGGCCGCAGTGGGTGCGAGATAAAATACCATCATTCTGCATTTGTAATGTTTGGGTCCGATTCAATTTTTTTCCGATGTTTTTTTTCCAAAAAAGAAATGTCAGCGAGTTTCAACCGAAAAATGGTCCGAATTGTGGTAGGAAAAAAAGCTGCAGCTCTGGACAATCAAATCAAATTAAATGGACGCTCTGCTCCTCTTGACCACTTTACCTTTTTAACGTGGTCAGGATGTGAAGAGTCTCCCCCTTCTCCCCTCCACTGCCCTAATCTGACAGAAATCACATAGTGAAGTGGAAGAGTTTCCTCCACGACACCCAGCATCACCAGCAGCCAGAATTTTGAATTTCCCGTTTGCCGGTCACCAGATCGGTCACTAGTGATGTCACACACAGAGAGCGGCCGACGTTACCCTATGAGACCAATCGCTGTAGCGAGCGTTCTCAGAGGCAGCGATGGATCAGATCTGTGCATGCGCGTACAGCTCCGATCCATCGCTCTGCGCAGACGCTACGGAACTTGCGTATGATTGCGTGCCGCAATCACAGAAAAAGGCGACACAACCAGATCTTACAGTGTGTGACTTTATTTTGGCCGGGCAGGGTATTAGGCTACAGGGTACATGTGGAGACCCAGTTCCGGCAGCGGAAGGGGTTGTAGAGCTTCACTTACCGCAGCGGAAGTTGGTTTTGATTATAAGACATGAAGATTATTTTTTATAGAATTCTCTATACGGTGAGACAGTAACCAGGACGGAGGAATATTCTGTGTCCGTTCTGTAAACTCTTGGCTTCTTTGCTCTGGAGGTCCGGAGATGTGGATTCTGCTGCTCCAGTCTCTGAAGGGAGACTGATTGGGATAGATGGAGAGCTGTGCTGGGATTGCTGAAGTCAGCATGGTGCTGCGCACGTATTGCTGATACCGCATCCATCTCGTTTACTCAATCAGAGCTCCTGAATGCTGAACGTCGCCTGCCCTCTAACTCCTATCATGCCTATCCAGCTGCAGCTACCTGTGGCTAGAATACCTGCGATGCGGTTATTATCACACACGTCCAACCAGAACTGATTGCATTTATCCAACCAGCTGGGTCATCGTAATGTGAGGCTCAAACACAAAGGCACCCTCCTCAATCCACTGAGCACTTACTCTGATTATCAGGAAGACTATTGACTCATAAACCACCCAACTGCACAGAAGAGGTGGCTGCTCCGAGCACACCTGTTGAGGTACAGGGCTGGATCAACAAGGAGGCTGTTTGAGCTGCAGCTCCTGACACAAGTCCCAAAATAGGATCAGAGAGAAGAGCGACAGGACAAAGGCACAAATTGGGTGAAAGGGAGGTGCCAAAGGAACAATCGGGATGAAAGGGGCAGGATAAAGGCACAAATTGGGTGAAAGGGAGGTGCCAAAGGAACAATCGGGATGAAAGGGGCAGGATAAAGGCACAATGGAGTAATAACGATGAGGTAGACTCTTAATGCGGATGATATGGAAGACTTACGTTTGGGTGAGACCCATAGAAAAGAGGCACAATGGTGACGATGCAGACACACACAATGTGGTGAGAGGATAGGCAGAGGCACTAACATAATGCATGTGGCTACAAGATACCATCTACAAGACACCAGCTACAAAATACCTTCTACAAGATACCGGCTACGGCTACAAAATACCATCTACAAGACACTGGCTACAAGATACCATCTACAAGACACCGGCTACAAGATACCGGCTACTAGATACCATCTACAAGATACCATCTACAAGATACTGGCTACAAAATACCATCTAAAAGACACCGACTACAAGACACCGGCTGCAAGATACCATCTACAAGACACCGGCTACAAAATACCATCTACAAGATACCGGCTACAAGACACCGGCTACAAAATACCATCTACAAGATACCATCTACAAGACACCAGCTACAAAATACCATCTACAAGATACCGGCTACAAGATACCATCTACAAGACACCGGCTACAAAATACCATCTACAAGATACCATCTACAAGACACAAGCTACAAAATACCATCTACAAGATACCGGCTACAAGATACCATCTACAAGACACCGGCTACAAAATACCATCTACAAGCTACCATCTACAAGACACCGGCTACAAAATATAATCTACAAGATACCATCTACAAGACACCGGCTACAAAATATAATCTACAAGATACCATCTACAATACACCGGCTACAAAATACCATCTACAAGCTACCATCTACAAAATATAATCTACAAGATACCATCTATAAGACACCGGCTACAAAATACCAGCTACAAGACACCGGCTACAAAATACCATCTACAAGATACCATCTACAAGACACCGGCTACAAAATACCATCTACAAGATACCAGCTACAAGATACCATCTACAAGACACCGGCTACAAAATACCATCTACAAGCTACCATCTACAAGACACCGGCTACAAAATATAATCTACAAGATACCATCTACAAAATACCATCTACAAGCTACCATCTACAAGACACCGGCTACAAAATATAATCTACAAGATACCATCTACAAGACACCGGCTACAAAATACCAGCTACAAGACACCGGCTACAAAATACCATCTACAAGATACCATCTACAAGACACCGGCTACAAAATACCATCTACAAGATACCAGCTACAAGATACCATCTACAAGACACCGGCTACAAAATACCATCTACAAGCTACCATCTACAAGACACCGGCTACAAAATATAATCTACAAGATACCATCTACAAAATACCATCTACAAGCTACCATCTACAAGACACCGGCTACAAAATATAATCTACAAGATACCATCTACAAGACACCGGCTACAAAATACCATCTACAAGATACCGGCTACAAAATGCAATCTACAATACACCGGTTACAAGATATTGGCTACTAGACACCGGCTACAAGATACCATCTACAAGACACCGGCTACAAAATACCATCTACAAGACACCGGCTACAAGATACCATCTACAAGATACCATCTACAAGACACCGGCTACAAAATACCATCTACAAGACACCTGCTACAAGATATTGGCTACTAGACACCGGCTACAAGATACCATCTAAAAGATGCCGGCTATAAGATATTGGCTACAAGATACCAGCCACAAGACACCTGCTATAAGATACCAGCTACAAGAAACCAGCTACAAGATACCGGCTTCAAGATACCTCCTACAAGATACCAACAACAAGAAACTGGGTACAAGACACTGTCTACAAGGTACCAGCTACAATATACCAGCTACAAGATACCATCTAAAACATGCCGGCTATAAGATATTGGCTACAGGATACTGGCTACAAGATACCAGTCACGAAATACCAGCCACAAGATACCAGCTACAAGATACCGGCTACAAGATACCAGCTACAAAATACAGGCTACAAGATGCCAGTCAGTAGATACCGGCTATAAGATACCAGCTACAAGATCCGGCTACAAGATACATGGTACAAGATACAAGATGCCAGCTACAAGATACCGGCTACAAAATACTGGCTACCAGATATTGGCTACAAGATACCAGCTGCAAGATACCGGCTACAAGATACCAGTTACAACATACAAGATACAGGCTACAAGATACCAGCCACAAGATACAAGATACCAGCTTCAAGATACTGGTTGTGGATGTGCAACCCATTGTGAGGTTGCGTAAGAGAGGGCACTGAGAACAGCTCCTATACAAAGAATAAGTTATAGGCCGGCGCCATTAAAGTATACGAATGAGCCGCTAATTCCGAACCTTAAGCAAGACGTGTGACTGTCAGAAGAGCGGCTCAAGGCGTTAAGTTAAAGGCGAAGTCAGGATAAGGTCCGGAGAGTCTGAGAAATGCCTGTGGCAGTCAGATTGGGGATGGGGTAATTAGGCAGTTTTTACTTGCCCAAACTGAAGAAATGCCAGGGGTTGACTAAAAAGGTAAAAAAAAAGAGATCACATCCTCATCTTAAAAAGCTCCATTAAATCCTCATGTCTGGCCCCATTCCTGAAAATGCAAAGTGTCCCTCTCCCTCTTTTGGCCTTTATAATGTTGGGTAGCGCCCCCAGAAAGGAAAAAATATTCTGTATATGTGGACACCGCTGTATAAAACCAAGATCCATCCAGACCTGATCCCACCCAGACCTGATCCCACCCAGACCTGATCCCACCCAGACCTGATTCCATCCAGACCTGATCCCTTCCAGACCTGTTCCCATCCAGACCTGATACCACCCATACCTGATCCCATCCAGACCTGATCCCATCCAGACCTCATCCCATCCAGACCTGATCCCATCCAGACCTTGTGCAAAATATATTTGGTAGAATTTATATGAATCCCGTCTACGGTCTGTGTTTGGATTGCAAAATATATGTCACTTGTAGAAGTAGATATTTTACGTTGCGGAGAGCAAATGTGTCAGTTTGCACTATTTTAATGATTACGTTCTGAAACAGCGTGAGATATATTTGCATTTTTCAATTTATTTAGTCTTATCATTCTTGGGAGACAGACAGTACGTCGTCATTTAAGTCATTCAAATGTTCTGAGTAATATATAATCTGCAAATCGTGACGCCCACACACACGTTAGAGAGAAACAGACAAGCCATACGGAGCGTTTCACTTATATTATATAGATACAGTCACAATCATCGAAGAGGGAAACAAAATTAGAATTTGTGGAATTTGTATTGCTCAAACTGTCAGAAAACGCAGAAAAAAATCGTAAAACAGTTTGCTTTTACCCAAATTATAATATTTACGATACAGAAGGGAGTTATGAAAAATGACAAGAGAAAAAAAGATGCGTTAAAGGGACACTACCTCTTACATAAACTGTAACTAGATTACGTGTGCATTACAAACACAACATCCTTATAAAACACATTATAGACACCTGCTTCGGGGTTTTTTTTTTACTTTGGTTGAAGTAATTGCATGTAAAAAGGAAAAACAAAACTAGTTTTTTTTTATCTCCTTACCATTTTCTTGATTTTTCCCATGATGCAACATTTACCAAAGGTCTTTCTTTACTTCCGTGGTTTATCTAATCTAAAGTATTTAACAGTTAAAATTTAGATGGAGGCGGATATTTAGATAAGGTAGCAGGGGGTGTATTGAGATGTCCAAGGTACTCCAGATAAGAGATGGCAGCTGAATGAGATAAAACAGGGAGCTTAAAAGACTTCTAATCTACCCCCTGGTGACGTCCTTTGAAAACATCCCACACAATACAATGATGTGAGTTGGTGACTGACCCGTTCACTCCATTCTATGGCCAAAGCCACACAGTGAGGAGCAAGTGATGAAAAGATACTGGGGGGGCAGTTTACATTCACAAAATATCACACAATGGATGCGCCCAGTAATACATAAAAATATCACACAATGGATGCACCCAGTAATACATAAAAATATCACACAATGGATGCGCCCAGTAACACATATAGAGGAAAATATCACACAATGGATGCACCCAGTAACACATATAGAGGAAAATATCACACAATGGATGCACCCAGTGACACATATAGAGGAAAATATCATACAATGGATGCACCCAGTGACACATATAGAGGAAAATATCACACAATGGATGCACCCAGTGACACATATAGAGGAAAATATCACACAATGGATGCACCCAGTAACACATATAGAGGAAAATATCACACAATGGATGCACCCAGTAACACATATAGAGGAAAATATCACACAATGGATGCACCCAGTGACACATATAGAGGAAAATATCACACAATGGATGCACCCAGTGACACATATAGAGGAAAATATCACACAATGGATGCACCAGTGACACATATAGAGGAAAATATCACACAATGGATGCACCCAGTGACACATATAGAGGAAAATATCACACAATGGATGCGCCCAGTGACACATATAGAGGAAAATATCATACAATGGATGCACCCAGTACACATATAGAGGAAAATATCACACAATGGATGCGCCCAGTGACACATATAGAGGAAAATATCACACAATGGATGCACCCAGTGACACATATAGAGGAAAATATCATACAATGGATGCGCCCAGTGACACATATAGAGGAAAATATCACACAATGGATGCACCCAGTGACACATATAGAGGAAAATATCACACAATGGATGCACCCAGTTACAAATATAGAGGAAAATATCACACAATGGATACACCCAGTGACACATATAGAGGAAAATATCACACAATGGATGCACCCAGTGACACATATAGAGGAAAATATTACACAATGGATGCACCCAGTGACACATATAGAGGAAAATATCACACAACGGATGCACCCAGTGACACATATAGAGGAAAATATTTTCTTAACTAAATATACAAGAGAAAAACAAACACATGTAAGATATCAGCCACATCAAATAAACACAATAAGGACATTTCACTTTTTTGGTGGTACTGGCCCTTTAAACATGTTGCCGAAATAAAAAAGACACTCCTGTTTGGTAGTGTCCAAAAATGACTCCTCCAATTTGGAAGCTTTCAGAAACAACAACTAGGCGTTGTTTTTGGAAGCAAGAGCAACTGAATAAATTTATGCCTATCGGAAAAAAAATTATTACTCCAAAATTTTATTATTTTCGGTAGCTATCAATTTCTAGGGTTAGGGTTACACCTAAGGTTAGGGTTACATTTAGGTTTAGAGCTAGGGCTATGGCTAGAAATTAGGGTTAGTTTAGAATTTCAGCTTCTTTTGGGATTAGAGTTAGGGTTACTTTAAGGGTTAGGGTTAATAAATATGTTTAGGTTACTAGTTTCTGCCCCAATGTAATTTGTTTTAGGGGTAGGTTATTCTATTGGGGTTAGAATTATCTTTCTATTTGTACTTGTATTATGGTTAGGGTTACGTTTAGGGTTAGAGCTGGGGTTATGTTTAGATATTAGGGTTAACTTACTATTTAAGATTGTTTTAGGGTTAGGTTACTAGTTGTGTTTGTCTTATGGGTAAGGTTACATTTAGGCTAGGGTCAGACGAGCGTGATTTCTACAGACTGTACGTCTGTGCACACGGACGTACCTCAGTACGGAAGACGCAGTAGTGGCCACACAGTCCGTTTTTTCACTGACGTATATTTTGACGGATGTAGGAGGGAAAATAAATTAAAAAGCAAAACCATTTTGTCCGTGAAAAATGCTGGACGTATAAATGCAGTCCGTCTGACCACGTTCCATCACTCACACACAAAGCTATGCAGACGTTGCGGACGCAGCGCACTTTGTGCGGCCGTTCTAGGGGTTGTACGTTCTTGCCTGCCTTGCGTCCATGGGCCGCAGCCGTTGTGCGTCCGCAGTTCAGTGCGGACGTACTTCATGTGTCAGGCTCCAATGGGCTTTCTGTCATGCTATCATGGACGTACTTTTAGGCGCAATCACGGACGTGAACACTACGCTCGTCTGACCCCAGCCTTAGGGTTTGTTTAGAAATGAGGGTTAGCGGACTCGCAGTGGAGGAAGTCGTGCTTTGGATGTGCTCCTCGCTGAATTGCTCTTTATTGCTGATTATTGGCACGGCTTTCCTCCTGACTGCAAATCTATTGGACCCCAGTACTGCTGGCAGGCTGGGGAGGTGTCCCTGCAGCTTTTCTTTTAGACTACCCGGTACCTGTGATTCCACCGATATCTGCGGCCTAGGAGGCGGCCGCCATCTTGAGACCTGGTTGGATACACCACTGCTTCCGGCTGCGGTTTCTCGGACGTCGAGACAAGATGGGGAAGAAAAGCGGTAAAAAGACAGAGGAGACGGAGGGCCCCCTTCAGGGAGACATTAGAGTCTCGATGGGAGGAGGTCTGAGGCGACGGCAGGATGTTTTTTCGGCCGGGAAAGCAGATGGCAGCCCGACGGAGCTGGAGCCCTTACCAAACACCCAGGTAGATATCATGGCGAGGGAGGTCCCGACTCCGACCGGTGATACCTGTGTGGAGCCGGCGGACACCGGGTCTGTACCACGTGGCTCCTCACAGCGGGTGGCAGTTTCAGCAGCCGGTCCAGTGACTGTAGGGGGGATCGCGCGGGTGCAGCCAGATCCGGTTGCCGTCTCAGATGCATCAAGGCCCTCTACGAAAGGCGACATTCAACGCATACTTGACGAGATGCGGGCTGTATGGAAGACCGATCTTAAGGAGGTAATGGGCGAAGTTACTGAATTACGGACTACAGTGGAGTCGGTGCAACAGAGAGTAGAAGTGACAGAAACATCACACTCCCAACTCACGAACCGTGTGGACTCGCTTCAGACCCATGTGGACTGTCTCTCCAGGGCTCTGGAATTGATGGAGAACCGGCATAGACGTCGCAACGTGCGGTTTCGGGGGATCCCGGAATCGGCACCCTCTGCTTCCCTTTTGGAGTTGGTTAACCGAGTGGCTCGCCACTTTTTGCATCTGCCACCGGACGCTCCTGGAATTTTTGGTACTGCGGCCCGCATTCGCAAAGCAGCAACAGCACCGGCGGAGGCACCAAGGGACATCATTGCGGTCGCTATAGACCTTTCAGCTAAACTACGCTTGATGGCTCTACCTGAGACTCGCACTCCTTTTATTTTTGAATCGAACCGCTTGTCCCTTTTTGCTGACCTACCCTTCCTGACGCTCATGGCCCGGCGCAGGTTCCGCGATGTGACGGCTCGATTACGATCCGAGGGGATCCGCTATCGTTGGGGAGTAGCAGGATCTCTGGTGATTATTCGTGGTAACATACCTCACACTGCGGCGACCCCGGAGGAGGCCTGGACTATGTTTCCTCTTCTGAGTATGTCTACCGTACCCCCACAGGTTCGGGTCTTCGCAGATGTCGTGGCTGAGGACACCGATCCCGGTTGAGTTATACCCCCCCCCCATGACTTAATATTTGTCACACTGATGATCAGGGGTCTTATGCCCCCCTCCACATTCATATTGGAGGACTTGTTATGTCTGATGGACATTATGTTTTGGGACTCTTTGCGTCTGGACAATCTGCATTCTCGTTTTCTTGTTCGGGGAGGTGTGTGGTTTTTTTTTTTTTTTTTCCTCCCTACCCCTACCCCTTCCCCCCCTTCTTTCCTCCCCAGCGATTGTGGGTTGTCCTGAGGTGAGCCACCATGGCGGCTACCATGGCTCTGCCTGTCATGCCTGGCCCTTAGGTACCCTGGCCCCGTGACATTTTTCTTCCACGGCCTCCTATGGATTTTGTCCTAGGAGTGAGCCGGGAACGTCACACTTCTGGCCATTCGCTTTCTCTCCCCTGTTCCCCCCCCCCTTTTTTTTTTTTTTTTTTTTCTCTCTTTACCGTTTTGACACTCCTTCACCTGGACTCGCTAACTGTTCTATCGTTGCCGTTCACAATTTTTACCTGCCTTATAGATCTTTCTTATGTGATGTCCTCTATATTATTCTTTGTTGTTCAGCTGACTTCTTTTCAAATAAAAACACTTTGAATTGAAAAAAAAAAAGAAATGAGGGTTAGCTTACTATTTGTGTTGGTTTTAGGGTTATGGTTACATTTAGGGTTTTGTTACTATTTGTTCTTGTTTTAGGGTTAGGGTTACATTTAGGGTTTGGTTACTATTTGTGTTTGCTTTAGGGTTAGGGTTACATTTAGGGTTTGGTTACTATTTGTGTTTGCTTTATGGTTACATTTAGGGTTGAAAATTTGGGTTTGGTTACTGTTTGTGTTTGTTTTAGTCTAGGGTCAAACAAACGCATTTTTCACGTCTACCTTCAAAAAGTGCGTTGATGCGTCCAAATGCATTTTTTCACAGAAGACGCGATAGCGGTCATACGATGCGCACTTTCGGACGTATTTTTTACGGATCCAAACCAGGAAACTTTGGGTTTCTGGACGTTATGTTGGCCGGACATGAGAAGCGTCTGACGTCTCCTAATCACGCACACACGCCGCTATGCGGACGCAGCGCACTCTGTACGCCAGTACTAGCGGTTCTACGTTCCCTAAAAAATGCGTTCGATTCCCGCTTGCGTTGCGCGGCCGAACTTTCGTGCGGCCGTACTTCGTATATTGGCCGTCATTGGACGTGATTTGCTGCTACTACGGCCGTGGTAAAGTACGGCTGCACGCGCGTTCGCACTGCGTTCGTCTGACCCCAGCCTTAGGGTTAGGGTTACTTTTAGGGTTAGTGTTAACCCTAATCTCAACAATTTCCCTAATTTTTGCTTTATTTTCTGCTCTTTATTCTTGATGCACCTTTCTTGACAGCAATGAGGGGCTGATATGATTTCCACAGTAACCAACATTTACCATGCCACATCCAAGAGAAATCCCAGTTTAGCGAACATACCTTTTTGTGCCTAACAAGAGGATCGCCGGGCCCTCACTCGCTATTCTGCCCCGATGCAATGTGTCCGTCAATGCTCCACACCTCCCTGGTTCTGCAGACATTAGATTTATTCATTTTTTTTGCTCAGTACATGTGCCGGATTTTAATAAATCTTGCGGCCATGACGGATGTTGCTCACGCTTCCCGGCTAAATGACTGATTTAACGCTGCGGAGCAGCATGAAATTTTTCATATGTTTGTTATTAATGGTATAATTAATATAATAGCTGTTTTTTTTTTTTTATTGCACAATAGCAATCAATGCAAATTGCCCAACAATCCTCTAATGTCCTCTGTTCTAATAACATTTTGTGATTTGACTGATTTGTGTATTTTAATCCGTTTTATTTATTTATTTATTTATTTTTAAAGCAGTGGTGGACATTCAAATTCCATCCAGGGGTACCATCGCCTACGTCGCCATCTGCTGGTCACCGGGCGTACAGACAGTGATGTGACAACTGGATACTTAATCATCAGACTTTGAGGATACAAAGAAGAGATATTGAACACCTTCACCAAGGCCACCAGGCAGGGATTATGGGGCACACCGGCAAAAATGCATTTTGTTTTACCTGTGCCAACACCAAATAACCCGGCTTGTATAAAATCACTTAAAGGGATATTATAGAACTAAATTGGCAGGGGGGGACAGAAGGGTTAAACCTTCCTGACCCCCGTCCTGACCCCCTCCACAACTCCCTTCTCCAAGTATGTGACTTTAAAGTGAATTTTTAAAGGGATGCTCTAAGCCAGGGGTCACTAACTTTGGTGCTCCTGATGTATTGAAACTACATGTCCCATGATGCTCGGGTACTCATTAGATTGACTGAGCCTCATGGGAAATGTAGTTCCAAAACAGCTATGGGACCCAGGGTGCTGACCTGTGCTCTAGGCATTGCGACCACTCAATGTACACCTTCCTACACCTTACCTCTGCAAATGGAAGGATTAAAAAGTAATCGTGGAGGTTTTTAAGGTAACCAGTAAAACTTTAGTAAAAAAGGCATTTTAGCAATGGAAATGTTTTACCTGTTTTTCTGTCTACGAGGAATTTATTCATTTATGCAACATACTGCAGACTACTTCTTCCTGCACCTAATCTTCCCTGTTCACAATAGAGGATGGGTGCTTCTGCTGCCCTGTGCAGGGGAGGGGAGGAGGGTTGATATTAGGTTACAGAGTGAAGCAAGAGGACGACGGAAAGATCAGCTGTAAAACACAAAAGATTCTCAACGCACCTACTTTTCATGTGACGAAGGTGAAATAAGTAAGTTACTACCGAGATTGAGATATCTCGGGCTTGAAAAGGCACCATCCGGTGCCCCGATATCAAGATATCTCGATCTGCAGCTTTGCAGCCCAAAAGCAAATAAAATTAGTTTGCTGCAAACGAATTTCATTTGCTTTTAGGCTGCAGAAGGTGCCCTCAAAGTTTTAGCCCTGTGGGCATAATGCCTAAAGAGCTAAAGCTGTGTAAAATCGGCTAAAGAGTGCACTGACATCGGACATTCAGCGGCAGATGCAGGGAACACGAGCTGCACCTGTAACGGCTGTAACTCAATTTGACAGTAGATGGCACCATCTACTGGCCAAATATATTAATACAGTAAGAAATTCCCTGGGACTATGTCCAAATATTTCTTACTGTATAATTAATTAAAAATGATTTATAAAAAAAAAAAACCACTGTTTTTTTAAATCCCTTGGTAGTGAAGGGGTTAATCATCACGCATATTCAAAATGTTAAAATATATTTAAAATACAATGGAACGCACCAAAAAAAATCCTTTAATTTTATTTCCCATGAATGATACTAATATATTCATTAATAAATATAGTTATCATTAAAAAATATATTATGTGTAAATAAATGAGATGTGAGAGTGTAGGCCAGCGCACACCTTCAATGAAAAATCCAAATATTCCCAACACATACCACTATGTAAAGGTTATTCCTGAATTCCGTGAAAATGTAAGAATAAATTAATTTCCTTATCTGGATTTTATCCTTTTTCCTTTTCAGCCTGTCGTATGCTTTGTGCTCCAGAGAACCTTCATTGAGCGCATCACGCCAGCTCCAGCCTGAGCTTCCCCTTCTCCCTCCTAATCTAGATGGTGCATGGGCGCACGCCGGTACCCATGATGAATAATTCATGTGATACTTCCCAAAATAAAAGGGAGGTGTTAATGCTGTCAGTCGGTGTGTTATTTGCTGCAAGAAATTTTTTTAAAGGACATCATTAAATGAATATTAATAAAATATACTTGAAAAATTAATTTTCCCCTCATTTTAACAGAATATTAAGAGGTGGGGGAGGGGCTGCTGATATGGTTACCCATTTAGGTATTCTCACTGAACATCATGCCGAATAATTATATTACGAAGCTTTTAAACAGCAGCAAGAAAAGTTAATTATTTTAATTAATTTTTCTATTTACCAGATTATCACCATGTGTTTGTCTGCGGGAGAATTGGGACAGGAAAGTGGAAATTTTTTGGAGAATAGGGGGTTTAATTTGGATATCTGTCCAACATTTTTTTAAGTGTGTAACCCTCCCCCCTTTTTCTTAGGACGCATCTCCATCATCACTAAAAAGGAATATAAATTAAGACTGTTGGGATTTTTTGCTTTATTATTATTCTTAATTATTATTTCTGTCAATATTTTTATTTATTTTATTTTTTACATATTATATATATATAATCAATATCATACATAGAAACATGTTAAAAAGAGAGAAAAATAACAAAAAGTTTGGTCAAGAAATAAATTCTATTTTTCATTTGGTTTTCATGTTGGGATTTTTTGTGTTTGATATTATTTATAATTATTATTTCTGTCAATATTTTTATTTATTTTATTTTTTACATATTATATATATACAGTATGTTCAATATCATACAAAGAAACATGTTAAAAAGAGAGAAAAATAACAAAAAGTTTGGTCAAGAAATAAATTCTATTTTTCATTTGGTTTTCATGTTGGGATTTTTTGTCTTGATATTATTTATAATTATTATTTATGAAAATATTTTTATTTATTTTTACATATATATATATATTTATATAAATATATATGCAATATCATACAAAGAAACATGTTAAAGAGAGAGAAAAATAACAAAAAGTTTGGTCAAGAAATAAATTCTATTTTTCATTTGGTTTTCATGTTGGGATTTTTTGTGTTTCATATTATTTATAATTATTATTTCTGTCAATATTTTTATTTATTTTATTTTTTACATATTATATATATACAGTATGTTCAATATCATACAAAGAAACATGTTAAAAAGAGAGAAAAATAACAAAAAGTTTGGTCAAGAAATAAATTCTATTTTTCATTTGGTTTTCATGTTAGGATTTTTTGTTTTGACATTATTTATAATTATTATTTATGACAATATTTTTTTTTTTACATAATATTTTTATATATTCAATATCATACAAAGGAACATGTTAAAAAGAGAGAAAAATAACAAAAAGTTTGGTCAAGAAATAAATTCTATTTTTCATTTGGTTTTCATGTTAGGATTTTTTGTTTTGACATTATTTATAATTATTATTTATGACAATATTTTTTTTTTTACATAATATTTTTATATATTCAATATCATACAAAGGAACATGTTAAAAAGAGAGAAAAATAAGAAAAAGTATGGTCAATAAATAAACTCTATTTTTCATTTGCTTTTCTTTTAGATTATTCATGGGGGTTTTTTCGTTTCTTTTATTTAAAATGAGACTGTGTGAATGTAATTTGACAGATACTGATTTTTTTATTTTATTATTAGTAATAATATCACAATTATTATTTATGCTATTTTTTTAAAAAAACAATTAGTTTTCCAAAAAGTACTTTAGCGTACAAAGAAAGAAACACACGAAAAACAGAAAGAAAAAAATAATTTAAAAAATGGGTAAATAAATAAACCGTATTTTTTTTTAGTTGACTTCTTTTTTTTTTTTTTTAATCGTTTTTGCTTTATTTATTTATTTACTTTTACGCAAAGCCAGATGCACAATCCTATTTAATTTTATTGAATATATTTTTTTTTTTTATGTCTCTTTCCCGTACGTGGGGCTCGTGAATGTGTTTGCGGCGCCCTATTCGCTCATTCCGTGTTTTTTTTTTTCGTGTCTGGCATTTTTACGAGCTCAGAATAATTGCTCTGTGTAGTATTTGTTTTGTAACGCAGCGTTCCTGGGTCATAATACAAGCAATAATGCAGGTTTGGATCGCGGTAAATGAGAGAATAAATAGGCTTTAATGTGCTTTAATGTGGACAATAAGGGTCTCCTCACTCCACGTGAATTATCCCATCACATAAACGCCGTTCAATTAGCACAAGAGGTGAATATTCTCGGTGACTTGCGCCGAGAAATGCCCCCCCCCCCGCCCTGGGGCGTCTCCTGCACAGACCGTTATATATATATTTTTTTTTTTTACTATTATGGTCGTGGTGGCTTGAATTAGTCAAACAAATGCTAGGATCGATGCATAATTGGAATTTGCTGCGAAAAGAGTAAATAAATGTTATTTATTGGCGTTTTTAACTCCCGATTCTTCTCGTTTTTAGCGGTTAATTACCAAAGCGACCGTGAAGTTTCGCGTCAAACCGAATGCCGCTATAAAGACGTCCCGGAGGTGGAGTATGAGTGAGGATCTAATTTAGGTTTGACGTTTTGGCAATAAGGTCCTGAAGAAGGGCGATAAAATACATTTAGCACAGGCCAAGATCAATACTTCTAATTTGGGTCTGAAACGGCGAAGGCGAAAGATTATTTCTTAGGCCGTAAGTCGTTTGACCGTGATTTAATCCGTCGCAATGGCTCGGCGTGGGGGAAATGACCAGCTGTAAAAGCGGCGGATTAAGAGTACGGCTGCCACATTTCCTGGACGCATATAATTTACTCATGCTGATGGGCAGTGCATGAAAAATGACACCCCGCAGCCTGTGTAATACATACACTGCAAGTAAGAAATCATAAAGGAATCCCTTGATTTCCTTCCGGCAGCATATGGATTATACATGTTGCAGGGCAGCACTTTTCCCTGTGCTCCCCCCTCTGCATGAAATAGTAACATGTGTCCAGGAAAACATGGCCGACCTGGAAGCCCTAATTAAGAATTAGTGGTTAAGTATGCACTTAACCCCTTAAGGGCCAATGCCGGAACTGTTCTGTCATAAATGCATTGACTTTAAAGACCCTTGGTCCTTAAGGGGTTAAATTACAAATGAGGGGGGGGGGCTTTGGTTTATGTTTCTATGAAGCGTTTGTAACATTTGTTATACCTTGTTGTGGCTAATTGTTACAGCCAGTCACTGGGCCGGCCGGTCATCTCGAAGGGGGCGTCAGCGGACTGAAAAATATATTAAATAATAAATATATTTAAAATGTATATATTATTTATTCAGATATTATAAATATAAACCTTTCCGTATTTAAAATGACGCACCCTACTCCCATAGGAGGTATTTTTAAGCCATCATATGCATGCGCAAGGAGTTCCCCCTCATGTCCCCAGGCCATTGGGTCCCAACCACGGTTCTCGAGTGCCCCTAACAGGACAGGTTTTTTTAAAAAATTAAAAACAGCATGCTTTGTCTGCTGAGCATCACGTCACAACTGAGTCACCTTTGCTCCCTGCGTCCGTTGCAGCATTCTGGTAGGGATGTGCGTTTCGGGTTTCGGAATTTCGGAATTTTCACGAAATTTCCCGATTCGTGTCTTCGGATTCGTCTGAATTTCCGAATCGGATCGGACCCGAAAACCGACAGATCCGAAAAGTTTTCCGAGGCAAAACGAAAAAATTTCGGATTTTTCGAATGGACTTGAAATGTGTCAAATCGAAATTTATTTTTGCTCTATTCATGATTTCGGTTCCATTCGTGATTTCGGTTCCATTTCGGTAATTCTGGAAATCGTATATTTAACTATTATCGGTTATATCGCTGATTCTGTAAATTTTGTATTTGTAAATGCGTATCACTTGTTTCTTGTGGCATTCGGGTCAGTTTAGCGTTTTTTAAATCGTTTTGTTCATTTTTTTGTTCCTTGGCTTTCATACCATTTTAATATGATTAAATAAAGTTGTGAAATGTATATTCAATTATTCATAAGAAAAAAAGGATCTTTATTTAATAAAAAAAAAACACGATAGAATCGCCAGAATTATCGTAGACACTTTGAAACGAGGAGAACAGACGTTCCGAAAAAACGAAAATTTCCAAAATTTCCGAAAAGTCGATACAAAAAACGAGCAAAGTGACCCGAAAACACGAAAAATGGTCGATATTCCGAAAAAGAAATGTACACGAAAAACGAGCCGAACCGAACCGAATCAAAACAGAAATCGGTCGAAACGAGCCGAATCGAAAATTTTAAACATCCGAACAAATCGAACCGAATCGAAACCGAAAAAAAAATCGGTGCACAAGCCTACATTCTGGCAGCTTGACAGGGAGGGCCACACGGTGTAACACGTGGAATAGTGTCGCACATTACACCGGACGTGCTGAAACCCTCACAACAGACAGCAGTGATCCCGTTAGTGATAAACGTCCTGCACAATAACTCTCCTCCTCCTCATCGCTCTCCTTCCACCAGCCATGATTCTTCTCAAAGGCAATGCGCAGGTTAAATTGTTTTATTTTTACTTTATACTGATCAGTATTTTGTATCACTGTAATCATTTTCATATGAATAAATGGTTGTGGAACCAATCGTCAGAGTTTCCATTATTTATTATGGGGAAATTCGCTTTGATATAAGAGTGTTTTGGATTACAAACTTCCGGAACGAATTCTACTCGCATTACCGTATCTCTGTCTCATTCGTCGTACGTATGGTCTTCCTTCTGGTACTAACTCGCCATAATTGTATCCATATGAAAAGTCAATGCGCTACATAAAGAGAGTCTTTACTAAGGGCCATGTCAGACGAGCGCACTGTGCGCCCGTACTGACGTGCCTCCTGGCCTCCGTCTCAGTGTTGTGACGCTTCGACAGGGCAGCCCACACGCTGTAGCCGGGCACAAATTGCGCGCGCTACAGTAGGCGTGCTGTGTCTGTTCAGAAAGCCTGCCCGTCGAAGCGCTACGACGCGCGTTCGACAGGGCAGCAAAGCGCGATCCTCCATAGGCGGATCAAGCCTTGCAGCGCTGAGCACACTAACTGCACTCAGCGAGGTGGCCAGACGGGCGTCAGAGCAGAAGGAACGTCTGCTCTCACGAACATTTCTTCCGCTTTTAAAACACTCGTCTGACCCCAGCCTTACAGAAGAGGTAAAAAAGGTGTTTATTCTCTGAGTCTCAGAAGTACATGTCATCGTCGTCGTCGTCGTCTTGCGATGCACAAACAGTTGGTCCATTGCAACAATGAATCTTAAATGCAGCGAAATTGGACGTGACAGGCTCGGCTTCTGTGGACGTTGCAATGTCTGTGTGAATGTGAGAGTGTGCGTGACAGTGTGTGTATATATGATGTGTATGTGTGACAGTTTTTGTATATATGATGTGTGTGTGTGTGCGTGACAGTGTGTGTATATATGATGTGTATGTGTGACAGTGTGTGTATATATGATATGTATGTGTGACAGTGTGTGTATATATGATGTGTATGTGTGACAGTGTGTGTATGTGTGACAGTGTGTGTATATATGATATGTATGTGTGACAGTGTGTGTATATATGATGTGTATGTGTGACAGTGTGTGTATATATGATGCGTATGTGTGATAGTGTGTGTATGTATGTGTGTGTGTATGTGTGACAGTGTGTGTATATATGTGTATGCATGACAGTGTGTGTATATATGATGTGTGTTTGTGTGCGTGACAGTGTGTGTATATATGATGTGTATGTGTGACAGTGTGTGTATATATGATGTGTGTGTGTATATATGATATGTATGTGTGACAGTGTGTGTATATATGATGTGTATGTGTGACAGTGTGTGTATATATGATGTGTGTTTGTGTGCGTGACAGTGTGTGTATATATGATGTGTGTGTGTGTGCGTGACAGTGTGTGTATATATGATGTGTATGTGTGACAGTGTGTGTATATATGATGCGTATGTGTGATAGTGTGTGTATATATGATGTGTGTTTGTGTGCTTGACAGTGTGTGTATATATGATATGTATGTGTGACAGTGTGTGTATATATGATGTGTATGTGTGACAGTGTGTGTATATATGATGTGTATGTGTGACAGTGTGTGTATATATGATGTGTATGTGTGACAGTGTGTGTATATATGATGTGTATGTGTGACAGTGTGTGTATATATGATATGTATGTGTGACAGTGTGTGTATATATGATGTGTATGTGTGACAGTGTGTGTATATATGATGTGTATGTGTGACAGTGTGTGTATATATGATGTGTATGTGTGACAGTGTGTGTATATATGATGTGTATGTGTGACAGTGTGTGTATATATGTGTATGCATGACAGTGTGTGTATATATGATGTGTGTTTGTGTGCGTGACAGTGTGTGTATATATGATGTGTGTGTGTGACAGTGTGTGTATATATGATGTGTGTGTATGTATGTGATTTTCTTACATGGTAATTCAGCTGTTTAGTGGTCAGGGCGCCCCAGAACAGATCTGCAGCGTAAACGAGTATAGAACCTTGTATTGATCAGTTCGGCGTCCACCATCTGTTGTCATGTCACTCAAATCTCATCCATGCCTTTTCCTGCCCCATTTATATAGGATGTATACGTTTTAACCTGCTGCCCTGGTTTCTGTGTTAGAATTTCCTGGAATGATTTGTATCTGCGGATTTTGGGATACATGTTACTGTTACTCAGCATAATAAGGCAAAACACGAGCCTAACTCCAATAAAATGAACGACAGGGTTTGTGACTGGAGGGTGTGGCGGTGGTGTTTCGGTATTGTCCTGTGCTGGCCGTACCTGGCCGCCGAGGGCCCTAAAGACACACAGTGTTTGCCGTGAGGTTGTCAGGTACACAAACCCCCAGGCCTCCAGTCACACAATGCGCAGGCTCTGCTTTCATAGTCTAAACACTTCATTCATGGCGGCCCCTCCTGAGGGAGGCGGGAGAGTTTGGGGGGACCATGGAAACACATCCCATGAGCCTGCGGAGCTGTGGAGCCGCGGTGCCTGAACATGGAGCCCCCTTTAGTTTCGTGCCTGTGTGAGCTGTGTGACTGCGGGTGAGTTGTCCCCATCCTGAGGAATTCGTAGATTACCTGCTACACCGTGTGCAGGAATGTGTCTTTACCTCAGATTATCTGCTACACCGTGTGCAGGAATGTGTCTACCTCAGATTATCTGATACACCGTGTGCAGGAATGTGTCTACCTCAGATTATCTGCTACACCATGTGCAGGAATGTGTCTTTACCTCAGATTATCAGCTACACCGTGTGCAGGAATGTGTCTACCTCAGATTATCTGATACACCGTGTGCAGGAATGTGTCTTTACCTCAGATTATCTGCTACACCGTGTGCAGGAATGTGTCTTTACCTCAGATTACCTGCTACACCGTGTGCAGGAATGTGTCTTTACCTCAGATTATCTGCTACACCGTGTGCAGGAATGTGTCTTTACCTCAGATTACCTGCTACACCGTGTGCAGGAATGTGTCTTTACCTCAGATTATCTGCTACACCGTGTGCAGGAATGTGTCTTTACCTCAGATTACCTGCTACACCGTGTGCAGGAATGTGTCTTTACCTCAGATTATCTGCTACACCGTGTGCAGGAATGTGTCTTTACCTCAGATTATCTGATACACCGTGTGCAGGAATGTGTCTTTACCTCAGATTATCTGCTACACCGTGTGCAGGAATGTGTCTTTACCTCAGATTATCTGATACACCGTGTGCAGGAATGTGTCTTTACCTCAGATTATCTGATACACCGTGTGCAGGAATGTGTCTTTACCTCAGATTATCTGATACACCGTGTGCAGGGATGTGTCTTTACCTCAGATTATCTGCTACACCGTGTGCAGGAATGTGTCTTTACCTCAGATTATCTGATACACCGTGTGCAGGAATGTGTCTTTACCTCAGATTATCTGATACACTGTGTGCAGGAATGTGTCTTTACCTCAGATTATCTGCTACACCGTGTGCAGGAATGTGTCTACCTCAGATTATCTGCTACACCGTGTGCAGGAATGTGTCTTTACCTCAGATTATCTGATACACCGTGTGCAGGAATGTGTCTACCTCAGATTATCTGCTACACCGTGTGCAGGAATGTGTCTTTACCTCAGATTATCTGATACACCGTGTGCAGGAATGTGTCTACCTCAGATTATCTGATACACTGTGTGCAGGAATGTGTCTTTACCTCAGATTATCTGCTACACCGTGTGCAGGAATGTGTCTACCTCAGATTATCTGCTACACCGTGTGCAGGAATGTGTCTACCTCAGATTATCTGATACATTGTGTGCAGGAATGTGTCTTTACCTCAGATTATCTGATACACCGTGTGCAGGAATGTGACTTTACCTCAGATTATCTGCTACACTGTGTGCAGGAATGTGTCTTTACCTCAGATTATCTGCTACACCGTGTGCAGGAATGTGTCTTTACCTCAGATTGTCTACTACACCGTGTGCAGGAATGTCTCTTTACCTCAGATTATCTGATACACCGTGTGCAGGAATGTGTCTTTACCTCAGATTATCTGCTACACCGTGTGCAGGAATGTGTCTTTACCTCAGATTATCTGATACACCGTGTGCAGGAATGTGTCTTTACCTCAGATTATCTGATACACCGTGTGCAGGAATGTGTCTTTACCTCAGATTATCTGATACACCGTGTGCAGGAATGTGTCTTTACCTCAGATTATCTGATACACCGTGTGCAGGAATGTGTCTTTACCTCAGATTATCTGATACACCGTGTGCAGGAATGTGTCTTTACCTCAGATTATCTGATACACCGTGTGCAGGAATGTGTCTTTACCTCAGATTATCTGATACACCGTGTGCAGGAATGTGTCTTTACCTCAGAATTATCTGTGAGAAACATCATGAGGATCAAACGATACAAAGTAACCTCCGATATCCAACGCAGTGGAAAGATCTCAGGTGTATGCAGGGATATACAGGTATAGATTAAATAGGTATATACCCCTTATTCTGTATTTTACAATAAAGGACTGACCAGCCCTCCCCGACACAGGTGCCTCATTGCGGGACCTATTTAACCCTCACACTGCAGAGAGCTCCAGGAGGACGTGTGTCCCAAGCAAGAGGGTTAATATCATTGGGTTAGGAAGGATAGGACCTGCCGCGATGATGGGGTACATTGATGTTGTGGCAGGTTTATGCAATGTATGAGATTCTCCAAAAATCCCTTTTAATGCCTATAGTAAAGTGCAGTGCAGTACATTATATATGATTTTTGTATATATATAAAGTGCAGCTCCCCTGTGCTGCATACATGGTTTTAGAATTTAGGGGTACAATGACCACACACACGCACAGCTTGTGTGCACACAGTAAATATTTTGGTATATGACTCTGTGTATGTATATTTACACAAACACTGATCAACCACAACATTAAAACCACCTGTGTATATACACATAGCAACATAGAATTAATATATATATATACACTATATTGCCAAAAGTATTCGCATGAATTTAAGTGACATCCCATTCCTAATCCATAGGGTTCAATATGACGTCGCTCCACCCTTTGCAGCTATAACAGCTTCAACTCTTCTGGGAAGGCTGTCCACAAGGTTTAGGAGTGTGTTTATGGGAATTTTTGACCATTCTTCCAGAAGCACATTTGTGAGGTCATACACTGATGTTGGACAAGAAGGTCTGGCTCTCAGTCTCCGCTCTAATTCATCCCAAAGGTGTTCTACCGGGTTGAGGTCAGGACTCTGTGCAGGCCAGTCAAGTTCATCCACACCAGACTCTGTCATCCATATCTTTATGGACCTTGCTTTGTGCACTGGTGCACAGTCATGTTGGAAGAGGACAGGGCAGCTCCAAACTGTTCCCACAAAGTTGGGAGCATGGAATTGTCCAAAATGTCTTGGTATGCTGAAGCATTCAGAGTTCCTTTCACTGGAACTAAGGGGCCAAGCCCAGCTCCTGAAAAACAACCCACACCATAATCCCCCCTCCACCAAACTTTACACTTGGCACAATGCAGTCAGACAAGTACCGCTCTCCTTGCAACTGCCAAACCCAGACTCGCCCATGAGATTGCCAGATGGAGAAGTGTGATTCGTCACTCCAGAGAATGCGTCTCCACTGCTCTAGAGTCCAGTGGCGGCGTGCTTTACACCACTGCATCCGACGCTTTGCATTGCACTTGGTGATGTATGGCTTGGATGCAGCTGCTCGGCCATGGAAACCAGTGGCGTAACTAGAAACCTGAGGGCCCCGGTGCAAGAATCCATGAAGGGCCCCCCAACCCCCCCCCCAAACAAATCTATATTTTTACTTTTTTTCCTGCAATATAAAAAAGATATTATTATTATTATTATTATTATTTATTTATAAAGCGCCAGCATATTCCGCAGCGCTGTACAATAAGCACAGTATAGACAGGGTTACAATACATTGAACAACATTTGACAAACAGTACAGGAGGAGATGAGGGCCCTATTCCCGTAGGAACTCACAATCTGGGAGGGTTGGGGTTGGAAACAGGAGGAGAGGACTGTAAGGTGAGAGTGATTGATGGTTGCGTCAATGAGTTGGGTGGTAGGCTTCCCTAAATAGGAATGTTTTAAGGGAGCGTTTGAAGGAAGAGAAGTTAGGGGAAAGTCTGACAGTACGAGGGAGAGCGTTCCAGAGAGTGGGGCTGCGCGTGAGAAATCCTGCAGTCTATCATGGGAAGAGGTGATGCGGGGAGAAGCTAGTCGCAGGTCACTGTTTGACCTTAGGGAGCGGGCCGGGGTGTATTTGGTGATTAGTGAGGACAGGTAGTGGGGCACTGAGTTAGTGAGGGTTTTGTAGGTAAGGATAAGGATTTTGAACTTAATTCTGCAGTGGATGGGGAGCCAGTGAAGGGACTCGCAGAGGGGAGCGGCAGAGACAGAGCGGCGGGTGAGGTGAATTAGCCTGGCGGAGGCGTTCAGGATGGATTGTAGGGGGAGAGGCGGGACAGAGGGAGGCCAGATAAGAGATTATTGCAATAGTCGAGTCGGGAGATTACCAGGGCGTGTATGAGTTGTTTTGTGGTGACAGCGGTAAGAAATGGCCGAATTCTGGAAATATTACGCAGTTGGTATCGGCAGGAGGAGGAAAGAGACTTGATGTGGGGGATGAAAGAAAGAGCAGAGTCAAGTGTAACTCCAAGGCAGCGAACTTTGTTTGATGGGGAGATGGTGATACCCTCCACTGTGATAGAGAAGTCAGGAGGTGGGAGGCATTGGAGGGAGGAATAAGTAGGAGTTCAGTCTTTGACATGTTGATCTTTAGGTGGTGGGAGGCCATCCAGGAGGAGATGCTAGATAAACAGTCACTGACTTTTGAAAGGACAGGGGGAGAGAGATCAGGGGTAGAGAGGTAGATCTGAGTGTCATCAGCGTAGAGGTGGTAATTGAAGCCAAAGCTGTTGATGATTTTGCCCAGGGAGGAGGTGTAGATGGAAAAGAGCAGAGGACCAAGGACAGAGCCTTGAGGTACACCAACAGATAGAGGCAATGAGGAGGAGGAGGAGTTACCAGCAAAGGACACACAGAAGGACCTGTTGGATAAATAGGATTCGACCCAAGCGAGTGCTGTGTCACCGAGACCCAGAGAGTTGAGGGTCTGTAGAAGGAGGGGTGGTCAACAGTGTCAAAAGCAGCCGAGAGGTCGAGCAGGATGAGAATAGAATAGTGGCCGTGTTTTTTAGCAGTTAGGAGGTCGTTGGTGACTTTGGTGAGGGCAGTTTCAGTTGAGTGTAGGGGACGGAAGCCAGATTGCAGGGGGTCAAGTAGGGAATTGGAGGACAGGAAGAGGGAGAGGCGGTTGAAGACTAGTTTTTCTAAGAGCTTAGAGGTAAAGGGAAGCAGGGATACAGGCGGTAGTTGGATGGAGAGTTGGGATCGAGGATGGTTTCTTTAGTAAAGGGGTAACTAGCGCGTGTTTGAATGCGGATGGAAAGGAGCCAGTGGAGAGAGATAGGTTGAAGATGTGTGTGAGAGCAGGGGTGAGGGAGGAGGAGAGGGGAGGAATTAGATGTGAGGGAATGGGGTCGAGCGGGCATGTGGTGAGATGTGAGGAGGACAATAAGGAATTGACTTCCTCCTCAGTGGCTGGGAGGAAGCGACAGAGGGTGGCAGAGGGGACCTCTGGGAGTGGAGGTGGCAGATAACTATCTTGTGTTGGGATGTTGCTTCTGATATTTAGAGTTTTACTGAGGAAGTAGTCTGCCAGGTCTTGAGCGCTGAAGGCAGCTGTGGGGGGAGGTGCAGGTGGGTAGAGGAGAGTGTTGAAGGTGGACCAGAGCCGTTTAGGGTTGGAGGACAGCCTAGATATAAGAGATGAGAAGAAGGATTGTTTGGCCAAGTGGAGGGCAAGATAGTATTGCCCCCCAGCTCACACGGATATATATATTGCCCCCAGCTCACATGGATATATATATTGCCCCCAGCTCACACGGATATATATATTGCCCCCAGCTCACATGGATATATATATTGCCCCAGGCCACACATGGATATATTGCCCCCAGCTCACATGGATATATATATTACCCCAAGCCACACATGGATATATTGCCCCAGCTCACACATGGATATTTTTGCTCCCAGCTCCTGGATATATTTGCCCCCAGCTCATGGATATATTGCCCCAGCTCATGGATATATTTGCCCCCAGCTCATGCATATATTGCCCCAGCTCATGGATGTATTTGCCCCCAGCTCATGGATGTATTTGCCTCCAGCTCATGGATGTATTTGCCCCCAGCTCATGGATGTATTTGCCCCCAGCTCATGGATGTATTTGCCCCCAGCTCCTATGGATATATTTGCCCCCAGCTCTTATGGGTGTATTTGCCTCCAGCTCTTATGGGTGTATTTGCCCCCAGCTCTTATGGGTGTATTTGCCCCAGTTTATGGATGTATTTGCCCCAGCTTATGGATGTATTTGCCCCAGTTTATGGATGTATTTGCCCCCAGCTCCTATGGATATATTTGCCCCCAGCTCCTATGGATATATTGCCCCCAGCTCCTATGGATATATTTGCCCCCAGCTCTTATGGGTATATAGGGCCCCAGCTCACCTCCTCTGCTGCCGAACAGAACGTTCCTCTCCGATGTGAGCGGCCGCTGAAAGCATGCAGCCTGGCCGCTCACCGGAAACCACCTGACCAGCGCAGCCGAGTTCTCGCGAGATCTCGTGCGCTGATCAGCTAGTTCCCATCCCACACGAGCGGCCAAGCTGCAAGCCAGCGGGCCGCTTGCAGGGGGAGGAACGGCTGGCGGCGCTGCTCCCAGATTCCGGCGCTTATTGCCGGAATCTGGCGGCGGCGCTGGGCCCCCCTCCAGTGGCGGAATGCCAGGGCCCGGTCGCAACTGCGACTGCTGCGACCCTGGTACTTCCGCCACTGATGGAAACCCATTCCATGAAGCTCTCTGCGCACTGTTCTTGAGCTAATCTGAAGGCCACATGAAGTTTGGAGGGCGGAAGCGATTGACTCTGCAGAAAGTTGGCGACCTCTTCGCACTATGCGCCTCAGCATCCGCTGACCCCGCTACGTCAGTTTACATGGCCTACCACTTCGTGGCTGAGTTGCTGTCGTTCCCAAACACTTCCATGTTCTTATAATACAGCTGACAGTTGACTGTGGAATATTTAGGAGCGAGGAAATGTCACGACTGGATTTGTTGCACAGGTGGCATCCTATCACAGTTCCACGCTGGAATTCACTGAGCTCCTGTGAGCGACACATTCTTTCACAAAGGTTTGTAAAAACAGTCTGCATGCCTAGGTGCTTGATTTTATATACCTGTGGCCATGGAAGTGATTGGAACACCTGATTCTGATTATTTGGATGAGTGAGCGAATACTTTTGGCAATATAGTGTATATATATATATATGTGTGTACACTCTCTCTCGCTATATTTATATCTTGTTTGTTGTGTTATTGATATACTCAGACACACTCACCAGCCACAACATTGAAACCGCCTATGTACACACACACATAGAAACATAATATGTATATATTCTCTCATTTGTTTTATAGAAAATATCCATCTAATTGATAGATACACTGATCAGTCACAACATTAAAACCACCTGTGTATACATGCACATACACACACTCTCCGTGTATGTATATATATATATACAGTATATACATAAACACACACTCTATATAGTTTGTTGTTTATTACTTGATAGATACACACACTGCTCAGTCACAACAATAAAACCACCTGTATATACATATACACAGAACCTCTCTCTCTCTCTCTATTTATAAATATATAGATAATAATCAGAATAGTCACAGGTATCTGGTTATCTTTAGTGGCGTTGCTTACCGAATGCCCCTATACGCGGCGCTGTGACTTACTATGTTGATGAAATATATTGAAATGACAATCAGGAAGATTTAACCTGAAGCTGCTGCGGACGTGACAGGCAGGTCCATACTCATCACTTTCTATTCCATACACATCCAGAATAAATCCGGCAGCCGGTGATGAGGCCCTTATCCCCATTGTGGTATCTCAGACCTTGATCATCCTGAATAACCATATTAACGCTTTGCATGCTGGCGCATTGCTTGGCCGTGTTGGCGTGTCTGCCGAGGGGTTACTCCAGGTAACACCTGACATCCTTTCTGTCAGAGTAACAATCAGCATAAACATTACATTCACCACTGGATACATTCTTACCACAACGCCGGCCGCAACCCAGGATGCAACAGGTACAGGCAAACAGACGTGCAATGAAACACAGACATGCAGACGCGGTGTTCATGCGTGCTTTCCCTGCAGGCGACACAAGCATCATAAAAACTGCAAGAAGCAATGGCGAGTCCAGCACAAGGAAGCGCATGGCGACTGCTACCTCTCCCACTACAAAGCCACGTTCAACGCGCCACAAAGTGAGTGATAACGCTATATGTGACCTGTTTAAAAGAAAGCACAGTTACATGTTTATGTTTCCAATAGATTCGCTTATAGGCGCTCGCAGAGGGGTGTCCTCACTCGGTGAATCGCTCCTGTTTTCCACACTTTTAACACCCCCATCTACACTTTTGGGGTTTTTCTTACTTGGATCATGCTTGTTGACAGTTTGTAAATAATAAGTGTAACGTTTGGGCAGATACAGACACAAGTTTGGGGAAGGGGGGCACTCTAGCGGTTTTGGCTAATAGTGACAGATCAGAGCAGGAGACGGATCTCAGGCCGCGCTTATCACACTCACTCTCCCCCGAACATTGCAGCTGCGGCTGCTCAGGTGACGTCTGACAGACCCCGCACAGCGATGTTTTGCAGCGAGACAAGAGAAAGTGAGTCACTGCATCTGCATTGGTGCTAAAACTTTAGGGTCGTGTTCTGTAGCCCAATTGCAAATGAATGTCCTGTGCAATAACTAAAATTCCTTTAAATTGCTCCAGAATTTGCTCAAATCAAGTATACTCGATATCTTGGCAGCAGCAGCAGGTGCTTTGAAGATCGAGTATACTCAGGGGACGAGTCCTAAAAAAAAGAAATGAGGGAACTCGCCAAGATTTCTGTCCTTCAAATAGCAATTATCATCTCGCACAGAGCACACACACACACTCAAATATGATATATTTATGTGTATATATATATATATATTCAGTTTGGCAAAATGACATTATAATTCACAATAAATATGTGATTTAACAGGAAAACCTATGATTGAGCACATGCATACAAGCTTTACAGTGTGTGGGACCAAAGGGAACTCAGTTCCCTCCGTAACAATAGTGCAGCAACTGCGTTCCCACACGTCCCCCCTGGACCTGACCCCCTGAGTATACTCGATATCTTGGCAGCAGCAGGTGCTTTGAAGATCGAGTATATTCGATCTTGGCAGTGAAGGGTTTAAGTGCTTGTAAATATTCACTATTATGATTTTCTGGGGTTTACTGGTGAGTTATGAACTCCCACGTGAATAACACAGGTCGGCGAGACGCAGGCCCTAAAGCAGGGCTTACAAACTCCGCCCCTTCCAGATGTGACCGAACTACAACTCCCATGATTCCCTGGCCATTTATTGCATTGATGGAATTCTGGGAATTGTAGGCATCAAAATCTGTTGTTGGGATGTGAGTTTGACAGCCCTGCCCTAAACTATCGGACATCCTCTTTTGGATATTCAGCGTACATTCCTTTCTGTTTTTACGAGCGCAGAAAGCGTCTCTTTGGCTTGTTTTGTGCTGTACGAGTTGTGAGATACAGACATCAAAAACTTTAATGCGCATTAAAACCAAGCTGGAATTTAATTGCCGAAATATATTGGAAAAATAGTGGGTACATGTGACCGCTTTAATTCCGAGCGCGAGTTACGGATCATTTAATTTTGCTTTAGATGATCTACTGCAAATGAGATTCACTCTGCCACATCCCCGGAATGGAATTATAAGGACTTCTTGACAGTTATTGCCGTTGTAACTCTGTAATAGAGTAAGCACATGCAGTTCAATCGTTTACAAATCCTCAATAATTTTTTTTTCGGGTACAGTTTATTCCAGGAGGCATAAAAAGAAGCAATATACACAATATATATATATATATAATTCAAGGGTTGTGCACACACTGCAAACGCTGGTACTTGCTTTGGTCCGGGCCAAAAAAACATCACCAGCTGGATGTATCTAAGCAAATAGGAGCTCGCCTTCCATTGGATAATTACTGCAGTGATTAATATGTTTCAGCATAAAATGAGGTCACGTGACTCCCTGAATATACTGAATGAGCAAGTTTTCCCATCAATGGGTCTTTTCTCCCCTGATGGCACAGCGGGCATATTCCAAGATGGCAATGCCAGGATTCATCGGGCTCAAATTGTGCGAGAGTGGTTGAGGGAGCATGAGACATCATTTTCACACATGGATTGGCCACCGCACAGTCCAGACCTTAACCCCATTGAGGTTAATCTTTGGGATAATGTACTGGAGAAGACTTTACGCAGCGCTGCGACTCTCCCATCATCAATACAAGATCTTGGCCACAAATTAATGACACTCTGGACGCCAATAAATGCTGTGACATCGCATGAGCTTATCCACACGATGCCGCGGCGAATGCGTGACGCAATCACAGCAAAAGGCGACACAACCAAATCTTACAGCGTGTTACTTATTTTTGGCCAGGCAGGGAATTATATATATATATATATATATATATATATATATATATTCTTCCTCATACCTAGACCCATGGATCAAATGACCTCTCCGTGTCAGTGAATTCTGTATCTTTATTGCTCATGCTACAACAAAGAATTGATACATTGAATTCGTTGCCAATGCTTGCTAGGACATTGTAGAGCAGAGGTGCTCAGCTTTAGCCCTCCAGATGTTTTGAAACTACATCTCCCATGATACTCAGCTACTCATTACCTGGAAAGAGCCTTCTGGGAAATGTAGTTCCAAACCATTTGGAGGGCCAAGGGGATCGGAGGCTGCGCTTGGTTCTTAGAGTGCACTGGTTCCACGCACACATTTAATACCACATCAAAACCAGCATTTTCCTAATTTGCGTGCATGATTTATTCCCTGCCTTTAGAGAGTTAATCCTATGTAAAAGAGGAGTCCGAGGACCTCTTTGCTTGGCTTCAATTAACTGGAAGTGAAGAGGATGCTCAGGGGAAGTGTTTGAGGTGACACAAACAGGGTTATTCAGAGAGAGGTGAAAATCAGGAGAACTGGCAGGAGAAGAGAACAATCTAGACCAAATAGCCGATTTAGAAAGTGAGATAAATGGGAGAATTTTTCTGGTTTGGCTATTTTGACCTAGAATTTTCACTCCTCCAGTCATTCTCCTGAGTTTTACCTCTCTCTGAATAACCCTGAAAGTGTTTCATGCTATTTATGGATTCATTTTTTTACGTGTACATTCAGATGTTCCTCCGAGAAGCAGTAAGAGGCCTCCCAACACCCCATTATTTTCCAGCCTGCCTCCTATGAACCTGGTCACTACTCAAAGGTCTGAATTCATCGCTCGGCCACCTGGAAGCAGAACCAAGCCCTTCATTCCCTCGGTAAGTTTGTCGTAATCAAACAAAAATCAACACCTATAATTAATTGTAATCCATGGATAGGACGAGTCAGTTATTGGATGGACATCATCACGTTGAACCTGTCCAGATATGTCGTCTTCACCTTCTTTATAACAGGAGAATTATCATCATGAAGGTCCACATGACCCCCTGACGGACCAGACACTCTACACTCTGCATTATCCTCCCAAAGAGACGGAAAGAGCTGCAATGAAGCGACCGTCGGATACCCTGCGGCCTCTTCCACCTTCCAAATTTCAACCCAGCACCACAAACAAGGCGGACTACAAAGAGTGGAAGACTGAGCGCCAACCACATTATGGAGAACTACCAGCTATGGCAGGTATGAGAGAGGGAGCCATAAGGAGGACAACTAGAAGGGACTATTCCAACCCTACTTTTACGTATACATTACACAGTCCATTGTGTTGGTAAATGATGGCTTGCCCAACAATAAGTCCAGGTCTCCAAGTAGGTCAAGTCAAACCTGCACAACGCTTTGTCACAGGCTCCCATCGGTAATATACATCCATATTCCCTCACAGAACTGGTTGACAACCACTTATGGGAGTAAGTGAAGACAGCTATACCTTACATTTGCGCATGGAACCTGCGTAAAGCTTTGCAAAGAGTAGTTGACATGACCGTGAGTGCTTGGATGCTTGAATGATGACATTGGGGGCTTCAGATGAGCTGGAGTGTTTGCCTCCTTCCCTGGACCACTCAGTCATTCGGGACACAAAGCAAAGCTCTTTCAAAAAGCTGGTGTGATGTCTCCAAGCATATCGTCCTGGACCTCAACATTTGTTGGTCAGTGACACCCAACCAGTGTCATTCCTTCCTGAGTGTCCATGGTGCCCACTTACGTCAACTCTCTTCCCCATTTTCTCCTATGAACTCTACAGGATCTCTCCTCTTCCCTGGTGACCAACATCAGATGAAAACGACAACTCAGGATCATTTTCCAGAGAAAAGAATGACGAGAATTGCCCCGGTGAGGTCAATGGAATGTCACCTGAGCATAGAAGGTCAGAAATGTAACTGGATTCATTCAGTATTTATTGTACGTTTTTATATTACGCCAGGGGTCAAGTCTAGCAGAAAGAACTGGGCGAACTCAACAATATTGTAGCCTATCCTTCCTTACCACCGAAAGAAATAAATGCCACCCGGCCTTCAGCTCAGAGGGGAATGTCACACCGGTATTAAACTTACAGCCCGTGTGGGTTTTAGGAAAGCGTTCTGAAAACGATTGTAAATATATACTGTATTTATTCTGACTTAAAAGGAAAGATATAAATATACCCCCATAAAAACTAAGCCTTTCAGCTTGTGGGCGGAACAGGAATTCCGTTCAGTGGAGGAACTACATTCCCATGAGTTCCTGCTCGACCTCTCCTCTGTATTACACCACAAATGCATGAAAGGATCAGTAAGGAGTTAACTTCCATTGACCTCTGTTCTGTCGCTATGTACCACTGTCTGCATAAATAGTATTAGACGCCATTTCTGTTGACCTTTTTTAAAAAAAAATCTATTACTTTTTTTCTAAGATTTTTTCATCATTAACCCTTCCGAGACCAAGTTATCTCGATTTTTGCATTGTAATACATTGAAAAGCATTTATTAGCGTATCACAAAAACATTTTCACAACTTTTTAAAGCAGGATTAGTGTGTCCCGCATGGAGAAACGATTACAGTGTCTTAACACTCTCCAACCACTCTGGAAAGATAAAACTTGCTGCAAATAGCAGCCCCAAACCTCACCGTAACAAAACGCTCAGCAAACTTTACTGCAGCATTCCAGCAGCCAGGGATTTGGCAGAAAACAGGGAAAGCTGTGGGGTAAGTCGCTGCTGTACAGGGATAAGATTCAGGGGGTTATAATGAGTATAAATCCCTGTACAGTATAGATACAAGGTGTTGCTGTAATTGCCATACACTTACACAGGCATTATGTGGCACATACAGATACAAGGTGTTGCTGTAATTGCCATACACAGGCATTATGCAGCACATACAGATACAAGGTGTTGCTGTAATTGCCATACACAGGCATTATGCAGCACATACAGATACAAGGTGTTGCTGTAATTGCCATACACAGGCATTATGCAGCACATACAGATACAAGGTGTTGGAGTAATTGCCATACACAGGCGTTATGCAGCACATACAGATACAATGTGTTGCTGTATTTGCCATACACAGGCATTACGCGGCACATACAGATACAAGGTGTTGCTGTTAATGCCATACACAGGCATTATGCAGCACATACAGATACAATGTGTTGCAGTAATTGTCATACACAGGCATTATGCAGCACATACACATACAAGGTGTTGCTGTATTTGCCATACACAGGCATTACGCAGCACATACAGATACAAGGTGTTGCTGTTAATGCCATACACAGGCATTATGCAGCACATACAGATACAAGGTGTTGCTGTAATTGCCATACACAGGCATTATGCAGCACATACAGATACAAGGTGTTGCTGTTAATGCCATACACAGGCATTATGCAGCACATACAGATACAAGGTGTCGCTGTAATTGCCATACACAGGCATTATACAGCACATACAGATACAAGGTGTTGCTGTAATTGCCATACACAGGCATTATACAGCACATACAGATACAAGGTGTTGCTGTAATTGCCATACACAGGCATTATGCAGCACATACAGATACAAGGTGTTGCTGTTAATGCCATACACAGGCATTATGCAGCACATACAGATACAAGGAGTTGCTGTAATTGCCATACACAGGCATTATGCAGCACATACAGATACAAGGTGTTGCTGTAATTGCCATACACAGGCATTATGCAGCACATACAGATATTGCATTGCTAATAATCTCATTCTGATCACTACAAATTCCCATAAGCAGGAGATCTCACCATTTTATTATCTGTCTGCAGCACATTTACTGAGACAAAGGCCATTTCTGCCTGTATGCAGTGATAATGCAGACCCGTGTGACATTGTGCCAGATAAGGGACACCATCTGGAGTTTAGACCTTTTTATCCCAGCAATATTTCTGTAATGCATAAACGAATGCATGAAAGATTGAAAGTGTGCAAATTTAAATTATTTTCATTTTTTTAACTATGAGCATAATTTCTATTTTACCCTGTATTTAATTGTTAACTTTGCCTCCTGTGTTTCAAATGAACGATATGATAACATTTTGGTTTTCAACAAAAATGGCTTGGTAGTGAAGGGGTTAAGACTTAGAGTATATACTTTAACCATAACTTGTCCTTGACAACCCAAAGGGGTCGAGTTGAGAGTGAACGCACTGAAATGCATATGCTCCGCTGTTTTTACCAGGGGGAAAGGAGTCCCACACAACGAAAAAACATTATTATTTTTAGGTTTCAGTTCGATCGTTCCTTATAAAGTAAAATAATTATATATTTTTATGATAATTACCATAAACATTCCGTAACACAAAGCCCGGCTGTAGTTTTATTATCGATCCAAAATGTCAGTGTGGAATATGGGTGAAAGATGAAGATGATGACTTGGGGAGGTGGTAGGAAAAGGTCTCCGGTGAGTTCCCACACTTCTCCACGTTGGGCTCGACCCATTATCGCCCAATTTTAATCATATCTACTTGTCCTTTATCTAAGGGGAGCATGACATGAAGACCACGCACCAGTCCACGTTCTTCCCTTTACCCATGGAGAAAGTGACAAGAGCAAGGAATAAGAATGAACCGAAACAGATGGGTGAACGACCACAGATGGAGACCATCACCAAGTACCAGAGCGACTTCCCGGTGCCACATCAACCTCCAGAACCACCCAGGGCAGCCGTGCCTCCGGCAGATAATCTGATCGTGAACACCCACTACAGGTGAGACGCTAGATGCACATAAGGAAAAGAGAACATGACCCAAAAAATGCTTTCCTGGACACGTTACCATTTCATGCAGAGGGGGAGCACAGGGAAAAGTGCTGCCCTGCAACATGTATAATTCATATGCAGAAGGAAGGAAATCAAGGCAGGTCACTTGGTATACCTTACCTTGCAGAGTATGGATTCCAAATGCTGTGGGTGGCATTTTTCATACACTGCCCTTCAGCATGAATAAATTATGTGTCCAGGAAAACATGGCCGACCTGTCAGCCCTAAGTCAAGCCCAGAACCAACACCTAGGATCGCCCCGTCCTGTAAAAACATCAATACCCTGGCAGATCAGTTTTTTGTCGGAGGCCCAGTTGGTCAATGACTGCAGTTGATGGGGAGTACACTTTTCAGTGCACTCCAAGCTCTATGTTTTGACTAAAATTTGCAATTCTCCACCCAGTTATCTCTTGGTGAACAACTGCTACTTATTAAAGACACATTCTCAGAGCGTGTTCTTAATTTACACCTCTATTTTTCATTTCCTACCTTTTACGGAGTTATCCCCATGTATAAGGAGAACCCCATGACCGTTTTTCCCTCCTCCACCTCATTACCTGTTAAATACTGTGTAAAATAAAGCGCAGCCAGAAAGTAAAACTTTTGCACAGATTTTAGTAACTGTTGCATCATGGGAAAAATCCACAAAATGGAAACAGGAGATAAAAAAACTAAATTAGTTTTCCTTTTTACAAACAATGACTACAAAGAAAAGAAAGGACAGCAGTGTGTGTTTTATATAGTGTTTTATAATGTGTTTTTATTTGTAATGCACAAGTAATGTAGCTTGTGTTTGTGTCCCTTTAAGAGGGGTTGAGATACTAGATGAGTAATCCCAGCTATCGTGGGCGTTTATTTTTCAGTAACCAGTTTCAGACGGTCCAAAGAGAAGCTTTCCCTGGTTGGGACCCTTTGAGATACCCGCGCCCGGAACTCACCCACCTGAATGAGGAGCTAAGCGTTATGGATAAAGAGCGAGGAGGACAGGTGGAAGGAAACACAGTGACAAAGGTAGAGAAGTCCTTGGTCTGTTCCTTTGACATGTTCCACATCTCTTGACCTTCTCCTAAGGTCTTCGTCCATTTCTCCATATACATTCCATTAGTGGTGCACCGAAATGGAAATTTCCAGCCGAAACCGAAAATCGGGATCGGTTCGGCCGAAAATCAGACACGAGAACCTGGGCCTGAAGGCCGGGCCTAGCCGGGGACTCGCTTAATCCCGAAGGCCGGCCGAGCAAGCTGCTCGGCCGGCCTCCAGGCTCAGGCAAGCCCCCGGCCTGGCTTGGCCTCCAGGCCCAGGTTCGCATGGCTGATTGACTGCACCTACATACTCACCTACATCCTCCTACTTCGGCCCTGAGCTCCAGCGGTGACAGTCTTCTGGCTGTCGCAGGCAGCTCGGCCGGCCTCCAGGCTCAGGCGAGCCCCCGGCTCGGCTGGGCCTCCAGGCCCTATTTTGAAAGGGAAATTTTCGGCTGAATTCTCCATTTCGCCCGAAACCGAAACCACCATTTTCGGTGGCCGAAATTTTGGTGCATCTTTACATTCCATCCATCGTGTTCTTCTTCCAGCTTGCATTCCTCCCACCAAAGCCAATACCCAAGGAACCTGTGCGACGGCCACGCTCAGTCCTCCGGCCACTGAACGCAAAGTTTGATGGGTCAACCCACAGCAGAGCGGTGTTTCAGGATTGGGGGGTACAGCCACGGAAACGGCACGGGGATCCCCGAGATGGCTTCTCATTAAGACCTTTGGTGAGTCTTCCTGGTCAAATGTTTTCTGTAAAGGAACACCGTCATGGCTGCCATTAGAATACTTGGCGCTCCTCCTTATTAAACCATTGCTCGGGGCCCCCCATCCATCAGCTGCCCATTTCAATAAACTCCTCCCCTCCAGTAAGGGGATAAAATGTGTTCCTTTATGGGAGAGCTTTGGTCTGCACCTCAGTCTGGTGCTGTCCATACCAATCGCTCCCTCAGGGATGAGTCGTAACCCAGATCTCTCGGCCCACTGAGAAACGTATTGATATCTTGGGTGGCCAGTCTTCTGTGGCATGGAGATACCTTATGTTTGTGGCCCTTAGACAGAGAATTTATTGCCCCAACATCCCCCAGAGATGCAATGTAATCCTGGATTTCTGTCTTTTCAGCATACTCAACTCCATACAGCTTACAGGGCCAGCCTCTATCACAGTGTCCTCCTAGCTCCCACCTGGACTTAGTTCTCACCCACCCCACAGTTCTCATTTCATTTATACCCAACTAATTTGGTCATGTGATATTTTCAGCTACCAACCTACACCACTCTGGAACTTTACCTACCAGACTCCCTTCCATCTCCTGCTTTCCTTGTCAATACCCTGTCTTCTACTTTTCCCTCCCCTTCTCCCACACCACCTTTCTCTAGAAATGTTTTTCCCTCTCTTCCCCCTCTTGCTGCTTCTTTCCACCATCTCCCTTCTCTCTAAATCTACCCTCCCTCCCTATACACCCTACAAATTACAGCAAGCTGGAAAAGAAACCCAAATACACCATAGCCTGCTCAGCTCCTTTAACTTATCAGCTGAGTGCTGGTGGAGAGTGTTAAAATCCAGCCCTCCCACCCCCACACAACAGAGCTTTAAAACTCTTCAATCACTATTTACCAAAAAGAAAAACCTGTCCAAATTCCTTTTTATTCTGCTGCTTGCTCTGGCAAATGATGTTGAATCCAACCCTGGTCCAATAGCTGACACCATATTTAATCTCCCCACTAAAAAAGGCCTCTCCTTTGTGCATTGCAACATCCGCAGTTTACTCCCTAAACTGGATGAGCTTAAAGCTTGGTGCTACTATTACAAACCTAAAGTCATTGTGCTGACAGAATCATGGTTAACCCCTAAAGTGCCAGACTCTGCCATAGCAATACAAGGGTATTCATGCTCTAGAAAGGACAGAGCTAAGAGAGGAGGAGGAATTGTTATCTATGTTGACAACTCCATAAAGTTCACCCTATTGCAGAATCCTAGCTCCCCGGCCACATTTGATTTCCTTTCTGGTACTATTGAGATCCCATTCAGTAAAACAATTATTGTTGCTGGATTCTACCACCCACCGAGTTCCCCAGTGCAATCCCTTTCTAACATAACCCAAATTCTTAGTAAATTAGTCGCTCAAAACCAAAAAAGCGAACTGCTGGTCCTCGGCGACTTTAATGTTGATTGGCTGAATCCTAAAAACAATAAACACTGCTCACTGTTTAAGGCTTTGCAGCTAACACAATTAATCTCCTCCCCCACTCGCATTAATATGAAAAGCCCTAACCACACCTTGCTGGACTGGATTCTCTCCTCATGTCCTGATCGAATACAGGAGATAGTGATCACTGAAACTGTTAGCGAGAACGCCTATCTAGTGTACTGTGTGCGCAAAATAAGGGCCACAAAATGTCCACCAAAGGTAATAATCACCAGGTCTTTCAATAAATTTAATCTTGAATCCTTCCTAAATGATCTCAAACAGCTCCCATGGTACAGACTAAACCTAATCCCAGACCTGGACTGTGCAATTAAATACTTTCAAGCCGAGCTCCTGAAAGTCTGGAGCACCCATATCCCACTGCGCAAAGTGCGAGTAAAAGGGGCCCATCTCCCCTGGGTTACAGCTGACCTCACGCATATGTACCAGTTTAGAGACTCCCTGTGGTCAAAGTTCAAGAGTACTGGATCCATGAACGATCACTGTGAATACCGAAAATGCCAGAATGCAAAAAACAAACAAAAATGGCTAAAGCCCAATACTTCAATGAAAATTTAAACAATAACATAAGTAACATACAAGCACCCCCCGTCCACTCCCAACCGGCTGCTTTAAAAGTAAACTACCAAACTGTACAACACCCACTAGATGTAGCAAATGCTTTTTAATAATTATTTTGTTGGATGCACCACCACCCTGATTGCTAAGCTAGGAAATGACACGCAATCAGAAAGGCCGCACGCAGGTCAGGCCCCACCAACAGTGCAAAGACCCTGTAACCCAGAGAAATTCAGTTTTAGACCAGTGCCTGTCAGTGCCATCACTAAACTTCTCCATAACCAAAAAATGAAATACCAGTCTGGACCTGATCAAATCCCAGCAATGCTGCTGAAAATCAGTGCGCCAGCAATTGCAAAACCTGTCGCAACCCTAATCAATGAATCACTGGCGACTGGATACATACCCAAACTCTGGAAGACTGCAAGGGTGGTACCTATCCATAAAAGTGGAGACAATACTTTGGTATCCAACTACCGCCCAATATCACTGCTCCCTGTAATGTCAAAAATTCTGGAAAAATGTGTCTACACTCAATTACGTGATTATTATCAGTATCAGAACTATTTAACCCCAGATCAATCAGGCTTTCGTCCAAATCACTCAACTACAACTGCCCTTTTAAAAGTTTGTAATGATATCCAAGCTGGGATGGAACAAGGAAATCTAACTGGAGCATCTTCCTTGATTTTGCCAAGGCTTTTGACACAGTAGACCATGGCATCCTATTACAAAAACTTAAAAACTCTGGTATTGGTGATAGTACGTTAACCTGGTTCCAATCATATGTGTCTGATAGATCTCAATTTGTGTCCATTTCTGACAGCACTTCCCTTCCCCTCCCAGTCACGTGCGGTGTACCCCAAGGCTCGATACTTGGCCCCCTGCTATTCACAATATTCATAAACGATCTACCCAATGTCTGGAAAGCTTCAACTGTACATATGTACGCAGACGACACTGTAATCTATACCAGCAAACCAAATCTCCCACAGCTGGAGGCCGTGCTGCAAGAACAATTCACAGGGGTAGAAAAGTGGATCAAAGATAACAAACTTTTTCTAAATACTGACAAAACTGTTACAATGCTCTTTGGAACAAAACCTAAACTACACAAATTGCAAACACCCCATCTATGTGTTGGGACAAAATCAAATGGCACGCTGACCACAGTCACTTCTCTCAAATACCTAGGTATGTGGTTAGACCCAAATCTATCTTTTGGCCCCCACGTCGAAAAAATCTCATCTAAACTCTACCCCAAACTAGGTGCCCTGTACAGAAACAAATCCTGCCTGAGCCCCGCGATAAGAAAGCAGATTGTACAACAAATGCTTATGCCAGCCCTTGAATACAGAGATGTAGTGTATGCAGCCGCCCCGCAAACACACCTCCAGAAACTTACTACATTGTATAACTCATTCTGTCGCTTGGTGCTACAATGTAACTACATGACCCACCATTGTGACATGTTAAAAGAACTAAACTGGCCATCGCTGGAATCTAGACGCACCCTTCACCTTTCCAACCTGGTGTTTAAGAGCTTTTCTGGGAAGCTACCACCCTACCTGAATATGCTGCTTCCCCCGGCAGTTCCCTCATCCTATAACCTCAGATCCAGGACCAGCACCTTACTTGCAATACCGCAATACAAAAAGACAGTGGCTCGGTCCTCATTTTCCTACAGAGCACCGCAAATATGGAATAACCTCCCAGACACCATCAAATCTTCCCCCAGTATTAAGTCCCTTAAGAGCTCCCTATTAACATTCCTCAATACGGAATGCACCTGTAAACATGTAACATATGACTTTATTTCCTACATATTTATTTTTCTGTTAATCTGTATATTTGGTCTTGTGTTAATATCTTGCATTTTACTATTTTGTATTTCTGTAACCACTCGATGTTCTCGAACCCAGGACATACTTGAAAACGAGAGAAATCTCAATGTATCCTTCCTGGTAAAATCCTTTATAAATAAATAAATAAACTGCCCAGGTTTAGGCCTGGGCCCCTGAACATATCATGGGCTGTCACCCCCTTATGGCTGCCCTGAACATCATCAATTGGTATAGGAGACCTGGCCAAGGCCCACCCACGTAAACATAAAACCAAGGGCTATGACCCATGTCATGTATAAATTGGAAGCAGCACCCCCATTTAACAGCACTGCAGCAGTTTGGCGGCTCTGCAGGGGTGGAGATTTCCATGACACGTGGCTCATCCAGTCCTACCAGGTGCAATGACCGACAGGAAGCAGAAATTGTAAGTAGGTCCCCAAAAAACCAATGGATTGGACCCAGATTCAGGCAAAATCATTGGTCATGGGGTGCATCCCCAACAGCTCTGCCGCAACGTGTAGGCTCCGCAGGGATAGAGACTTCCAGGTGACATGACACATGGCACGACCAGGCACAGTGACTGGAAAAATAGGTGCCGGTAACAGAAAAGGGCAAGCGGGCCCCTACTAGTGGACAGGACCCATCTTATGGCATAGTCAGCTTCACGCAGCACCCCCATTCGACAGCTTTGCTGCAATTTGGAAATTGTGGTTACTGATCTATAACCACCAAGCAATAAACACCCCAATGCTACCTTCGCAGGCCAAGCTGGACGGTACAACCACAACTGGCACCACATTTGTGCCGAAAAAAGGCGAAATGGTGAAGAACTGTAAGCCAGAAAAGGACAATATTGAGCTTTTCGGAGACAGAGACTTTACTACAGTGCACAGACAGACATACAGGTATTTATGAGAGCGCTAATGTGTGGAATAACCAGGGGACGGCGATTTTGCTGGTAGTTGGTTATAAAGTATTTATCAAGCGCTAACAAGGTCCGTAGCGCTGCACATTGGGAGAGACAGAATAACAAATATACATACAAGTTAAACACACAGAACAGTAGGAGAGAGGACCCTGCTCAAGAGCTTACAATCTAAGAGGAGAGGGGTGACACACTAGCTGAGGGTAAACAGCAGAGTACAAGTAGTAGCGGAGCGCATGGGGGGCAGTGCGGGAAGAAGCATGAAATGTACAGAGGGGGACTATGGAGTGAGCGGATATACTTCTCTAAAGTAATGTGTTTTCAGAGACTTCTTGAAGGACTGGAGAGACGGGGAGAGTCTGATGTTGCGGGGAGGGAGTTCCATAGAAAGGGGGCGGCTCACAGCAGTCTTGAAAGCGGGAGGTGGGGGTGCGGGTACGGGGAGCTGATAGTATCAGATCATTGGCCGAGCGCAGTGGCTGGGCGGGATGTACCTACCAATAAGAGAGGAGATATAGGCAGGGGCGCAGTTATACATGAGCACCAATATTTTGATTTGAATTCTAAGGGAAACAGGGAATCAATGTAGAGACTGACAAAGAGGTGAGGTGTGAGAGGTGCAGGAGGTGAGGTGTGAGAGGTGCGGGAGTCGAGGTGTGGGAGGTGAGGTGTGAGAGGTGAGGTGTGAGAGGTGCGAGAGTCGAGGTGCGGGAGGTGCAGGTGAGAGGTGCGGGAGTCAAGGTGCAGGAGGTGAGGTGTGAGAGGTGCAGGAGGTGAGGTGTGAGAAGTGTGAGAGGTGCAGGAGGTGAGGTGTGAGAGGTGCGGGAGGCGAGGTGCGGGAGGGGAGGTGTGAGAGGTGAGGTGGATGAGCCTGGCACAGTTGTTCATTACAGACTGCAGAGGGAGAATCTGGGATCTCTTAAGGCCAGAGAGGAGGTTGCAGTTGTACGTCATCGCTAAAAGTAAGATTTCAATGACAGTGCAGTGATTTTTAGTTCGGCAAATATCACTGGATCGAACATGGTGGATGCACGATCTATCGCCACACTCCTCACCCTTCTTTCCACCGTAGCTCCTGCTGACGTTGTTCAGAGTATGTCTCTAATGGAGAGTCTACTGGCGTCTCCAACATAGTTTATGCTGAAGAAACATAGCATAGATTTTCACCGTAGCAAACTTTCCACCTTAGTGGTTATTCACGAACCTCCAAATTGCACCGGATGGAGAATTTCAGAGTTCGGTGCATTTTCGCACCAATTCTTCTATTCACAAAGCTGTCAATTCACCAGCACCGAAAACGCCCCATAGAGACTATAGTGTCTTCTATTCACAGAATGCAGAATTGCACCGAAATTCCAGCAAAATGCCCTGATTTTCTGAGTTTCAATTGGACAGCAAATCCCATAGGTTTCAATGTAATAAATGGAATATCCATCGTAATTATTTTAAGACCGTTTATTCTTTTCATTTTTTGAAAAACTCATTTTTGTATTTTTTTCTTAGACAACATTCGTGATATTTTGTTATTAGATTTTTTTATTTTGCAACCGACATTTTTATTACTTTTTAATTACTTTTTTTTATTATTTAACACATTTTTACTACATTCTGTGGATTTAACCTCCTATTAGGAGTCTTCCTTTTTTTTTTTCCCCATCGCCAAGCCAAATACGCCGAATCCAATTTTGCCAAAATACAGTGACCGTTTGCAAAATAGCGATTTTTCCGTATGTTCGCCGAAATGGAATCGCCGAAAAGCAGCGAGACAAAAGCACCGTGTGAATAGACCCATTAATGTCAGTTGAAGTTAGTTTCTATCGGCGATCAATGGAGATCGTTGCTTTAAAATCACCAAAGTTTATTTCCCGATGTTGCAAACAATGACAGAGCGACACTGAATGGACACTTGTTGCAGTTTACCTATTCTGCAGAAGAATAACAATGGCACCGTTTACAAAACCCTGTCGGCCATTGTCGGCACCAGCTTCCCCGGCCAATGTTGTATTTTCCGTCTCTAGGTAGTCGAGGTTCACCGGCGCTGCAAGAATGGGGATATTTACAGTTGTTGTTTTTTCATTTAATTAAAAAGAAAAAAAAAGTGTCAATACGTGGAAGGTATGTCACGGTGCGTCACGGAAGATGTGTCATGGTTAATGTCTCTTGTCTCTCACAGGATGCCGACGCTACCCAAGTGTCAACTGCAAGTCTACCTGGAGCAGATGAGGGAAGAGAAGACTCCAAGGCAGTGATGGGCTAAAACAGGGGTCAGCAGTCCTGACCCTAAAGGTGTTTTGGAACCCATGAGGCTCAGCCAATCTAATGACTGGCTGAGCATCATGGGAGATGTAGCTCCAAAACATCTAAAAGGCCAAAATTGCTGACTCCTGGACTAAAGGTGGTCCAGCCACTTTCCCGATTCATCCTTCTGCAGTAATTAGTCTGACAAGGCATTTTAAATCAGAGATTTAATGATCTTTCTAATTTACTCAAATAAAATGAATTATTTGACAATATGTACATTTTGCGACTTTGTTATAATTTCTTTCATGTCGTCCCTTCATAAATCGCCTCTTGTCCCACATAGCTCCATTCCCACATCTCTCCATCGCGGTTCCTTCAAGCTTCCCAACGTCAGGTAACAGCTTTGAACAAATCGCTCACCCCTTTACGGTCGTACTTTCTCCGATATCCAATATGGCTCCTGTCCTATCCACTCAAAAGAAACCAAGATCTCCACTCCCCCAACAACATTTGCAGTGGGGCTCCAGAACGTGCTCCCAAATTTTCAGCACCTTAAACAAGCATGTTGAGGCGCTGAAGTGGTTTGAACTGCTTGGACATCCGAATCCCTTTCACAGAAACACAGAGCTCCAGCTGTATTATTATACATGCAGTAGCACTTTATAACCAGCAGGGGGAGCCCTCTGCAATCAGATAAGCTGTCCATGCAATGCCTGTATGAGCAGTACATATATTTTTCAGTGTCTGCAAGGGAAAAGTTTCCGTAAATCCACTGCATCCTGGCATTGGTTTTGTGGAGGAACAACAACAACTCTGTTGTGAAGGGGTTAACAGAAAGGCACAGACAATCCATTGACTTTTCATGCATGGTCACTATAATTTACTGAACCAGTGAGATCAGGATGGCGTCAGCAGGCGAGTCTTGTTTGCAGGAATGATATCGTCACCATAGAAACCCACGAGTCAAGCATTAAGTTACAATTTCCACGGACAGCAAAATGACCCGTTATTACTCACATAGCGGGGCGTGTTTTTTTCTTCAAAACCAAGAGCCAAGTGCATGAAATTCTGATAAACATAGGAACTTCTTTTTCTAACTAAAACTCAAGAAATTAATAAAAGGTTTTTTTTTGTGTATGTGCTGCATAATGCCTGTGTATGGCAATTACAGCAACACCTTGTATCTGTATGTGCTGCATAATGCCTGTGTATGGCAATTACAGTAACGCCTTGTATCTGTATGTGCTGCACCATGCTGTGTATGGCAATTACAGTAACGCCTTGTATGTGCTGCACAATGCTGTGTATGGCAATTACAGTAACGCCTTGTATCTGTATGTGCTGCACAATGCTGTGTATGGCAATTACAGTAACGCCTTGTATCTGTATGTGCTGCACAATGCTGTGTATGGCAATTACAGTAACGCCTTGTATCTGTATGTGCTGCACAATGCTGTGTATGGCAATTACAGTAACGCCTTGTATCTGTATGTGCTGCACAATGCTGTGTATGGCAATTACAGTAACGCCTTGTATCTGTATGTGCTGCACATTGCTGTGTATGGCAATTACAGTAACGCCTTGTATCTGTATGTGCTGCACAATGCTGTGTATGGCAATTACAGTAACGCCTTGTATCTGTATGTGCTGCACAATGCTGTGTATGGCTCTGACATGATTAGCAGTCACTCTAAATGAGGCCTGTCAAACTCCGGCCCCCCCAGATGTTCCTGAACTACATCTCCCATGATTCCCTGGGGATCTATGGCTTTGAAAGTATTCTGGGAATTGTAGGCATTGTCATCTATGGGGCCGTGTGTTTGACAGCCCTGCTCTAAACACCAAAACAAAAACAAACGCAAAGCATTTCATTTATATATATATAAAAAAAAGGAAAAACAATTTAATATAATTACAGGCTAGGATAAAATCACCAGAAAGAGCACGGGGAGAAAAACAACCGTAAAGGACATTAAAATAATCTTATAAACAAGAAAATCATGAGAACTTTCTATGTTGACATTTATCCCCAATGCTTCTGGCACAACTCCGCCATAAATAGCAATACATACCCATAGGGTACATCGCCCGCACGCCCCGCGTCCCCACCTCGGCTCCGAAAAAAAATCTCAGGTTGTATCAAAACTAGGAGGTTGGAGTTTAGTCGAGTGGCCCTTTTCGAGTCGGCTAAAACACTCATTTTGACGGCCCTGAGAATAACCATAGAAAAAGCAGATTGTAGAATGTGTGATCCTCGATGCGGTGTCCCACATCCCACGCAGAAAAGGAAACACTGGTGGACGTCACTCCCTGCGGAAAACACACACAGATAACACTGTATCTATGTGCTAGACCAATATAGACGGGCCCTTGATCCTGCGCCACGCACGCCCTGCAGGAGGGTCACATGTCTTCTACGCTCCATTTGTAAGCCGTCTCCTGCACGGCCTTCTTCTCAGACTGACGAGCAAAGTACTGTTTTTCAAATCCATTCGATCTGCAGAAAAAAATATACGTTACAACATGACCGGTACTGGACCTACAGTTCTGCCGTCTTAATGTTGGCACAATTCTCATATATATGGAGGGGCACACGTAGATGTAGATTACACAACGAAACGCGTCGGATGTGGCCCCACGCTTTTATTTGTTTTATTGAATAAAAACAGCCTGTTTGGTATTTTTCAATATTACTTCAAGACGGGGATTCAGCAGTGATTTTTGGAGGTACTAGAGCAGGCCTCAAAATTTCAAGTCCCAAGCTACTAGCCAGGCCTTAAGAGTTACTCGCCACTAGTTGCCCCACCTAACCAGCCCTGCTTCTGCATTCCCACTCACCCTCATGTAATTTCCACTCGCCAAATGTGAGCAGGCAAGTGGAAATTTTGAGGCCTGTACTAGAGGATCTACGGTGAGCCGTGGAAGCACAAGGGCTCACATCATCCAGATGCAGTGCCCGGACGACTGCTGATCTTACTGGACCCATTCCTGGAGTGGTAACAACTAGAGGTGTGCACGCCTGAAAAAAATTTTGTTGTTTCATAATAATTTCGTTACGTTTTGTATATCTGATCACAAAAAAAATTTAAATTAATTTGGGATTGATTCGGTATCGATTCAAATCACTAAATAAAGCCCCAATAAATCAAATTTTTCTGTTAAAAGGCAAGCTAGGGTTAAATGTTGAGCTGTTCATTGGCCTGTGGTGCTAACAACGAATTCAGCACCACAGGCCAATTTACAGGGACAGGCTGCTTGGTGAAACAGGGACAGGCTGATTAGTTTCATAATGTTGTTTGCTCTAGTACTGAGTTAATGACTTGTATGTAAGTTGGGATCGAATCGAATTTCGGATAACAAAATAAAACCCCAATGAAACAAATCCTGCTCAGGAATCATTCAATCGATGGTTCTCTTGTGAAACAGAATAACAAATCAAATTTGTTTTAAACCGTTTCTTTTCAATTCAGATGAAATCAATTTGTTATTTCAGAAGTACTTCCTAAATACGAACAAAATTCGTGACGAATTGACCACTTTAGATTTTTAAAGCCCTCCTTTAAGTATTTATTGAATACACTTTTAATTTGTGCAGACACATACCTGTCCACGCCGTCCCAGCGGTAGCCAGGCCATATGTTATAGCGGTTGAGGGGAGGATTTGGACCCTTGTATCTGGGACGTTCTGTAGGATATAAGAACAAAGAAAAGCGATTAAAAAGGACTTTAATATTACAATATTTCACCAATACGGTACATGAACAGAAATAAAGAGTTCTGTAAAGATTATTATCTAAAATATAACCTTTAAAAAGTTATGTTTATTTTACAACAAACTAAAAAGAGGTTTCTGCTAATCTGACATTTCTTAAAGGAACATTCTGAGAAAAAGAATATCCCTTTTTTGCCCTTAAATAATTGGGCAGAAAAGCTACAGAAAAGGGAAAAAAATGCTATTTGTGTACATGTGTTTCCATCTGCTTATGACACAATGTCAGGTGATGAGTGATACAGTGATTGTTTCACTGTAAGTGAAATAATTCTGTCCACCGGGACAGTAAAGCATTCGACCCCTTTGCCTTCAAGAGATAAAAGATCACCTTTCTTTCCACTGGTCTCTTTTTCCTTCTTCTTGCTGAGGAATTTAGCCATGGGGTCCCCCTCTCGCTCCTTCTCTCGCAGCATCTTGTCCAGGTCTTCGTCGTCAATGTATCGAGCAAGTGGCTTCTGTATTTCCCGAGCTGCTGCTTCAAGGTTCTGCTGCTGTTTCTCCTTTTGGACTAGGCTTTAAGAAAAAAGGATCAGGTCATTCTCACATGCTGGGTGTCCCTGGAAGATTCTAGCATTATGCACATTAACCCTTGCCGGCCATTATTGGCATTGATCAAGCATGAAGTGGTCTTTCTCCCATCACTGGAATCATCTTTATTCTCGCTGTTCCTTCAACTCATTGAGTCTCCCTATACAAAGAGCCCTCAGATCCTCTATTCCCGCGGCCCCCCTCTTACTCTTCCCTTCGCCAGACACCTTTACACCCATTTTATCACCTTTTCAGATCTGATGCTGTCACTTTTTACGTTCCTTTATTTGTCCTCCTGCCCGTAACTCACTTGAACCAGCACAGTGTGCCCTCCTTGTGGATTAAGCTCCGCAGCGTGCTAGATCTTAGTGTATAGATCTCTAGTAAACTCATTCGATAAACCCTCTTAGAACTGGTGTAAATATTCATTCACTTACCCTTTGCCCCACTGGGCATACATCTTGTCCTTCTTGTCTTGAATCGCCTGTTTCTCTTTCTGCGCCTCCATTTCTGATTTCAGGTCTCTCCGCTTTCCAGATTTATCTCGAAAAACAGTCTCGGCCTTCTTGGACTCAGCTGTGAATTGTGAACACACACACACACACACACGAGTTTGAAGACCTATTGCTTAATGCATATTAACCCCCTTAACACTGGAGCAGCGCTGTAAGGCAGGTGTACAGGAGCACCCCGTGACTCTCCAGTTACTCCCTCGGGCAACCTCCCTTATCTGTACCCGAATGCCGCAATTGGCTACGGTGGGACTGCCTGAATGCGTGCAGCACACCTGCAGGTAATTGTGGGTACAAGCTGCCAGCAAGAGAGGCAGAGCGTGGGAGTTGCCGAAGAGCCGTGGGGCGTGCTATGACATCCCTTGGCGATCAGGCCCACCCGCCACCCCTTATCTGCAACACTAAAGCCCAAAAGACTCTGAAATCCGGAATTTTCAGAGCCTTTTGGATTTTAGTTATACACTCCTCGCTGACGCTCTGATCGGATCCTGCTGCTCTGTGACACGGCTCCTGATCACTACAGCAGAGCACCACACACATTTTGAACATCTGTGCAGACCCAGCGCATGACATGCTGCACAGAGACACGCTGGCTAGGCGCAGCACATGTGTACGAGCTGGTGCTGCAGCAGGAAGGGGATCGCGGCACTCATGTCGCGTCTCCCTTCCATTCAGATCTCTGATTCTCCTGGATCCCAAAGTCCAGAAGAATCTGAAATTCGGGATCCTAGGGATCCCGAGCCTTCCAGATTAGGGATGCTCAACCTCTATACACAAACCAATATCTAGGGACCACAGGCACGATCAATTGCCTGTAACTAAAACCGGGACACTAGAGGGGAAAAATTAGCGTTTGCGGATCTCCTTTTAGCATCCCCGTTATCCCAGCGGATTAGGGGGCAGGTGCCGAGTCCAGTATCCTGCCCATAGAGGCCGCTAGGCTCCTGTGTGCTCAGGGCAGCGCTAAAGCGCGAGATCCCGCAGGTTGCCAGAGTGAGACTGGGGACTTTTTTCCTCTCACGCTCTCCCGGTGGCCAGAAGCGGCGGATCAGGCCACCGCGGGATGAGAGATGAGTATTTGATTTATATGGGGGGGGGGGGGGAAGAGATATTTGTAGCTGCTGCTGATTCCGCAGCTCTAAACTGTGGCAAACTCTTTTAGTTAGTGACAGTGTTAGTGTTAAGGAGGTGATCAAGCCCCACTTCAGTACCAAATAATGATTCCCTAAATAGACAATATATTGAGCTACACGCCCCGACATACTCACTTTCCAAATGCTTATTATCTTTCTCTCGCTGCCTCATCTCTTCCTTCTCCTCTCTGAGGACCTCTGCGGAAACCAGGCCAGCTTTCCCCCCTGACAGCATCTAGGAACAAAAAGGAACAAGTGATAATTACTACTAAGCGACCTAAATCAATGCATTTTCATCGGCTAATTTAGCCATTTGGAAAAAATACAGAAGATCTTTTCATCAAAAGAGCTGAATTTTTGAAAATTTCCAATGTTACACGGCTTACTGAATAACCCTATAGAGACATAATTACCCATTGCATTATTTGTCAACAAACTGTATAAAGTGAACGGAATTCTTGGGGGGGGGGGGGGGATAATATTCCCCCTCCCCACATAGTGGCCCCGTCCTAAAGAGTACAGTCTTGATAGGCGATATTTGAGCCCAATTTTTATAAAACAAAAAAATCAAAATGCTGCTAAACTTTCATTAGAATCTCCCAAGCTGAAATAAAGGCATTTATTTTGTCCATCAGGCAGAATTAAATTCTACACTAAACAGAAAATAAAACTAATCCGATATCGGCCGATACCACGACTTACTGTAGAATTTGCTCCTTTCCTAGAAGAGACAACTACAGGCTCAGTCACTGCACCGTTCCTGCGCCGCGGAGGGGATATATCAGAGTCTGAACCTCTCCTTTTTGTGTTGCGGGGCGGAGACAGGTCCGCATCTGATCCTTTCTTCTTCTTACGGTGTGGAGGAGACAGATCAGAGTCCGAGCCTCCTCTTCGGGTCTGTCGGGGAGGCGACAAATCTGAATCGGAGTTTTGTTGTGCTAAAAAGACAAAAAAAAAAAATATTACATAGAAAAATGTCGGCAGATAAGAACCTTTCGGCTCATCTAGTCTGCCCAATTACATGGATACTTTACCTGGATTTATCTTTTGTTTAGGATAGCCTTATGCCTATCCCATGCCTGCTTAAATTCAATTACTGTTTTGGCCTCTACCACTTCAACTGGAAGGCTGTTCCATGTATCCACCACCCTCTCAGTAAAATAATGCTTCCTGATGTTACTTTTAAACCTTTGCCCCTCTAATCTAAGACTATGTCCTCTTGTTTTGCTACTTTGTTTCCTTTTAAATATACTCCCTTCCTCTACCTTGTGGATTCCCTTTACGTATTTAAATGTTTCTATCATATCTCCTCTGTCTCGTCTTTTTTCCAAGCTGTACATGTTAAGATCATTAAGCCTTTCCTGGTAACAGTACTCCAAGTGAGGTCTCACCAGTGTCTGTACAGTGGCATGAGCACTTCCCTTTTCCTACTGCTAATACCTCTCCCTACACAACCAAGCATTCTGCCAGCATTTCCTGCTGCTCTATTACATTGACTACTTACCCTTATATCCTCTGAAATAATAACCCCTAAATCCCAACCCTCAGATGTATCAAATATTCTATATTCAGCCCTTGGGTTTTTACGTCCCAGGTGCATTATCTTGCACTTATCCACATTAAAACTCAATTGCCACAACTCCGACCATTTTTTTAGTTTACCTAAATCATTTGTCATTTGGCTGATCCCTCCAGGAACGTCAACCCTGTTGCAAATCTTTGTGTCATCAGCAAAAAGACATACTTTACCATTAATACCTTCTGCAATATCACTAATAAAAATATTAAATAGAATGGGTCCAATCATGTATAAAAAAAATAAAAAAAACCTGCTCCTTGGAGCAGGAGAAAACATTTACATGACCGAAGGGTCGGGACATATTAAAATTTAAGAGGGAGAAATAGAAGGGACTGTATTCCAACCAGGCTGTAAATGTACCAGCGTCGTTATATTCTACGGGAGTTGCTGTGCTTACGACAGCTCTGGTTATGTTTACATCAGGCTTGGAAGAAAGGAAAAAAATTTTAAATAAAAATGTTGATTAAAAAAACCCGTAAAAAAAACAAAAAAAACAATTCATAAAATATTTTAATTTTTTTCGATACGCTTTGACTTTGATGCTCAAAAATCACACTTTTCAAGAATAATAAAATACTGTCTTTCTAAAGGATTTATTCGGTAATCAGTGAACCGTTGGAAAAATTTTAAACTAAACTATTTTGGACTAAAATCTGCAGTTTTTTCAGAATCCCGTATACCTTCAGCTCGACCAGCTTAGCCTAAAATGCATATGTAATTAGGACAGAGACGCTGGAACTTTGAGCCGTTTTAAATAACTTCTCAGCAATTTGGTTTTTGTTCTGTTATTTTTTAAATTAACAAAAAATGTCGACAGGCCAAAAAAATATATAAAAATAAAAAAAAATAGAAAAGCAAACCCAACAGGCTGGTATCTTGTCCAATTTACTCATAATTTAGGCACTGATCATTATTACAATATAATAGTGAGGATGACCTTGTGTTCGCAGAACGATACTACCTCTTAGAAGTATATAGGATTTCCACTGATTAGGCATAATCGTTTTTAGGTCATGTTTCTGGTCAATCCATCAGTAAAAACCATAGGAAATATAGTTCATATCTACCTATTTTTTTCCGGTTTAGCGGTGGAGATTCCACTTTCTTCTTACGATTCTGATTTCTCTCCTGCACGTGTCTCGAAGATGACGGCGCTGTGGAGCAAGCTGCCTTAGGAACTTGCGTCTCTGCAGGTCTGTTATTTCTATTCTTTCGTGAAGGCGAGAGAGCTGGAGAATCGTATCTTTTTTTCTGAGAAGTAGAGGGGCCAGGAGAGTCATATCTTCCTTTTTGGCCATGCCTGTCCTTTAAAGATTCATAGTTCCTCTTGTTGTTAGGAGAGTCACGTCTGCCCCTGCGAGGAGGGGAAGGGTCAGGGGAGTCACGTCTGCCCCTGCGAGGAGGGGAAGGGTCAGGGGAGTCGCGCCTGCCCCTGCGAAGAGGCGAAGTGTCAGGGGAGTCACGTCGACCCCTGCAAGGAGGGGAGTCACGTCTGCCCCTGCGAGGAGGCGTAGGGTCAGGGGAGTCACGTCTGCCCCTGCAAGGAGGAGAAGGGTCAGGGGAGTCACATCTGCCCCTGCGAGAAGGCGAAGGGTCGGGGGAGTCGCGTTTGCCCCTGCGAGGAGGCGAAGGGTCAGGGGAGTCGTGTCGCCCAATGCCAGGAGGCGAAGGGTCAGGAGAGTCATGTCTTCCTTCCGAGGAGGCGAAGGGTCAGGAGAGTCAAGTCGTCCCTTGCGAGAAGACAAAGAGTCAGGAGAGGCGTTCCTTCCTCCACGATGAGAAGAGTCAGACGAGTCGTGTCTCTCTCTCTTGGATGTAAAGTTATCCAGACCACCACTGCAACAAGTAGAGAAAAAAATATTAGAAAACGCTCCCCATAAAATCTATTATGTTGTATATTTTTCACAGTGTTTGTGACATTTTACCTTAAATCAGTTGCTCCGACATCTGCTCCAGGAGACTGATCTTCTGGATCTGAAATGGAACGGAAGGTTGTATTAATGGCGCTGCTGTTTAACCCTATATTACAATCCTTACTTTTATCTGGCCTTGATAAAGTGTTACTACCCAGTTACTAAACCTAGTTCCTAACAGTAAATAAGAGTTTGAACCACAAAACACTATTGCATAAAATATACGTAAAACACGTGGAGGGAAGGCATCTAGAAACATTCACTCATTATGCTAAAAATTAAAAGACAAACATAGCATAATATGAGGAGAGATCGGTATAGAGGTCTGCTTGAAGTGGTTAAATACTAGAGCGTGCAGCGTAACCGCATTGGTTTGCTATGATAGACCAAAACAGCGGCATGATAATATGAAAGCAGATACAAAAACTAGTTGTGCATAAAAAAAAACAAGTGAAAAGGCCAAAAGAACAACTAAAAAAGGTAAAAATACTATGTATTGGCTCAGGAACCTTTTAGAAGATAAAATCTCTGCATCTTATAGTGCTGCTGCTGTCGTCAAAGGGTTCTCCTGCATCCCCCATGCACCGAGTTTCCATTGGCATGTCCATTTAAGAGATGTGCATGCTGGGAAAATAGGACAGCTGGGAGGGGAGACTGATTTATTTCAGAAGAGACCATCATGACATGAACCCATTATTGAAGAATATGACAGGTGTCCCTTGATCCCCTAGGCCAGTGATTCCCAGCCCTGGTCCTAAGGTCCCTGTATCAGGCCAGGTTTTAAGGATTCCCTTAGGGAAAAGCAAAGGAATCCTGCAATCACTGAGCAGCAAATCATATCACCTGTGCTATGCTTCAGATATCTGCAAACCAATCCTGTTAGGGAAACCTGATGACCAGGGATGGGAAGCACTGTACTAGAGCACCAAATCCTAGCAAAAATCAAAAATTAAATTTAAAAAAAGGCCACAAACGATGAAAGAAGCAGATGGTGTCTTAGGTTTCTTGTACATTTCTGATTAACCAGCCTCAGAAAGGACAATTCAGATTTCCCAAAACAAATAGCTAAATATATACATAATTCTGCATCCGAAAAGAAGACACTTTAGGTAAAAAGCTCTGCCTACAGTGCAGATTTCAACGCTCACCTTGGATTACTTTCCATTTATTGCTGGATCTGAACTCTTCCATTATCTTCACCTCTTTTGGACGTTCATCTATAAATTGTGCCACCTGCCATGACGAAAAGGGGTATCAGCACACTACATAACACACCCCTTCATTGCTCCTTTCCTGATCTATCTCCCACATTCAGCTATTTAGCATCACCGCAGGGTGTCAGCCCACTCTTCTAAAATTGTAAACTCTTGAGGAGGAGCCCCTCTTCTCCCATTGTTCTAAGTGCGTCTAATCGGTTTGTTAATCTAGTTTGTTGTGTCCTACCCAGTGTACAGCACTACAGTATCTTGTCACTTTATAAATGCTTGTAATTTTAAAGATGGGGGTTGAACTGAATATGATAACCCACCACAGGCTCCTCATCTTCTTCATCCACTGCATCCTCCTGCTTGGGTTCTTTCTTCCAGTCGTCAGCATCATCGTCTACTATACGCATACTGGGAATTAAAATAGGTAGAAAATGCAGACAGATAATAAAATGGTGAGATCTCCTGCTTATGGGGATTTGTAATGATCATAATGAGATTATTAGCAATGCAATATCTGTATGTTCTGCATAATGCCTGTGTATGGCAATTACAGCAACACCTTGTATCTGTATGTGCTGCATAATGCCTGTGTATGGCAATTACAGCAACACCTTGTATCTGTATGTGCTGCATAATGTCTGTGTATGGCAATTACAGCAACACCTTGTATCTGTATGTGCTGCATAATGCCGGTGTATTAGGGCTGTGCAATAGTCCTTCCAACGAGCGCGCGCGCGGAAACTTTCCCGGCGGCGCCCAGGAAGGTAAGTATGAACACAGTGAGCAGCTGCAGGGCCTGTCCGAATGCTGATAGAGCATTCGGACAGGCCCTGCAGCTGCTCTCCGCGATGATACTTACCTTCCTGGGCGATGCCGGGAAAGTATCCCCGCGCGCGCTCGTTGGAAGGACCCCAGCCGTGATTACATGGTGCGGCTGGGGTCCTTCCAACGAGCGCACGCGCGGAGACATTCCCGGCGACGCCCAGGAAGGTAAGTATCGTCGCGGGGGGGGGGGGTCCGGTCCATGAGCTGGGGGGCATACCCATGTGTGAGCATATCTATGAGCTGGGGGGCATACCCATGTGTGAGCTGGGGTGGCATACCCATGAGCTGGGGGGCATATCCATGAGCTGGGGGGCATACCCATGTGTGAGCTGGGGGGGCATACCCATGTGTGAGCTGGGGGGCATACCCATGTGTGAGCTGGGGGGCATACCCATGAGCTGGGGGGCATACCCATGAGCTGGGGGGCATATCCATGAGCTGGGGGGCATATCCATGAGCTGGGGGGCCATATCCATGAGCTGGGGGGGACCATATCCATGAGCTGGGGGCCATACCCATGTGTGAGCTGGGGGGCATAACCATGTGTGAGCTGGGGGGCATAACCATGTGTGAGCTGGGGGGCATAACCATGTGTGAGCTGGGGGGCATAACCATGTGTGAGCTGGGGGCATAACCATGTGTGAGCTGGGGGGCATATCCATGAGCTGGGGGGGACCATATCCATGAGCTGGGGGGCCATATCCATGAGCTGGGGGCCATACCCATGTGTGAGCTGGGGGGCATAACCATGTGTGAGCTGGGGGCATAACCATGTGTGAGCTGGGGGCATAACCATGTGTGAGCTGGGGGGCATAACCATGTGTGAGCTGGGGGGCATAACCATGTGTGAGCTGGGGGCATAACCATGTGTGAGCTGGGGGGCATAACCATGTGTGAGCTGGGGGGCAAATCCATGTGTGAGCTGGGGGGCATAACCATGTGTGAGCTGGGGGCATAACCATGTGTGAGCTGGGGGGCAATATCCATGTGTGAGCTGGGGCGCAATATCCATGTGTGAGCTGGGGGGCAAATCCATGTGTGAGCTGGGGCAAATCCATGTGTGAGCTGGGGCAAATCCATGTGTGAGCTGGGGCAAATCCATGAGCAGCTGGGGCATATCCATGTGTGAGCTGGGGCAAATCCATGAGCTGGGGCAGTATGAAATATATATATATATATATATATATATATATTTTCGGGGGGGATATACATGTGAGCTGGGGGCATTTTTATATGGTCTGTTCTTACTGGAAAGCGTCACATGACATTAAAGAAAAGTATCGGTACTCGGTATCGGTGAGTACTTTTAAAAAGTATCGGTACTCATACTCGGTCTTAAAAAAGTGGTATCGGTGCATCGCCCCAGCACATGGATATACTGCCCCAGCACATGGAAATACTGCCCCAGCACATGGAAATACTGCCCCAGCACATGGAAATACTGCCCCAGCACATGGAAATACTGCCCCAGCACATGGAAATACTGCCCCAGCACATGGAAATACTGCCCCAGCGGCCAGCACATGGATATACTGCCCCAACGGCCAGCTCATGGATACTGCCCCAGTTCATGGATATACTGCCCCAGCGGCCAGCTCATGGATACTGCCCCAGCTCATGGATATACTGCCCCAGCGGCCAGCACATGGATATGCCCCAGCACGTGGATACTGCCCCAGCTCACCTCTTTGCGCCGCGTGTTCGGCTCGCTGTGAGCTTCTGGTGGCTTGGAGCTTGGGCACTCGCCTGGGGGGAACCACGTGACGAGCCGTGAGAACGCGGCTGTACATGTGGTTCCCCCTGTGAGCGCCCAAAGCTCCAAGCTGCCGGAAGTTTACAGGGAGCCGAAAATCGCAGCCTTATGAGATTTAGAAATCGCAGGGCTGTAAATCGCGATTGCAATTAATTGCACAGCCCTACTGTGTATGGTAATTACAGCAACACCTTGTATCTGTACTGTACAGGGATTTACACTCCTAACACCCTGCATTTTATCCCTGTACAGCAGTGACTGGCCCCAGAGCTTGTCCTGTATTTTGCCAAATCCCTGGCTGCTGCGATGCAAAAGTAAAGTTTACTGAGCTTTTTGTTACAGTGATGGTGGGGGAGGGGTGATCTTTGTAGCTTGTTTACGGTATTACTGGCTGACAGGTGGGAGATCTCACTGTGGAGTCTAGGAGTTTTATTGGACCTAATAGATTGTATATAGATACACAGACATGTGTATTAGAGTTGCCAGGTAGGCCAGGTTTTCCTGTACACATATTACGGTTTCATGCAGAAGGTTAGCCCTGCAGTGATGCCCGCAACAGATGTCACAGGAAGGAAATCAAGGCAGGTCACCTGGGATTCCTTTTTTATTTCTTACCTGCTGCGTGTGGATTATACATGCTGCGGGGGTAGCATTTTTCCTGCACTGCCCATCGGCAGGAATAAAATATATGTGTTCAAGAAAACATGGCCGATTTGACAAACTCTAACGCAGTGTTTCCCAAACCTGTCCTCGGGACCCTCAACCAGGCCAGATTGTACAGATTACCTTGGGGAAATGCAAACTGAATCCTGCAATCACTGAGAAGTCAATCATATCACCTGTGCTGTGCTTCACATATCCTGCAAACCTGGCGAGGCGGAGGATCCTGAGGACAGGTTTGGGGAACACTGCTCTAACCTGTAATTGTATATATATATACAGACTCAGGGAATGTACATCCCAGGATAACCAGAGAGCAGTATATATCAGCCCTTCCCTGGTCAGTAGCACAGAGCCGTCTATCAGTCATTCCTTGTTCAGGACACATACTGTCGCCCAGTCTGCCAGACACACAGCATTTCAGTCCTCCTCCTCACCCCTTCCCCTCCGGCTTCTTTACTTTCTTCCTCTTTTTCTTAGAGGCCGCATCTCCCCCCAGGCTGCCTCCAGGCTCCAGGTACCGCTTCAGGTATTCAGCTTTGGACAGGGACTGCGATTTGCTTGCGGAGGCCGCCATGTTGCCGGGGGCGGAAGCGAACGTGAGTCGCGCTTCCGCTTACGCGCGGTAAGATCCGCGTCACTTCCGGCAGAGTATAACTGCGGGGTTTGAGACTCACCCCCACGGTTTCCATGGCAGCCAATTCCTGGGAGGGGGCTATAATTTTCTGAACTGAACCATTTACCCATAACCCTCAGCCAAAAGGCCTTTGCTGGCGGGTGGGAGTTCTCGTGCCCATAGAAGCTGTGCCAGAGGTGGAAAACGTGCAGATATATAAAGAGCACAATGAGATTATTTTTGATTAAAGGGTGTTTTTGTCATGTCTCGTGCATTTCTTTAAATAGGGATGTAAATTAGGAGCTGAATCATCTCATAGATTTAGATCAGGGATCCCCAAACTCCTCTCCCTGCTCAGGTGTTGCCGAACTACAACTCCCAGAATTTTTTGAATGCAATAGATGCACAGAGACTCATGGGAGTTGTGGTTTAATCAACATCTGAGGAGGAGGAGGGGGGGGGTTGCAGAGCTTGAGATGCTTGCTCTGGAGAAGGGCTGTCAAACTCAGGCACCCCCCCCCCCCAGATGTTTCTGACGCATGATTCTCTGGCCATTTATTGAATTGAAGGAATTCAGGGAGTTCTAGGCAATAAAGATCTGGGGGGGGGGGGTAGAGATTGAGGTTCCCCTGCTTTAGAGGCGTCATAGTTTAAAACAAGAGTCTGAACGTCTTCCCTCCACACCCAAAACACAGGCCCCTACCTGTTGCGTAGCTGCGGACGCAGTATCAGTGGCGCCAGGATTGAAGTGGCAAGTACATCACATGCTTTTTGGTCAGAAGGAAGAAGTCCGCAGACTCTTCAAACTGGAAACAATGGGGTCTCGATAAAAGCTGGATCAATGCTCATTACAATGTGCCAGATCCATGCAATTTTTGAGATTACTCCGTCTCTTTGCATTTTTCAATGACAATAAAACACAATATTATCCTTTACGATCCTCAACTTCCCCCCCCCCCCAAAAAATTGGCTGGAATCGAATGGAGCCATTAGATTCCAGCAACTGTGTTCTGAAGGATAGTTGGCCTTCCAGATGAAGCTCTGCCAACCTGAGTTGTCGAGCATGATGGGAGATGTACATTGTTGGGGGGGGCGCACTTGCTGACCCCTAGACTTTAAACAAGGAATTGGATATTCTGTGATACTGTGCAGTGTCCTGTCAGTGATACAATCTGACTTCATGTCGGTAGAAGGTGACCAATGCTGTCAGATCCGCTGTTTCCCTATGCTGATGGGTAACACACGAAATGTTTTGCCTTGCAGTACGGAGGATTCGTGGCTAGCTGGCAAAGAATCGGCTAAGTAGGCCGTCTCACATGCAGTCCATCGGCACTTGAAAGGCGAGGTGTCAGCAATCGTCCCTCTGGCGTTTTGCAACTACATCTCCTGTGATGATTACAAACATATTAGGTTGCCTGAGGCTCATGGGAGATTTAGTTCCAAAACACCTGGAAGGCAAAGCTTGCAGATACCTGTGAAAGGTGACAATGGATTGAACAGAACAATGTGCACTAACTCCAACTCCATCTGATGCAAACTGTGACTCCTATCATCCACAGAAAGGCTGTGACCAAGAATTAGACACCATGGGCAATAATGCATTGAAGGATCCTGCTTAGCAATATAGAGCAAGTGACTGTCCTTTATTTACCCTACAAAATGAACCACGTAGATAAACTGCATGAGATCCCCATAAACCAGCAGAATGACAGGCACTACAAACGCAACTATTTGCAACATGGCCTCATCATGAGATCCCCACCCCACCAGTCCAACCATCCGGCTTCTCGATTCTTGCACAAGTCATTGAGAGCCAAGACCCCCAGGGGTCTGAGTTCCCAGCCAGAGAGGTCACACTGAGCCGAAGCAGTGATTTAGGCCAATGTCAGACGAACGCAGTCTGAGCGCACATAATGGACAACCCGTACTGACGGAAGATACTGTAGACACCGCACAGTCTGTTTTTTGATGGATGTAGAAAAAAAAAATAAAAAAGGAAATCTGGGAATCAAAATACAAGTAGTCAGCCAGACCAAAAATACACAAACTTCTGAGCGTCAATGTGATGGACGTCGCAATGCGCTGCGTCTGACGTCACCACGCACACAGGCCGCTACACAAGACGCAGCACACTCTGGGTGTCCATCGTAGCCTAAATGGCATCCGTTGCCACCTGCACACTTCGGTGCGCATGTACTTGTGTTGGTCTCTATTAGAAAATGTCGGCAGATAAGAACCTTTCGTCCCATCTAGTCTGCCCAATTACATGGATACTTTACCTGGATTTATCTTTTGTTTAGGATAGCCTTATGCCTATCCCATGCTTGCTTAAATTCAATTACTGTTTTGACCTCTACCACTTCAACTGGAAGACTGTTCCATGTATCCACCACCCTCTCAGTAAAATAATGCTTCCTGATGTTACTTTTAAACCTTTGCCCCTCTAATCTAAGACTATGTCCTCTTGTTTTGCTACTTTGTTTCCTTTTAAATATACTCTCTTCCTCCACCTTGTGGATTCCCTTTACGTATTTAAATGTTTCTATCATATCTGCTCTGTCGCGTCTTTTTTCCAAGCTGTACATGTTAAGATCATTAAGCCTTTCCTGGTAACTTTTCTCCTTCAAGCCGTACACCATTTTAGTAGCCCTTCTCTGAACTCTCTCTAAGATGTCTATATCCTTCTGTCTCCAGTACTGCACACAGTACTCCAAGTGAGGTCTCACCAGTGCTCTGTACAGTGGCATGAGCACTTCCCTTTTCCTACTGCTAATACCTCTCCCTACACAACCAAGCATTCTGCCAGCATTTCCTGCTGCTCTATTACATTGACTACTTACCCTTAGATCCTCTGAAATAATAACCCCTAAATCCCAACCCTCAGATGTATCAAATATTCTATATTCAGCCCTTGGGTTTTTACGTCCCAGGTGCATTATCTTGCACTTATCCACATTAAAACTCAATTGCCACAGCTCCCACCATTTTTTTAGTTTACCTAAATCATTTGTCATTTGGCTGATCCCTCCAGGAACGTCAACCCTGTTGCAAATCTTTGTGTCATCAGCAAAAAGACATACTTTACCATTAATACCTTCTGCAATATCACTAATAAAAATATTAAAGAGAATGGGTCCAAGTACTGACCCCTGAGGTACCCCACTGGTAACAAGACCTTGCGCCGAATAAACTCCAAACATTGATCACAAATCAATGCTACGACGGACGTCAAACTGTGTGACACGTACGTGATGACTGCGTTCGTCTGACGCTAGCCTTAGGGAGGAATCACAAATTAAATGGAAATGTATAAAGAATTTGCTATACGTGCACATTTAAGAGATAATATTTTATTTGAAAATCATTTTCTTATTTACACATTAACAAAAAAAAGATGAACCATTTTATTTTATTAAAGACTGAAAGCCTTAACCATAAACTTCTATATCATAAAAAAATAAAAATACATAAATAGCCATAGACTTAACCGAGCCCTGATTGAGACTTTCACCAGGACACTTTGTATCAGGCGTGGCGTTTACTCAGAGGCTGTATACCTGTGAGAATACCTCTCCAATATGTAACCACCTCCTGGGGCAGCAGAAAATCTATACGCAGATCTGAAGCTCTATGCCCTCTGCTGTATAAATGAAGTGTATTAAAGACAGGAGAGAGAATCACGTCGTAGCACATAAGAGCGTCAAGATAGGATTTAATCTTTATGAAAGAAAAAAAAAAGGGGGGGGGGTTGCTTTGGTTTCTCATTGAATTACGTGCATTCGGGTTAACACAAAACTGTCTCGTGCCAAACGTTTTCCAAAATAAAATGGGATATTCCAATCTCTGGGAGGGGGGATAGGTCAGTAGGTTTAAAGAGGCGAGTGAAACCGCACATAACACGTCTGATGTCCTTGCCAATAGCTGAAGGACTGAGGTTTTGCACCTGAAATTGCAAAAAATTAAATAAAAAGAATATTCAATAGGTGCCACATTGCAAATACTGGTGGATCGGGACCGTCAGGGATCTTTCTGTCGGTGCAGGAGACTCCAGGAAACAAAATGAAACGTCTCTTTGCATATATAGAATTGAAAAAAGAACATATGGATCAGAACCATCAGACCAGCCTAGTTCATGCAGGTCACCTGACGGTCCCATCGCTTCTACGCATGAAACAATGCTCTGTTACTATGCTTCCTTATACCAATGGCTGATCTCTCCAGCAATGATAGGACAGAAACACACAAAGCTCCCTCAGTGTCTCGTTACAGGATGTCAGACCCCGGCTTACTTCCATCCAGACGCATGACACAGGTACATCGTGAGATTTTTTTCCATATACAAATTTGACGGATTGTATCCATTAGCACTTAAATGTTTTGTAACTTTATCCTAGTGTTCAAAGCCTTCATAGGCCCCCAATCTGTTACAAGGAAACCCCCAAAAGCAAGAAGAAGCACTTGGATGTACAGTCTGTCCTAGTTTATTACTAGTAACTAGCAGCCGTTCTGCTCATAGCCCTCTGTTTTCATGTCATTAAGACCCAGGTCTTCGTTTTGCTCAAACGTCCGTTCATATCCTTCTATCATCATCTCTGGATCCTGTTCTGGAGCGTATACGTTCTGTAGTGAAAGAATTACAGTGTGTGTGTAAATGCAAGAAGAGGAGGTAGAAGAATGACCATATTGTTTTCCTATCACTTTAGGTTCTGATAGATCTTGGTCACCGGGTCTTTACAGCCTAGATGTTCTAGAAGTGCATTTCCTGTGATCTTCAGTCATACTAGTTCAGCATCAATGGAAACTTAAACTCACAATATCTGGAGCAGCAGCATATTGAGGATAATGAATACTAAGGGATCATTAAAAGATTTTTACAGTGAGTACATCCACTGTGGAAAGTATTTAAGGCTGGCGTTCACTGAGTCTGTATTTGTGCGATCATCCGATATTGTCTGAAGTCATCCGACCGATCCCACAACATGCAGGAGATTCAGCCCTCTTCCACTGCCCCCGACTTCCATTGGACGACTTCAGACAATCTTTTGTCACTACAACAGATTAGCGATTTTTCCCCATTTCAATGGGTTTTATCGGATGATGCTAGGATGATCTGATACAATACATCTCTTTCGTGTAACCTGTATTGTTAAACCGCCGTGCTGCGGCAGGGAAATTGCCCCAGAAGTGATTCAGTTTGACAGCCCATGGGATACAATGTAAAAAAAAAATTTCTATTCAACCGTTTATTTTTTCTCATCCACAGCAAAAAGCCTTCTTAGTTACTCATTCTTTAGAATTTGATTTGTATTTTCCTGGATCCCCCCCCTCCCCGAAAAACAAAACAAACCAAAAAAAAAAAAAAAGCCAACGAGGACCCCATTCACCCCCGCAGCTTTTGTTTTTTTCCCTCTTCAGGCCGGGTGTGTTTAGCTTTGCTGTCCATATGCTGAAAACTATTTCAACACCATGGTTTATCTCCCCCCCCCCTCTCTCCTGCAGCCTATGGCAAGCTTTCTTTTTTCACCTTCAGCAGCGTTCTACGGGGCGGTCCTTGTTGCTGAAACCCCGTTTCAGCACCAAGGACAGGGTCGGTCGCCAGCCTTAACCTCCCTAGTGGTATTCCCGAGTGTGACACTGGGTTAAATTTCACTACCGCGAACAGCAACCCCGAGCCACACTCGGGCTGGATGCATACTCCCCTCCTCCTGGCTCCCTGGCTGTCGCCCGCAGTGTGATCGCGGCAAGTTGCTTCCTGGTAAGGCTCCCTGCGAGTCACACGATGCAGGGCGCGGGACCAGGCAGCAAACTTATTTTTTTCTAATACAGTACACTGTATAATCCAATGTGCAATGTTTATGAACGGCCACTAGGTGGCACTACAGGATAAGAAACAGACCATACATAGTCTCCCCCTTGTTTTCAGACAGATTTCAGTGTTTTTTGTTGTATTTTATTGAATATCATTTTGGATAATTATTTTTGGGATAATAAATTATTATAAATACAGAAAAAATGGCGTCGCGCCCATACTCACCGGAGCGGCAGCAACTGCCAGGAGTAACAGCCCAGTCAATGTATAAAACATAACAAGGAAAAAGAGTGTCATCTGCGCTCGTTTCATGGAACACATAGAAACGAGCGCAGATGACACTCTTTTTCCTTGTTATGTTTAATAAATTATTATGTCGTATTTCAAACTTTAAAATCGGACTCCGTGACTTTATTTATAAAAAGGATTTTACCAGTAAGGACTCTTGATTGCACGGATTTCAGTGCGTGATTCCTAATTATTACAGGCTAACTATGTACAAAAACACGTATCCTTAAAAAAATAAAAAATTGAGATGCTTTTAGACACGAAATTTTGAAAAAAATTAGACCGCCAGGGAGGTTAATATAACTGACATGCGGCTTCCATGAAAAATATGGACTTTTAAAGGTTAACAGGAAAAGCACACATCTGGTTACAAATACATCAAGCAGATGTGAAGAAATGCATTTATATTATGCACAGGAGTTACCTGTAGGTAGCTGTTCCCAGCCGGATCATCCAGAATTAGGTGCACCTTTACTTTTCCTTCTAAGATCTATATAGAGAGGAGGAAGGTTAACGCTCAAAGGCAGATACAGCAAAGTTGCAGGAAAAACACAAGGGGGGGGGGCGAGTTACATCAACAGATTGAAAAAGGGGAGATTAAAAAAAAAAAATAATTATTTTAATTATATTTGCTTATTTGTTTTTTGACCACACACAGCCTACCTTATCAATCTTCGCTCCAAATTCCTGACACTTGGCCTTCCTATCAGACGTGGAACTGTCCCCAAGAGTGAAGGGATTTTTATCTACCACCTAAATGAAGCGTAAGAAAGTCTGGCATGATGAATCCCGCTAATCTAGGAAAAAGATTGCAACCCTGCTCAATAAAAAGGGTATTAAAAGCTCAATTTGGACAATCCTCTTAATTGCAAAGATGTTCTATGGCAATTGTTACTGTTGTGACCAACAGGTTTCATGATCGGAGATTACTTTATTAAGGCAATCTGGCACTTTAATAAAATATATATAGCAAAAGAGGAATACAGAAGCATAAAAAGATGTTAACACCTTGAGGTCCAATAATCACTCTATTGGGTAATGCAGGGTTACAGCTGTATATTTAAATGTAAACATAGTAGTGCGATGGTGGGAAATTCCAGTTTACCAAGTCCTTGATGTCTTTGAGGAGACCCTCCAAAGTGGTGAACTTTCCTCCCAGGGCTCCCATCCCCATTTCGAACTCCAGCTCTGGAACGCTGACGTTGCACGTCTCACTCTGTCAGATAAACGTCATAACACGAGGAGTTTGGCAGTGTCTACCCGTTTTATGACTTCAATTTGAGATGAAAACACGATATAGAAACACTCACTTTTAGCAAATCCCGGGAAAGGTCAGATGGATCAGTAATACGTAAAGTTATTTTAGTGCCGCGCGCTTCGATAGCTCCACCAGATTTCACCTGCGAAATGCAAGAAGAGTCAAATATTAAGGGATACCAATAAGCACAGTATTGGCCCCATGTTTTAGTCATCTGAGTAGGCGCAGGAGCCAACAAATCAATTACATTTTCTTACTGTCGAGTACGTTTGTTAACACCAATGTTTTCAGTATAGATTTGTGTAAAATACAGAAATTTTAGGAGCCAGAGCTTGAATTCTATAAGCCCGTGGAGCCGGATTTGTTAAGGTTCGAGCATCATGTTTACCGTCATATTTTGGATGATCTATGACAGGGGTTAAAATTTGCACTCGCCCCCTCGCAATTTGCGAGTTGAAATTGGGGGAGGGCGAGTAGAAATTGGACTGTAATTGGAATGCCAGCGTCGGCATGGAGCCGTCACTGACATTCCCTTTCATGTGATACTATCTCCCACAGTGCGTAGCGAGGAAGGAGGGGGGCGGCGCCGCAAGCAGGGACGGACCGAACGCTGGGAGAGATGTGCTTTCACATCTTCCCAGCGTCTGCACTCAGCCAGCTTCCGGGTGGTCTGTGTCACGTGTGCTGACACAGAGCCTGGAAGCGTTTGTGCATGAGCCGAGTGAGGAGTGATCGGATTCCCTCCCTCTGAGCGGAGGGGGAACTGCTGCCTGGGAGGTAGGTAATTACAAGGCTGCAGGGGTTGCAGGGGATAAAAAGAAGACTGAGAATGGAAGAGAGGGGATGAAAAAAAAGAAAGGGAGAGAGGTGAAAAAAGTGAGAATGGGAGAGGGGGGGGGGTTGAAAAAAAGATTGAGATGGAGGGGGTAAAAAGAAAGAGAGAGAGGGGGTATATAAAAGGCTTTGGAGCTCTGATACGCTCCTACACACCACACATTATTGTGAGTTTTATTGCTGTGGAGCTCTGATACAGTAATGCGTAGGGTGTAGGAGTGTATCAGAGCACCACAGCAATAAAACTCAGTAAGGTGTGGTGAGTATGAGCGTATCAGAGCTGCACAGCAATAAAACTCACGCTCATTCACACTGCACATTACTATGAGGTTTATTGCTGTGGAGCTCTGTGATACGTTCATACACACTGCACATTTTGATTTATGTTTACAATGCTTCGTTATATTATTAATGATAATTAAACAATAATTTTAGAGGGTGTGTTTAGGGGCAGAGATAACGGTAAGGGTTGGGTGGCGAGTAACTCTTAAGGCCTGGCTAGTAGCTTGGGACCTGAAATTTTGAGCCCTGATCTATGACATAATTTAAATTTGGAACTATTGGAAAAATGTTTTCTAATATATTCCTTAATACATTAGTTCCCAACCCTGGTCCTCAAGTACCCCTAATGGGCCAGATTTTAAGAATTACCTTGGGGGGAAAATGCAGGCCGAATCCTGTAATCAATCACCTGTGCTTTGCTTCAGATATACAGTGCCAAAAATTCCGTAGCGCTTTACAATGGGGAAGCACGAAGAGTTTTAAATAAAACGTAAAGGAACAGACGCCCTGCCCGTAGGATTTATACAAGTTCTCAGCCAGACATCCTGTGATCTTACAAGCTAAGGGACTGAGGTAAGTGAAACAAAAGGAAGCAGGGGGAGTTTGGAGATCATTACCAGAGAGAGTATAGCAGACACTGCATGATGATAGACCAAAAACGTGGGCATGATAAGGTTAAACCAAGAGACAAGTGATGCAGTTGAAAAAAAGGAGGCCTATATAATTAGGGTAGGGGTAGCAGAGGGGTGGATTGAGATATCTGGCAAACCTGGCCTGTTAGGGGTACTTGAGGAACAGGGGTTGGGAACCGCTGCATTAATAAATTTATGGAAACGAGGGTTAATCACATACTGCAGACACAAAAGCAGCCCATGTTAAAGATTTGTAGACGAGAACATACAACACCAACTACAGTTAAACTAAAAGGGCCCCATTTCAACACAGCCGTTTAAATTAACGTGTGCTGTTTATACTTAAGACTTGAGACTCGTCTGACCTACCTTTAAGCTTTACACGTGGCTCGGGATTGGCAGCTCCCTTACAGTAAGATAAGGGCCACTAACAATGGGTCAGCTGGAGAATAACTAGCGATTCCCTGGTATCTTGCCGTTCTCAGCTCGAGTCACAATCCAAAAAGAATAATAGCGGCTTTCATAGCCTGGTAAACGATTTCGCGAACTCTCGTAGCATAAATTATATAGCTTAATTCTTTACATATGTGGTGGAACACTGACAACAGTCTCCAGTGTACCTCCGTGGCCCAGCTTCTGGGACCTTGCACAGGCTTCTCTCCATGGAGTCTTATGGACTCTAGAAGACAATACCGGTGGTGTCGATTAGCAATTCTCCTACATTACGACTGAAGCTGCCAATCCAGCAACACGGTCATAATAAAGTCTGTAGCAGAAAGCCGCTTTAGGGTTAACCGCTCACGCCAATATTTCCACTAAGCAGCTCCCTGAATGTCAGCAATATGAATTTATCAGAGGGGGCAATATTTTTCAAAATCACTCACCTCATTTGTTCGATGGCCACAGGCATCACAGTTTGTAGCCATTATGATGACTTCCTTGAAGTGTGGGATTTCTGAGACTCAGTCAAGGAAATGAAAGGAGTACACACGGTGTGATACAGATATATTATCAAAAAGCATTAGAACACAAAAGAAAATCCACTGCTACATTTCAGACTCTTCCAGTTTCTCGTTTAACGTTTTGGATTTTTTGTTTATGTTGTTGTAAACTTAGCACCAGCTTTGTAATACTGCCCAATGTATAGAAACATTTCAGTCTATAAAAAAGGTATCTTAAATGGTGGATAAGTGAAAAAGAAAGCGTAGTTTCTAAAGTAAAGGATAGCCAGAGTTTTCTTCACTCCAGCAGGCAAAAGCATTCACACCTTGAAAAGGATACGCACTACTTTCATGTTGGTGGCAGCGGGAGCGTTGCATTCTGGACAATTTGTGTGGAACTGCAAAACCTGCCAGTAGACATTAAAAAAGGAATCAAGATCAATACAATAAACAAGGGCTGCCACCCACCTTGAAGATTGATCCTGTTATATGCGCATGGATCAAAGTACCTGCTCCCCATCGCAGATAAACCTCTGCAAGTTTTGGTCATATTCTTAATGTTACAATTAAAAAATAAATAAATTGTAAGTCAGGCATTGCCCTTACAGGATTCATGTTTAAGCCAGGAATTGTTCAGGGGAATAAGACGTCAATAGTTACATAACTCCGCTTTAAATCTTACAGACCCACATTCCCAAGAATACTTGGTCTAATGAACAAACCTGTTTGAGTTTTTGCTTCCAGCATTTTTTTACCTGAATTTTGTCAAGAATCTGTGTATAGGTGCATGAAAATGAATTTTAAGGTATGACACGGAGGCTCCTATTTGCAGTCTCTTTCTTACTTTAATAAACAGTAGCAAGAAGTAGACATCAAAGTTTATATATGCATATATACTTTTCTAAGAAAAAACGATAGTACCAACATGGTACGTCCTGAAACACCCCATTCCATAACGCAGTATGGACTGTCCTGAGTTAACATAAGATTCCCCCTGACGTCCATTAAACCTCTTTCTTGCTACTCAGCGGACAGTTAAGTATACAAAACATTTTTTCCAGCCTCCCTGCGCTTAAGGGAGTCTGGGACGCTTTATTTATATGCTTGTACTGTATTTATTTATTCAAGCTGTTTATTTAATGTGTCAGCGTTTTGGCCGTTGGGTTTAGGATCTGTAACTGGGTGTTACAATCCTGTCTTTACACCTCCCACGGCCTGCGCTGTGAGTCACCGAGATTCTCCTCATGCGTTAGGCTCCGCCCCCTATCTCGGGCGTTTTTCGCGGGCTTTAGGCGGCGGCCATTTCAAAACTGAAAAGACTTGCTTTTAAAACATGTCGCTCTCCAAGCACAATTCGCGCTCCGGTCAGCACGATTCCGACTCCGAGGGTGAGGTGATGCACATCTCTACCCTCGCTGATCGGCATGGCTTACCCCTGCGCTCCCAGAGGGAGGACCCTGAGACAAGGCTGGAGGCTTCCATCACCCGAATGCAGTCGGCGGTCACCTGTATGTCGGAGTCCTTCTCCCGCGCCTGGGCTGACCGTAATGTACCATCCACTTCATATAATCCCCATTACTTTATGCCTCCCATACCTGTTAACCCCTGCCCTACTGTTTCCTCTGGAACACTTACCCCTGCTCACTCCATGTGTGCCCATGGCCCTAGCTTTAATTTAGCCTCACATCCTCAATTGAATTTTAATTGACCCATGAGCTCTCAGGCTCTACACAGACCCCAGAGCTTTCATGCTCACAGTGAGATTGCGCCTGACAATCTGAGCGCCAGAGGGGCTGGCATCCCCGTTCAACTGCCTGAACCCCACAACATCCCCGCACAGAAAAGAGCCCTTGACCGCGGGGCGTGTAAAGCGGTATGTTTGCCTAAACAGCAAAAAACGTGCACCTCTCTGTTACCGGCTTATCCGCTTTCAGATGAGGATGATGGGGATAAGGCTTATGACTATGAGGAGCCTTTTGAAATCCATGCGCCCGCTTACGATGCGCAGTTGGAGGAGGATGTTTTACCACCTATTTTCCCGGGGGCCACCCCACGTGAAATCATTTATGACCCGCAGGGTAACCCCCTATTTCACCCACAAACAATTTCCCACCCACGCTCAGAGTGGTACCCACTGCCCCATGTGGCTAAGTGGATTGATCAAAATTTCAGGGCTCCCCTAGACCGTCCCTCCAGAGCAACTATGAGGGCTGAGTGTCCCCGACCTACCACCGCGGGCAAAGTCTGCCTTACCCCGGTGGTAGATGAATATTTTGAAAAATTCCTGGGAGGAAAAGGTTGGACAATAAAAAAGGGCATCGACAATGCTCTGCGCATGATACAGGACAAAGTCCTGATATGTCAGGTCCCTTAACACGCCTTTTCGAAATGGTGGAAGATGCTAAGCTCTCTGGTAACCCCTGGAACCGGAGGATGTCGGGGGATGGCTACAACGCACTATGTGCTTGTTCGGGAACGCTAATGCGGCAGTAGCGGCAGAACGCCGTAAAGCAATCCTGATAAAAATGGACCCGCAATTCACTACTCTAGCCCCTAAAGACCTAGGTAGTGAGGCGCAGGGTTTTCTATTTGGGGACCGTTTCATCAAAGAGATGGGAACGTATGCGAACACCTTTAACAATATGGAAAAGAATGAGGCCACAATGAAGAAGGTCTTCAATCCCACTAGAGTTTTTGGCAGGGCCGGCAGATACAGAGGGCGACCTGCCGGCCGAGGAAACAATCCTTACGCCACTTCCCGTACGGGGAACTTGCCCTCACTATCTGCTCCAAAATCCAGAGCATCAGGATTCACGGGATCCTTTTTCCCATCACGTGCCCGACCCTGGCAGGGACGCGGGTTTAGAGGGACGAGAGGCAGAGGATATTTCCGTCGTCCAGCAGGTAATTCTATACCACATCCCACGATCCCAATCGCGGGGCGCTTGCGTCATTTCCTACACAAATGGGACGCACTCACACAGGACACATGGGTCCTCAACACGATACAGGGGTTCACTGTGGATTTCACCGACACTCCATACCAATCGTCGCCACCACATCCGCTATCACTGTCTTCGACACTTCACGAATTAGTACACATGGAGGTACAAAGCCTCCTACAGAAAGGGGCAATAGAAACATCTACTCCCATACCGCGCTTTGTAAGCAACCTCTTCGTAGTTGCGAAGAAAGGGGGCGGATACCGCCCAGTCATCAACCTGAAAGAGTTGAATGGTTGGGTGGTATACCGCCATTTCAAAATGGAAGGAATTCATACAATGAAAGAGTTGTTGATTGCAGGGGATTGGCTTGTCAAATTGGATCTCAAAGATGCCTATTTGACAATTCCGATTCGAGAAGACTTCAGGGACTTCCTCGCATTCCCCTGGAATGGCAGAATGTGGAGGTTCACATGTCTCCCATTCGGTCTATCATCAGCCCCATGGTGTTTCACGAAAATCATGAAACCAGTGATAGCTCAGTTACGATCAAAAGGGGTGCGCTTAGTTATCTACCTAGACGACATCCTCATCATGTCGCAGTCACACTCCACCATACAACTACATCTACGATGGACCATTCAACTGTTACAGGATCTCGGATTCCTGATCAACATGGAAAAATCTATCCTGGTTCCGTCACAAAAACTGGAGTTTTTAGGCTTCATTCTCGACTCTGTACTCCAGACTCTGAGACTCCCGAACTCGAAGGTCCTTTCCCTCCGGAAGGAAGTCCGAACACTACTTCGCCATCGTTCCACTTCCCTGAGACAAATCGCACGAGTCATAGGACTTATGTCAGCCACACGACACACGCAATATTTCCAGCCCCCCTGTTTTTCAGAGCCCTCCAGAGATTGAAGGCCCGTTTTCTCCGGTCCGGCTCTTCATACAACAGGATAGTGGAGATCACAGAGGATGCAACCACCGATCTCCAATGGTGGATTACGGATTTACATCTCTGGAACGGGAGTCCTCTTCATTTTCCAACTCATTCCCTCACGATAGAATCGGACGCCAGTCGTCTAGGTTGGGGAGCTCAATGCGGTCACCTGGAGACGGGAGGACGTTGGTCTCAGGAAGAGACATTACTGCATATCAACGTCCTGGAATTGCTAGCAGCATTCTTTGCTCTCCGGTGTTTTGTAAAAGGAACCGATCATCATTCCATCCTCCTTCGCTTGGACAACTTCCCGGCTGTGCGATACATCAACAGCCTAGGGGGACGTCGCTCAGTTCAGTTGACGTTCATGGCACACCAACTTTGGGATTTCTGTTTCCAACATCACCTCCATGTGACGGCGCAATTCATTCCAGGGCTCTCGAATGTGGTTGCGGACTGGAACTCACGGCATTGGCACGACGCAGGAGATTGGTCGCTCCACTCTTCAGTCTTCTCAACGCTCTCTCAGCTGTGGGGTCCCTTCCACACGGATTTGTTTGCCTCCCGGCTGAATGCAAAGCTGCCGACGTTCTTCAGCTGGCGCCAAGATCCAGATGCGGCGGCGACGGATGCGTTCCTTCAAGATTGGGGACCGGGACGCCCATATGCGTTTCCTCCATTTGCATTGGTTCAGAAAGTTCTGAATGTAATACGGACGCGACACCTCACCTTGGTTCTGGTGACCCCGTTCTGGCCGTCTCAAGCATGGTTCTCATCCATCCTGGACCTCGTGATAGACGATCCCCGCTTGATCCCATCCTTCGAGGACGTATTACTGGATCCGGATCACAGACCCCACCCATTGATCTTGTCAGGTCAACTGCAGCTCATGGCCTGGGTGCTTTCGGGATCGATGGATCAACGAGCGGCTTATCAAGCTCTGCTACCTCGTTGCTCCATCAATCCTGGGCTCCGGCAACTAGAGGAGTATACGCCTCCTGTTGGACAAGATGGTCTAGCTGGTGTATTGAACGGGCTCAGGATCCCTTTTCAGCACCTCTGTCGCACGTCCTAAATTTCTTGTCTTCGGTCTTTGACTCGGGCACGGCTTACCGTTCCCTTAATGTGTTGAGATCAGCTATGTCGGCTGGACATGTCGGTTTCGGGGGCGTTCCTCTTGGACGACATCCCTTAGTCTGTCGACTCCTTCGAGGGGCCCGTTTTGCTCGTCCTCCTCGTCCCGATATGTGGTAACCTGGGATGTTACTGTGGTGTTACGTTTCCTCCTCGCTTGGCCAGATAATCATGGCTTATCGTTACGCCGACTCTCGGCTAAGTTACTAATGTTACTGTGCTTGGTTTCGTGTAAAAGAGTGGGAGATGTGAGAGCGTTAGACTTTGGAGTTCGCTCTTTTTTGCCAGAAGGCGTAAGATTTAATATCTCCCGTCGTACCAAGACGTCCATCTCGCAGGCGTTTTTTCCGTCTTTTTCCTCACAACCGTGGTTATGTCCGGTTAGATGTTTGCAGGAATACGAGGACCGTACTCTACCCTTTAGACGTATGGAGGAAGTGGCTCCTTTGTTTATATCTTTCAAGCCCCCCTTCCTCCCAGTTACCTCACCCACTCTGGCTAGGTGGATTCGTTGGCTGTTGAATTTAGCAGGGATTGACACCTCCCGATTCGGGGCGCATTCAGTTAGAAGCGCCATTGCTTCCAAAGCAGTTTCCTCTGGTTGTCGATTGGAAGACCTGTTACGCTCCGCGGACTGGTCGAGAGAGTCCACTTTCAGGGAGTTTTACTTTAAACCCGTATCACATTGGTCGTCCGATGTTTTTGATGTTTAGATTTCCTGTAGCTTTGAACTTGCAAATAGGAGCCTCCGTGTCATGCCTTAAAATTACAAAATTTTCCTATTCCATAATGGAAAGTTTGAATTTTATTAATGACACGGAGGCGAGTATTTCCCTCCCATTTTTAAAAACCCTCCCTTTTATATATTGTTCTGTTATATTATTGTCGTATATTAATAAATAAAAACATGGACTCTGTGTCATCTTTATTCAGTTACTGTGATTACTTATCTGTACACTGTGTGTTTATTCAATAAAACTATTTTATTGTTTCTATGGGTTCTGAAATCTTTTCAGCGCTAGTACCGCGTGTCTTGAATGTTGCACGCAGTTACTGTTGTTACTCTAACACACCCTTCGTGTTTTGTGCTTTTATTACAGCCACTGGCCCACCTGTTTGAATCTGGATTCTTTCAATTCCTTTCCTCCTGGATCACTCGTCTTCGACTCCGCAAGGAAAAGATTTCAAGTGTCGTTTTCTGCTTCTTCGTAGTTTTCAAGAAAGAGGTTTAATGGACGTCAGGGGGAATCTTATGTTAACTCAGGACAGTCCATACTGCGTTATGGAATGGGGTGTTTCAGGACGTACCATGTTGGTACTATCGTTTTTTCTTATCAAAGTTTATATATGCATATATACTTTTCTGTCTACTTCTTGCTACTGTTTATTAAAGTAAGAAAGAGACTGCAAATACTCGCCTCCGTGTCATTAATAAAATTCAAACTTTCCGTTATGGAATAGGAAAATTTTGTAATTGGTTACAGCTTCAAGACCAGAGCAAAGAATTTCCCCCATAATATTTATGATAGACTACAAGTACTGATACATGACTAAATAAAAGTGACTGCTTTCCAATAAATAATTTTGGATTTTGCTGATAGCGTGTCCAATTTATGTTAATATTGAAATGTATTGTCAGACACCCCATTTACACACTGCCTGCACACACCCTGACCTCACCTCAGACACATGGATACACCACACACCCCTCACTGCTAGCGGAATGCATCAAGAGCATTCCGCTAGCAGCCCCAGTCCCTCGGATACCGGCAAGGTGGCCCAGCACTGGCGTCTGGGTATCGGGGGTGGCATCAGGGCATACCAGTATCGGTGCACCCGAATTTAAAAGACATACCTCATCTCTTAGGTCGTCTACACCGGCGCCAGGTTTCTCTGCAACGTTTTCTTGAGGAACAGCGCTCTGAACAATAAAAGGTAAATAGATCACCGAAAGAAGGATTCCACTCTCAAAGCACCAGAAATGTATTTTTATTGACCCACAACCCTATTTTAGATTTTCACAATCGTCAGTAACACCCTGCAGACACAATTTTTTTTTTTTGCCATGGTGCTAGGAAGCAGGGACTGCAATGGGGTTACATTTAAAATTGGCAGAAAGTGCATCGTGTAGCACCATATAGTATATAGACAGGTAACATTGTACTGTTGTTCAAATGTATTTTAATCGGATCATATCCTACAGCACTTTACAGATTATCATTGCTGTCGTGATAGAATACAGTACAATGATAATACGTAAAGTGCTGTAGGATATGATCCGATAATATACAATTGAACAACAGTACGATGGCAATGTCTATATACTATACGCTTTCTGCCCTGGCATTGCACGGATTGACACATATGCAATTAGTGTTTCACTGGATAACATCATTGCCATTGTGTTGTATCCTACAGCACTTTACGTATTATCATTGTACTGTATTCTATTATGACAGCACTTTATCACTGCACTTTTTTGCAATAATATTAAACTTTACCTTCTATGAAAAATAGTGTCACACCTTCACTTATTGAAGCGTCTAGCGCCAAAGAGAAGGAGTCCACACCTCACAGGATGCTTTTTTGTTCTTTATCACACTGGAAAATGCCGTTTTATGTGATAAAGTGATAACACGTAGCCACGCGGCATCACCTTACCTCAAGCCCTATCATTACATCCTGCGCAGGGCTCCGCTTGTAATGAGCAACTGTAAGCGCGTCATCCTTCTGAGGAGCAAAAGGATTCTCCACGAAGCTGTTCCCAGTAGGGTCGTCCAGGATCTGAATAGAAGAAAATCAAAAGAGAACATGAAGCACCAACAAAATGAATACACCACGGCGGCCACTGCCAGGCAGCTTACCGCTGAAATAAAAAAATTATTAAAATACGCAAAGAAACAGGAAGAACTGGAATGTCTGATCTACTCCGGTTAAAAATAAAAAAAAGTTTATAATTTTTTATATGAACGTTTTCTACTTTCTTGGGTGGTGCTGACGATGGACAAATCTTCTAAAGCGCCGTTTACTTACAAAGGTAAATGGCGTCTCCCCTTCTCTCAGATTTTGAAGCTTTGCAATAAAGCCGTCTATTTTCTCCGCCACATGTTGATCCTCAGCCTCCAAAAAAACAAAACAGGGTTATGCAAAGAACACTGAAAATTCAGTGCGATTCAAGTTCGCCGATCGTTCGGTGAACTCAGTATACACCACAGGGTCCCTGAAGAGCGCCGAACAGGAGACACCGAAGACTGCTGAGGATCAGCCGGAAGGGGGGGGGGGGGCTTCTATTTTTTAAAAGGTGTTTAAAAGAATAAAAATGCATGAAGATAATAAAAAAGGTCCTATGGAAAATAAAACAATCTGTTACAGAAAAACACACACACACACACACACTAAAAAATAGGGAATCAAATTATGCTTAAAAAAATTCCAGAATACCTTAAACAAAATTCTAAATAAAGAGGCTTTTCACTGTAACTGGAAAGAATAAACGTTTGAGAGAAAAAAAAGAGGATATTTTTTAACATTAAATCCTATGGCATTCGCATGTATAAAAACCGTTGAACTGATCCACCGAAAATCTGTGCATTTTGTCAACATTTCAGTGCTCCTGAATAGATTAACCATTACTTCTCTATGGGATAAATTCATTGCCGCGATCTGCACCGTATTTCGCTGTCAATTCCCCAGTATTTGGAGCATAGACAGCTTTCGGAATAGACAAACTGCCACGAAATTGCACCGTACAGTGAAATTCACCGTTTGGAAATTCCCAGATTACTACATGCTGTCGTGTGGATTAAGCATAGATTTTTATTTTACAAAGTAAATCATTGCATCTTTTAGGTTTTCGAATTCTGGGATTCTCACCCTGCGCAGGGGCTGCTCCTGCTGTAAACCCACGATGGTTCTCTCCAGGATCCCTTCAATTGTAGTGAGGGCTAAAAAGAAAATATACACACGTATCAATTGGATATTGAGAAGACAATAGAGAAAGGGAGATAGAAATTAATAATTCCGTCAGCACCCCCACCCCCCAAAAAAAGTTTCAATAATCTGAACAGAACAGCCTTAAATGAAAACCAAAGAACGCTCATTCAATCAGAAAATGAGCCAATAAAAACCTTATTTGAGGCCAATACCACAATATAACAAAACGCCATGCGCTGTGTGTAGCTTTTAGTATATTGTGTTTCTCTGTTATTTTTTCCTACACTTAAAATGGTGAACTGAAAAATAGCCAATTATCGACTGAAATTTAGGGGGATCAAGTGTAGTTAATGCAAGTCTTTGAGATTATTGTAACGACGCAGCAAAAGGACTCCATATCTTTGATAATGCGCGCACACAGACAGCGCGGCGCACACAGACCTCCCTTTTGACTGCAGGCTGGGATTTCGAAGTCCAACTCGGGTATCCGGGTGGTTGCATAATCTGTTTTGACAACCTCACGATTCACATCCTGTGTGGGGAAGCGATCAGTAATGACAGGTCAGGGAACACAAACACCAAACTGGATGAAAATTATCTGTCCTCGTGACATAGACGACGCATGCAAAACAAAAAGGAAGGGAAGGTCCATTAGGGGTTATTCACCAAGCGCCAAACTTGCCACCAAATTGCACTGAACAGTGAATTTCACCTTTTTTTTTGCAGTTCAGTGGATGTCGCAGATGCCACTTCAGTGACATTCTCCAAATTTTTCAGCGACTCCATCTTCAGCGCAGAGTGAATTCACCGAGGTGCAAAGCACTGAAATTTCGGTGCTTTGTGAATAACCCCCATTACTATCGAACCTGTAGCTCACATTCGCTCGATTTGACAGACTCTGCCATAAAACAAAACCAAAAATGCCAATATAAAACCACACGTCTGCTCTTTAAGCCTGATAAAACCATGGCGAGACGGAGCAGGGCGCCACTGGCTGAACAGTTTAGCCGCTCCAGTGGGGGGGGGGGGGGATCATGAAACCCAGAGCCTGTCTCAGAATACAGTGAAAGCGAGGATGCAGGCACTCCACATAGGAGTCACGTAGTTAAGGCTTATTGGGAAACAGAAAAGTGTCATTGGACAGGCTGAAGGCGGGGCCACCGCAGCAGCCGGCGTTAAAGCCATCCTGCCGGGCACCACCAGCCCGGCATGAAAGGGTCAAGGTGGACTTACTTACCTTCTCCCCATCAGGCAAGGACTTCCAAAATGCGCAAGTCCCTGCAGCGTCCAACCCAAATTGCATAGGCAACAGAAATTGCAATTTGCTTGGGACTTGCACACTTTACGTACACAAGGTCCATAGAACCGGCGCACACATGCACAGATCTTATCAGCTTGCTCTCTCCGAGACACTCAAATCACACCAGTGACCAGAAGAATAAATATGGCTGATCTCCCTCGTCATTAACCATTTGGCTGTTTCAGCACTAATTTAACTCATTGGCACAGACTGGTTTAAACCAAAACGCTCTCACTCCTGTCACATACAGAGGTCTCCAAAAGATGTTTCAGAACCAGTAGACCCACCCTGAGCTGCAATTCATTACAGGTAAGACCTACATGTTGGTGGAAAATTAGGCGCCGCTGTGATCATTTTAGGATTAACATGAACCCGTGTCTTACCCGTTTATTCTTCACGATAAACATGTACCGGACGCCTTGCTCCTGGATACGTCCGGCGGACTGGACTTCTGTGTTGGTCCAAGCGCACTCCTCACATGTGAAGGAGCTGACGATAATCTCCTTGAAGAAGGGCACCTTTGTGAGAAGAATTCGTGTCAACCCCTAGGAGAAAAAGAAAGACAAAAACTATGATTGCGCCTCATTGTGAATATGTTTCCAGGTCACTATGACCCCCTGAAAATTCAACATGATCCATTCCCGATGCTTCTTGAACTCCTCGCACCTCCCCCCGCATTACCCATATGCCACCAACAGATTCCTAACTCCTCCTGACATGCACACAGTCCACCAGATGCCTTCAAAATGCCCCACCATATAAACCCTATCCCAGCTTCATTTCCCCTGTAGCCCCAACATGACCTTTACACCTAGACACTTCCAGCACCCCTCAACACCTACAACTGACCACAGCACCCCTCACCATAACCCCGTGACCCCCAGCACCCCCCATCACCCCTCACCATAACCCCGTGACCCCCCAGCACCCCTCACCATAACCCCCCAGGCAGCACCCCGTGACCCCCCCATCACCCCTCACCATAACCCCGTGACCCCCCAGCACCCCTCACCATAACCCCCCAGCACCCCTCACCATAACCCCCCAGCACCCCTCACCATAACCCCGTGACCCCCGAAGCACCCCTCAACATAACCCCGTGACCCCCCCAGCACCCCTCAACATAACCCCGTGACCCCCCAGCACCCCTCAACATAACCCCGTGACCCCCCCAGCACCCCTCAACATAACCCCGTGACCCCCCCAGCACCCCTCAACATAACCCTGTGACCCCCAGCACCCCTCAACATAACCCCCCAGCACCCCTCAACATAACCCTGTGACCACCAGCACCCCTCAACATAACCCCATGACCCCCCCCAGCACCCAACATAACCCCGTGACCCCCAGCACCCCTCAACATAACCCTGTGACCCCCAGCACCCCTCAACATAACCCTGTGACCCCCCAGCACCCCTCAACATAACCCCGTGACCCCCAGCACCCCTCAGCATAACCCTGTGACCACCAGCACCCAACATAACCCCCTGTGACCCTCAGCACCCCTCAACATAACCCTGTGACCCCCAGCACCCCTCAACATGACCCCCCGTGACCCTCAGCACCCCTCAACATGACCCCCCGTGACCCCCCCCCAGCACCCCTCAACATGACCCCCAGCAGCCCTCATTATGCGCCATGTGCTACCCATGATGCCCCCCGGCCTTCTCACATTCTTGTAGCAGTTCATGCACAGGGACTCTATCTCTGTAGGCTGCTGCTCCTCATCGTCAGCGCTAATTTCACGGAAAACCGTCTCCGAGCCACAACTCCCCACCGCATGCAGCACCGACATGCCGCTCCGTGAGGCACTGCTCCTCTCACACGCACTACAGCCACCGGCTTCCAGAAACCTCTCCCTTGACACCACGTGTCTCAAACTGACCCGGAAGCGGCTGTCACCTGGCCACGCCTGCTGAGCGTACACTGTCCGCCTCTCGTCCGCGCGCATGCGCGCTGCATGCTGGGTCTTGTTGAGGAACTAGATGGGTCTCCATAGTAACTATTAAATAAGTCTTTCTGAGGGGCAGCATTCCTTCCTAAACCCTATTCCTGACCCAAGCCTCCCTGTGCCATATGTCTCGCTGCAAAGAGTGACATGTATATGGTGGGTGGAAGGTGATCCCATGAAATGTCCTTTTAGGGGCTCCTCCATATATTCAGGGTGTGTGGGTGTCTTTTTAGGGGCTCCTCTATATATTCAGGGTGTGTGGGTGTCCTTTTAGGGGCTCCTCCATATATTCAGGGTGTGTGGGTGTATTTTTAGGGGCTCCTCCATATATTCAGGGTGTGTGGGTGTCTTTTTAGGGGCTCCTCGATATATTCAGGGTGTGTGGGTGTCTTTTTAGGGGCTCCTCCATATATTCAGGGTGTGTGTGTGTCTTTTTAGGGGCTCCTCCATATATTCAGGGTGTGTGGGTGTCTTTTTAGGGGCTCCTCGATATATTCAGGGTGTGTGGTGTCTTTTTAGGGTCTCCTCCATATATTCAGGGTGTCTTTTTAGGGGCTCCTCCATATATTCAGGGTGTCTTTTTAGGGGTTCCTCCATATATTCAGGGTGTGTGTCTTTTTAGGGGCTCTTCCATATATTCAGGGTGTGCGGGTGTCTTTTTAGGGGCTCCCCCATATATTGGGGGTGTGCGGGTGTCTTTAAGGGACTCCTCAATATATGACTTTCTGTCTTAACTCTGTAATCTGATATCAATCTTCCCCTACACAGAAGGGCTGAAACACTCACTGCTGCATAATGAGTACAGATGCAGAGTCCGCTGTATGTTGAATAAATAGGATTAACTCCTTGAAGTCAGAAAATAAGTTAAATGGCTTCAAGTGCTAACCTCTGCCCTTGAGTCCGTGGAAGACGACTTTCTAGTTTGATTTAGAGCCCTACTGTCTTACAGGGTTATTCAGAGAGCGTGAAAGCAGGAGAATGAAAAATTCTATTTGGACCTAGAATTTTTCATTCTCCTGCTTTTCACGACCTCTGAATAACCCTTTTAGTCTCTCTGGCCTCTTGGGTCGAGTTTTGCTCGGTGGGTCCCTGTTACAGGACTTCGTGTCTTGGACCCTTTACCTCTTATTTGTGATGTGCTTCTGTTATAGTCTGTACATTTCTGTTCTGAATAATAAAAATAAATAATTTGCAAAAAAAATATGCCCCTAATAAGACACCCGCACACCCTGAATATATGGAGGAGCCCCTAAAAAGACACCCGCACGCCCTGAATATATGGAGGAGCCCCTAAAAAGACACCCACACGCCCTGAATATATGGAGGAGCCCCTAAAAAGACACCCACACACCCTGAATATATGGAGGAGCCCCTAAAAAGAGACCCGCACACCCTGAATATATGGAGGAGCCCCTAAAAAGACACCCGCACGCCCTGAATATATGGAGGAGCCCCTAAAAAGACACCCACACACCCTGAATATATGGAGGAGCCCCTATAAAAACACCCACACACCCTGAATATATGGAGGAGCCGCTAAAAAGACACCCACACACCCTGAATATATGGAGGAGCCCCTAAAAAGACACCCACACACCCTGAGTATATGGAGGAGCCTCTAAAAAAACACCCGCACACCCTGAATATATGGAGGAGCCCCTAATAAGACACCCGCACACACTGAATATATGGAGGAGCCCCTAAAAAGACACCCACACACCCTGAATATATGGAGGAGCCCCTAAAAAGACACCCACACACCCTGAATATATGGAGGAGCCCCTAAAAAGACACCCACACACCTTGAGTATATGGAGGAGTCTCTAAAAAGACACCCGCACACCTTGAATATATGGAGGAGCCCCTAAAAAGACACCCGCACACCCTGAATATATGGAGGAGCCCCTAAAAAGACACCCACACACCTTGAATATATGGAGGAGCCCCTAAAAAGACACCCGCACACCCTGAATATATGGAGGAGCCCCTAAAGAGACACCCACACACCCTGAATATATGGAGGAGCCCCTAAAAAGACACCCACACACCCTGAATATATGGAGGAGTCTCTAAAAAGACACCCGCACGCCCTGAATATATGGAGGAACCCCTAAAAAGACACCCGCACACCCTGAATATATGGAGGAACCCCTAAAAAGACACCCGCACACCCTGAATATATAGAGGAGCCCTAAAAAGACACCCGCACACCCTGAATATATGGAGGAGCCCCTAAAAGACACCCACACACCCTGAATATATAGAGGAGCCCCTAAAAAGTCACCCGCACATCCTGAATATATGGAGGAGCCCCTAAAAAGACACCCGCACACCCTGAATATATGGAGGAGCCCCTAAAAAGACACCTGCACACCCTGAATATATGGAGGAGCCCCTAAAAAGACACTGTGTCATGTATTTGTTCGGAGGACAGACTGAATAAGAAGGAAGACGGTTTAAGGATTATCTCTGAATTGTGCAAGAGGTAAAGGGGGAGTGAGTTCCCTTTGTCTATTGGATCAGGCATGGCAGGCATGGGCCATTGTTCTATGGGCTTAAGCATGGCTCTTCGTGATTGGTTACACTAGGAGATAAGCAGTGAAAGGGGAGGGGAGTAAGGGGTAAAAAAAGGATTGTGTGGGACATTTTTGAATTAGAGCTAAAACGGATAGATACAGGGATGATTGATGGCCAAGCTGGCATCGAATGGGCGCAGGATCCTTTTAAAAAGTGATACATAGCTAATTTTAATAAACCGAAAGAAAATATCTTCAAAACAAAAACTTTATTTACAAAAACAGACACACTTAATACAATGTTATCGGGTCATATCAAAGAAGGATAGAGTCACAGGGCAGGCTTTACATCGCACAGTGAACCCACGCCGCACATCCTCTGGGTTCCCACGTTCACAGCAGCCCGTTCTCCTGTAGATATGGGTTTGCATGTTCTCTAGAAGCTCTTGGTAAGCTGTGACCATTTCTCGGTGGCCATGTCCAGGGCGGTGGTGTAGAAGGAGCTGAGGTTTTCAAGTGCTTGGTCATAGGCGTTCCTTGAATGTATGAGAAAAAAAAGATGTGGATTAGGACGCACTTTGCAAACCAGGTCTGAGTCTGCCGTGTGGACACAGAGCGTTGAGCTACGTCTCGTTTTAAAGAGGTGTTTTATGAGAAATTAAAGTTCCCTTTATTTTTTGCCCTTACATTGGGCAGACGCTGCTGACAGCCTCTGCCCAATTATTTTATTAATTACTTATGTTCGTTTGGTTGATTTTATTTTCCTGTTGTCCCTCGCCCCGTGCTGCTCCTCCTCTTCGGCTCAGGTACTCCCGGATGTCCCTGAATCTTTTCTGCACAATTTGCGCTCTTATGCAACTTGTGTAGAGTAGGAACTGCAAAGTGCGCAGCTCTATGCGGCTTGCGCACTTTACATACACAAATTCGGTAGCGCCTGCGCAGAACGACGGATCGGTGCTGCAGGCGCATGCATAGATCCTATCCATCACTGCCTCCCTGAGAACGCTCGCTACAGCGATTTGTCTCTGGAGGGGGCGACGTCGGTCCTCTGTGTGTGTGACATCACTAGTGACCGATCTGGTGACCGGCAGCCAGGAAATTCAAAATCCCAACTGCTAGTGATGCTGAGTGGAGTGGAGGAAACTCTTCCACTTCACTCAGTGATTTCTCCAGATCAGTGCAACTGAGTGAAGGGGGGGGGACTCCTCACATCCTGTCCACTTTAAAACACAAACGTGGTCAGGATGAGTAGAGTGTCCCTTCAAAAAACAAAGATTTATTAGGGGGATTTCCTGGATTGCAGCATATTAAAGCAAAAGTATATATATATATATTGTGATATAGCCACTGGACACAGATCAGTGCATCTGCTTCTCTTTATTGTTCAGCCATTGCAGGGTACATGATGAACAGAAAAGTAAATACAAAACAAACATCTATTCCTTGATGCAGAGACTAACTAACTAAACATTTCAGAATTGCTGTCTGACATATTGGGCGGCTAAGCCGCTTACCAATCTAAGAAACGAAATATAATGTACCTTTCTTCTGGGCTCAGGATTTAGCTTCCTTCCTTGCATCCAGCACCAAGACTGTCCTCTAATTGGGCAGTCTGCATTTCTAATTCGGCAGCGGCTGTGGGTTAACCCTAAAACCCTTAAGCTCCAGACAGGTCCTTCTACCGTTCCTAGAGCTGCAGCACCGGTGATATACAGGCTGGGAGACTCCGTGCAGCTCCAGTGTGTGACACAGAGTCAGAGACAGACACGCTGCCGCCCTACAGCTTGTTCCTGTCAAAGAGCTGCGCAGCAGCCTGCGTTACATGGCTCCCCTGCTTCCCTCTTTAATTGGAGCCCTAGCCAGATTCTGAAAATCGGGGATTCTCGGGATCCTGATAAGGGCCGTTGAGCCCGTAGTATATTTGGTAGGTATTAAATTGTAGACGGGGAGATGTGGCGAAGCAGGATTGCGAAAAGACGAGCACTTACATTGCGTGTTGTGCCAGCGGCATTTCCTTCACTTGGTTTATGGCATCGGTCGCTTTGCTGGACACATCGCTGGCCATTCCTTTAACATACTCGATTCCAGAGGACAGGAAGGATTCCTCGGCTTGGACGGAAACTAGTAAAAAGGATTAAATGCGGAATCAGAGAGGGGACGATTAAGGCTAGGGTCAGACTAACGCATTTTTCACGTTGTCCGTGAAAAAGTGCGTTCGAACGAATAGACTTATTTTTTCACGGAATACGCAATAGCGGTCATACGATGCGCAGTTTCATCCGTGATTTTGTACGGATCATCAATAAAACACTTTTTGGGTCTGGACGTTATGTTGGCTGGACATTAGCAGCGTCTGACGTCTCCTAATCACGCACACACGCCGCTAGCGGACGCAGCGCACTCTGTACGTCAGTACTAGTGGTTTCACGTTCTCGAAAAAATGCGTTTGTTTGCCGCCTGCGTCGCGCGGCCGCACTTTTGTGCGACCGTACTTCGTATATTGGCCGTCATTGCCCGGCATCTGCTGCTAGCACGGCCGTGATTATGTGCGGCTGCACGCGCGTTCGCACTGCCTCAGTCTGACCCTAGCCTAATGAGGATTTAAGATATAGAAAGAAAAAAGAGAAAAGAAAATATCCTAGTGTAGAGGACAATGGGTCGACTTGTCAGACTGTATGCGATTTCCTTCCGAGCAGAGTAAGGGACACCCCGAGCATTACCTGCTCCTCTTTTTTACATTGTGTCAAGTGGATGATGCAACAGAAAGTCATAAAAATAATGGAAACCCCTTCATTTGCTGCGCAGTCCTGGTAAGCTCTATGGGAGTGTTTATGAAACCCCAAAAAGACTCCATTTCCATTCATGCCTTTTTTCCATGAATTGAGCGTTTCATATACGTGTCATCCTGTAGAAACAAGATCATCAACCTTGGCTCTCCAGATGTTTTGGAACTATGTGTCCCATGATGCTCAGCTACTCATTAGGTTTTGTAAAGCTTTGGGGAAATGTAGTCCCAAAACATCTTTAGGGGTTTTTGTGGATGTTTGTTGCCTATTTTGTTTACATGTATATTGTACATATCTACTTTTTTGTCATAAAAGAGCCTCTTCTCCCAACCACATGGCATTAAATAACTGCTGAAACACCCCCTACCCCCCCCCCCTGTGATGACCTGCTGCCTTAGGCCCAGACCTAGTTTGCCTATCCAAGAATCCACTAACAGCTCTTACCTGTACACACAGCCAGCAGGGCGAACAGGACTGACACTACTAACAATTTCATGATGGGATCTGAGCAGAAGACCTCCCTCTGGAAGATATATCCGTCTTAAATTCAAGATTAGTGTGCCCCCTAAAGAGAGAGAGAGAACGAAATACTCTGTGAGACCTCAAATCTGTCACCTTGTATTAAACTAAAGAGGATACAGAGAGCAGCCCTCACTGTAACAAAAAGCTCAACAAACTTTACTGCAGCATTACAGCAGCCAGGGATGTGGCAGAATACAGGGATTTCTGTAGGGTCACTCACTGCTGTACATGGATAAGATTCAGGGGGGTTATAATGAGTGGAAATCCCTGTACAGTACAGATACAAGGTGTTGCTGTAATTGCCATACACAGGCATTATGCAGCACATACAGATACAAGGTGTTGCTGTAATTGCCATACACAGGCATTATGCGGCACATACAGGTACAAGGTGTTGCTGTAATTGCCACACACAGGCATTATGCGGCACATACAGATACAAGGTGTTGCTGTAATTGCCACACACAGGCATTATGCGGCACATACAGATACAAGGTGTTGCTGTAATTGCCATACACAGGCATTATGCAGCACATACAGATACAAGGTGTTGCTGTAATTGCCATACACAGGCATTATGCGGCACATACAGATACAAGGTGTTGCTGTAATTGCCATACGCAGGCATTATGCAGCACATACAGATACAAGGTGTTGCTGTAATTGCCATACACAGGCATTATGCAGCACATACAGATACAAGGTGTTGCTGTAATTGCCATACGCAGGCATTATGCAGGACATTACAGATACAAGGTGTTGCTGTAATTGCCATACACAGGCATTATGCAGCACATACAGATACAAGGTGTTGCTGTAATTGCCATACACAGGCATTATGCAGCACATACAGATACAAGGTGTTGCTGTAATTGCCATACACAGGCATTATGCAGCACATACAGATATTGCATTGCTAATAATCTCATTCTTCTGATCACTACAAATCCCCATATGCAGGAGATCTCACCATTTTATTACCTGTCTGAGGAACATTTACTGACACAAAGGCCATTGCTGCCTGTATGCTGATAATGCAGACCCCAGGTGGTGACATTGTGTGAAATAAGGGACGCCATCTGTAATCTATACCAGCAAACCAAATCTCCCACAGCTGGAGGCCGTGCTGCAAGAACAATTCACAGGGGTAGAAAAGTGGATCGCAAATAACGAACTTTTTCTAAATACTGACAAAACTGTTACAATGCTCTTTGGAACCGCACCTAAACTACACAAATTGCAAATTAGACCCAAATCTATCTTTTGGCCCCCACATCGAAAAACTCTCATCTAAACTCTACCCCAAACTAGGTGCCCTGTACAGAAACAAATCCTGCCTGAGCCCCGCGGTAAGAAAGCAGATTGTACAACAAATGCTTATGCCAGCCATTGAATACGGAGATGTAGTGTATGCAGCCGCCCCACAAACACACCTCCAGAAACTTACTACATTGTATAACTCATTCTGTCGCTTTGTGCTACAATGTAACTACATGACCCACCATTGTGACATGTTAAAAGAACTAAACTGGACATCGCTGGAATCCAGACGCACCCTTCACCTTTCCAACCTGGTGTTTAAGAGCTTTTCTGGGAAGCTGCCACCCTACCTGAATAGGCTGACTGCCCCAGCAGTTCCCTCATCCTATAACCTCAGATCCAGGACCAGCACCTTACTTACAATATCACAATACAAAAAGAGAGTGGCTCGATCCTCATTTTCCTACAGAGCACCGCAAATATGGAATAACCTCCCAGACGCCGTCAAATCTTCCCCCAGTCTAAAGTCCCTTAAGAGCTCCCTATTAACATACCTCAATACGGAATGCACCTGTAAACATGTAACATAATGACTTTATTTCCTACATATTTATTTTTCTGTATATTTGGTCTTGTGTTAATATCTTGCATTTTACTACTTTGTATTTCTGTAACCACTCAATGTTCTCGAACCCAGGACATACCTGAAGACGAGAGAAATCTCAATGTATCCTTCCTGGTAAAATACTTTATAAATAAATAAATAAATCTAGTGTTCAGAACCTTTCATCCCAGTGATATTTCTGCAAAGGTATTAATTAAAGGGGTTATTCAAAAGAGCTCCGAAATGTCAGTGCGCTTTCATATGGTGCACTTTGGTGCGATGCAGTGAGTTGAATTTGCCGACCCTGCAGTGAATTCAGCATTCAAGGGAGGGTCCCCGAAGTACGCCGAATGGATCCACCGACTCAGCCGATCAAAAGGCCAAGTGCAGCCAATGAATGGCTCTGATCAGCTGCCGAACACCACTGAAAAAAGCTTATCAGCCGTCGAACGGGGGGGGGGGAATTTTTAAACAAAAATAATGCATGAAAATGCATGGAAATAATATAGAAGGGCCTATAACAATAAAAAGGTCTGTTACAGAATGAAAAAAACACCATTTAAAAAAGTCAAACATTTCACCAAAAACCCTTTCTTGTGCCTGTCTTTATTTGTACTCTTGTTAAAACTTAAAGTAAAGAATTGGGGGGGGGGGGTGAAAAATCGCCAAGAAAAAACAGAAAAATGCCTAAAAATATTCTAAAACATAAATTAATAAAAAAGACTTTTTGATGCAAATGAAAAGAATAAACGGTTGAATAAATTTTTTTATAAAAAGGGGATTTTTTTTCCGTTGAAATGTATGCATTTCGCCTGATTAAACCTGTTGAACGAAAGCACCGAAAACCTGTGCATTTCCCCAACATTTCGGGGCTGTTTGTCGTTCCCTGTATTGATTAACCATAGCTTCTCTATTGGGTATTTCACTGCCGCCGAAGGTCCACGAATTGCACCGTATTTTTCTGGAAATTAGCCAATATTTGGCGAATTGCCAACATTCTGAATAGTTAAATTGCCACAAAATTCACCCTTCAGTGCAATTCGGTGGCGAATCCGGCTCTCTTTGAATATCCCCTTAAAAATTAAAAACAATTGAATTATTTTTAGCAGAGTAACAATATTTATGTGAAGTTATCATGTTTCCCTACGTTTACGTTTTATCTGCGCATGCCATGTGTCAAATAAATGTTATAATAGCATTTTTTCTGCAAAACGCACGTGGTAGTGAAAGGGGTTAATACACATGTACACCTTTGCTACACCTGCCGCTCAAAAATAGAAAAAGCAGTAAATGCAAACTTATATTTTGTAACAAACAGAAACAATCGGGACAGTAGACCTTGTTGCGAGGGCGTAACCCTTGTTGAAAGTATCATAAAAACACTTAAATGAATACAAGGTAAAACTATATTGGAAACATTTAATCATAAATTGCAAAACCAATTTGGGGTTTTGTGATTTATGATTAAAGTTTTACCTTGTATTCATTTAAGTGTTTTTCTGAAACTTATATTTTGGACTAAACAAAAAATTCTAACTTTAATCTGGAAATGTAGCCAGAGTGAAAATAGAAACCGTGGCTTCCGAATGAGTAAACCGAAACTTACCGTGTTGCGCTGTGTCGGTCTCTGTGCTGTCTTTGCGCATAGAGCTGTTAATTATATATAGAATGCCCCCCTCCCCGACGTCAAGCTGGATGGGGGTGGAGTAGGGCTTTAGGAAATGCTCTATGGCACCTTGTAAACGTGTTAAGGTCCAACCGTGGGGTCATTTTAGGTACACATAGAATGCTTTGTATCTGCTGACTATAAGGATACCGCGATAACATTCTAATTTATTGTATCACACTTTTGTGTAACTGCAAACGTGAAACCCTTGGCCTAAAGTCTCCAAGAGGACAAAAACATATGCAGGGTTATTCAGAGAGAGGTGAAAACCAGGAGAATGACAAGAGAAGTGAAAATTCTAGTTTAAAGTAGCCAAACCAAAAAAGTTCTCCCTTTTATCTCACTTTCCAAATCGGCTATTTTGACATAGAATTTTCACTTCTCCAGCCATTCTCTTGGTTTTCACCTCTCTCTGAATAACCCTGATGATGCTTAGGAATGCTGAGCCGACCCTCCGCTAATGTTGGACTTGGTATTAGGTTCGCATCTCGCTGCTGTTGTCACCAATCCAAGATTTGAGGGCAAATGCTTGGCCAAAACGACACGTCTGGATTTAATTTTCCCATTTTATCTGTTGACTATTACCTTGACATTTTTTTATCATTAAATAAAGACATTGCAACAGCTTCGTCTGGGGTCTTTTTTGCCAGTAATTGCAAAGATTAAAACTACATTGCACAACATGGGTCAAACCAGAACAAAACGAAGAAATGTTGAACCGAATAGACTTATTTTTTTCCTGAAGAAGGGTTCCATACCCAAAACATTTGTATTTGATGCTCATCCTCTGCTTTAAACACTGGTGACACTGTTCACCTTTTCGAAGACACACAATGGATTATTCAGAGAGAGACGATCTTGCCTCGAAATGCAACCAGATACTGAAATTCAGTGTACAGTGACATTTTAGGGGCATTCGACTATTCAGAGAGCAGGCGAATTGCCTGCACGTACGGTGCTTGTTCGAGGGTAGTGAAATCCCCCATAGAAAAGAAATGGTTAATCTATTCAGAGACACCGAGCAGCAGTGAAATGTTGCCGAAATTCCCTGCTGTTCGGTGTTTTCATTCATCAGGTTTATTCAGGCGAATCCCATAGGCTTCAATGTTAAAACTATTCCCGTCTTTATTCAATATTCAATTCGAGATTCAAACCGACTTCTGATTGACAGCAGTGTGTGGAGGAAACCCTCTGCTTATACAGCTGTCACAATGTATCGGGAATGTGGGGCACAGGGAAGAAGGACATACTCATCCTCATCATCAACTGGATAAAGCAAAGGGGGCAATGGTGCACAGACTATTCGTCTGCTGCCTCTAACACCAGGCAGAGCAGGCTGGTTCGCTTAAGGGGTTATTCAATAAGCGCTGAACTTGCCACCGAATTGCACCGAATGGGGATAGCAGTTCGGCTATTCAGAAATCTGTCAATTCACCAAATATTGGTGAATTGACAGTGAAATACAGTGCAGTTTGCCACAGATCTCCGCAATCCTGCAATTTTCTGCGGTAGTGAAATGATCCCATTGAGAAGCAACGGTTAATCTATCCACAGAATGCCGAACTGCACCGAAATGTTGGCGAAATGCCCATATTTCCGGTGATTCAGTGCGACAGGTTTAAACAGGCGAATCCCATAGGATTCAATGTAAAAAAAATATTACCGTTTTTATTATTGGTTTTATTCAACCGTTTATTCTTTTCATTTGCATCAAAAAAGCCTTTTTATTTATTTATTGTTTAGAATTTTTTGAGGTATTTTTATGGATTTTTTTAGGTGACATTTTTGATTGCCTTTTTTTTTTTTTTTTTTTTTATTATTATTCTGTACCAGATCTTTTTATTTTTTATGGGACCTTTTTTTTTATTACTATTTTTTTAAGGGACCTTTTTTTTCATTATTATTTCCATGCATTTTTATTGTTTTAAACGTCTTTAAAAGAATAGCAGAGTGTTTTTTTTGTTTTCTGCAGTTCGGCGGCTCCCGTTCGGTGCATACTGAATAACCCTCTTAGATTAATTCTAAATCTATATAAGAGAAATTATTTCCGATCTATGGTACTGCTGTTCCTTGGCCGAATTAGAGTTACTGAGGTATCTGATATAGACTTTGCTCCAAAAAACAGGGATAAAGGGGTAGACTTTGACACAGGACATATCACCTTCCCCCCCCCCCCATCCTCCGTTCCAGTGCCAGCAGATAAGACTCTGTGCTAAACTCTTTATCTTTCTTGGGGTCAGAAATCACAGATATGTAAACCAGCCTAATAAAAGCACATATATGTGAACACAAGGGGAAACAAATGATCTGCTGACAAAGGGGGGGGGGGGATTAAAGATAGAAACGCAACCTTTGCAGAAAAAAGAAGGCGAACAAAGTAGATGAATTTGATATTAGATATTTCTGTGTATGTTTTGTAGTTTGAGTCTAAACGCTGCCCTGTTTATGTGTTTATAATCCCCTTTCTCCCAAAACTCTAAACACAAGAATGTAGCAAAACATCGGAAATAATAACAATAATAGAAATAATGTAAATGTAACAGAAAACAAAAATACCAATATACACGCGGACACGACCACTAGACATAAAACTTACTCCCAATGGAAAATAAAGTGTGTGCGGAACCTTGTGCTCTCTTTCCACAGTCAGAAAGGAAATGTCAATCCAAAATAAATTGATTAAGATATTTATTGTAAATAAAGGGCCCTATTACATTCTTCACGCACAATTGTGTGTGCGCGCAAAACCGCATTAACGCGAGGGACAAAACCCTTTGCGCTGAACGTCGTATTACAACATTCGCGCACAAAATGCGCGTTAACGTCTAACGCGAGTGACCCAACCCTTTGCGAGCGCAATTTAGTGCTCGCATCCTATACTTAACATTGTGAGCGCAAATGCGTTTGTGCGCTGGTACGCGCATGGTATTACAATCTTAGCGCAAAATTTAACGGACAACGTTTGCGCGCATAATTTTAACGTCTTTGAAAAGCTGGCGGTAACGGCAAATTGTAACAACCTGACCGTACCAAACTGCGGATTCGCAACGGAGAACGTCGATGCGCACGTTATTTTTATTAGATCCGTCAAAAATGATGGCCACTACCTTGTCTTGCAGTCCGCACAAAATGCGTTCGTCTGACGGACCCGAGTTAAAAATTACATTGCGCTCACTGATTTCTGCGCACAACGGTACTTTGCACGCATTTTTGCGCGTCGGTGTTGCGAGCGTAATTTCCCGACGGATGAAAAAATGCGCGAGGAATGTAATTCCAGCGGTGATTTTTGTGCATTAACGTTTAACGCTTAGCGCAAAAAAAACACATGTTTAGCGTGCGTTTTTGCGTTACGAATGTAAGAGGGCCCAAAATGTATATAAACTGTATATAAAACAAAGGTAAAAGCCCGACGCGTTTCATCCATCGCTAGACTTTCTCAAGGGCAAATAGTAATATGTAATCAATCAATCAATTCTCATATAACATAACATTTCCCATCATTCCTTATATAGTCCTTCTGAATATCTGATTGGTTCTCGTTTTCACCACGGCGTTTTCCTTATATGGTAACTTCCTGTTACCATACCTAGCGTATAAGGAAAACGCCACTGTTTTTTAGTTTGCCCAAAAACGAAATATTAAGAAGTCATTTTGGCATGTTTCTTTTTTTTGGGGGGGGAGTAAGAGCACCCCACATTTCTGTGTCTACAGGCTCCTGAGATGCAAATCCGGCCGTGGATCCCTTTACTAAAGAATGGAGACACTGTAATCTTTTGTATAGATAATTACTGTAAAATCAATTAAAGGGAGACCCTCGGCCAGGATTGTCAAACAGCCCCCCCAGATGGACATCTATCGCATTGACAGAATTCTGGGAATTGTCAGCATCAACATCTGGGGGGGGTCATAGGTTTGACAGACCAGCTCTAGGCACTCTGGTCCGCTTAGTGTAATTTGAGTGGTCACAGTAACCACCTGAGTACACCCTCACACGGAAGGAGGTCACTGAGGCTGATTCAGCCCTCTGAGTGCAGGGGATTAGTTCCACACAAAGTCGGAGATCAGAAAGCAGTGATCTCAGGTTCCTGGATTTCGGGGCTTAGCTCCCACCAACGGTTCTCAATGCGCTTGACTTTGAGAGAGCCATTGGATAGGTTGGTCGCACGCTTGAAAGTCTAGCCTTCCCGGCAGTCAATCACTGGAAGTCATACCCAGAGGAGCACTGAGGGAGGCCAGTGCTGGATTCAGGGTCGAGGTTTTATAAAGAATTAAGGGGTTGGTTAAAACAGGAGAGGGCCAGGAGGGGTATTGTTTAACCCCTCTATTTCCTCCGTTCACAATTTAACCCATGAATAGACCTTTAGGTTCCAAAAAGAACTCTTGTCCGGCACCAGTCCTCTCCACCACTGGTGAAAAACCACTGATCTACAATGATCATCAGTTGGAAAATGTAGCTACTTCATCAAAACATCCAAAAATTGAGATGAAAAATGCTTTTTTCTGTCCTAGCAGATATAGAAAACTCTAATCTTTCCCACACAATGTTGCTGCGGATTAATTAGATAACCGGCATGTCACGCCATCGATCTCTGTGAGTCAGTGATCTGATGAGCTCACACGTCCAACACCACAACAAAGACACGTCGAGAGCACTGCATTAAAGTCCAGGAGGCTGTCCTTCCAGGAAATCAGGCTCGTTAGAGATCTGTTTGTATAAATAACAGGTAGTCAGGCACCTTTCAGTCTAGAACCCGAACAGGAAGAATCCAGGTAAGGAGGGAACAGGTATCCACATTGGTTTGAGTCCAGTGGCCGAATTATGGAAGGGAAGGCGGGGACGGTAGAATTTAGCCGGATGAAAAAATGGGGGAAATAAAACGCTCAGTTTTAAAAAAAAATATCAAGATGGAAAAGTGATAATAACTATTTTTGATGATGAGTTTGTTGCTAAAAAAAGTAATATAAATTGCAACTTATCGTAAGAAAATAGGACTCAATAGGAAAAGCGTTCAACAATACATTTGGCCGAGCATGGCAAAAGGTCAACGTATTCATTTAATCTAAAGGGGCTATTCAAAGAGCCACTGAACTTCGCCGTATTCCGAAATTCGCAGAATTACCCCGTAAGGTGCAATTTCGTGACCATTCGCCTGTTCAAAAATCCAGCGATTCACCAAATATTGGCAAACTGCCAGAAAAATACGGCGCAATTTGGCCGCAGTGAAATTCCCCATAGAAAAGTAATGGTTAATCTATTTAAAGAACACCGAACAGCAGTGAAAAGTTGACAAAATGCCCAGATGTTCGGTGGTTTCGTTCGACAGGTTTAAACAGGTGAGTCCCATAGGTTTCAATGTAAAAAAAACTCACTGGTTTTTATTAGTTTTTATATAACCATTTATTCTTTTCATTTGCAGCAAAAAGTCTCTTTATTAATTTATTTTTTAGAATTTTTTAGGCATTTTGGGGGATTTTTTTGGTGAACTTTTTAATTCCGATTTTTTTTTAAATGGCGTTTTTTTAAATTCTGTAACAGACCTTTTTATTGTTATTTATAGGACCTTATATATTATTTTCATGCATTATTTTTTAAAAAAAAAGCCTTTTAAAATTTGTGGTGTGAGTGGTTTTTTGTCGTTGTTTGTTTTGATTTTTTTTAACCCTGTTTGGCGGCTGGTAGGAGTCGTTTGGGGGTCTGTTCACAATTCGTCGGCTGCATTCGGTGGTTTTTCTGATCAATTTGGCGGTTTTGTTGGTGGTTTTTCAGATCCTTTCAGTATTTTTTCGGCGGTTTATCCAATCGAGTCGGCAGTTTATAAGATGACTTTGGCTGGTCGATCCGGTGCACTTCAGGGACCTTGTAGTGAAGGTGTTGGGTTTAAAAAAAGCAACACAATAGGTTTTTCATCAGAAATACTAAACGTTTTCCAATACTAGAGAGATTCCGCCTTCATATCATCGCGTTAGCAAAAGCTATAACTTGGCAGCTGTCTGATATGAGTACGTTTACTCTTCCGTCTCTTGTTTAGACACCTGATCAAGCAAGATCACCAAGATGATCGGAAAGGTGGTGGCTCTGGCACTGGTCCTGTGTACCGTCACAGGTGAGTACAGAGAGAGGGATTTGGAGTCTGAGTCTAATGTGAGACAAAAAAGAGAAAACCAAATGTACATAGAGTATGTTTTCATTGTTTGGGGAGAGGGTTGCATGGGATAGTGACTGAAGAACCGAAATGATGTTACAACATAAACAGGTGCCGGACAAAATCCCTACAGCCAGGTTCCCTAATGCCAACATCCCGACAGCCAACTTCCAGACAGAACAAGTGCCGGACATCCCAAGTTCCCTACACAGCCAACTTCCAGACAGAACAAGTGCCGGACATCCCAACTTCCCTACACGGCCAACTTCCAGACATCCATAATGCCAGTGGCTAAACCTAATACTAACACCCTAACCTAGGTTTAAGGGGGTTAGGGCTAGGTTTAGGGGGTTAGGATTAGGGCTAGGTTTAGGGGGGGTTAGGGCTAGGTTTAGGGGGGTTAGGGTTAGGTTTAGGGGGGTTAGGGCTAGGTTTAGGGGGTTAGAGTTATGGCTAGGTTTAGGGGGTTAGGGTTAGGACTAGGTTAAGGGGGTTATGGCTAGGTTTAGGGGGTTAGGGTTAGGGCTAGATTTAGGGGTTAGGGCTAGATTTAGGGGGGTTAGGGCTAGATTTAGGGGGTTAGGGCTAGATTTAGGGGGGTTAGGGCTAGGTTTGGGGGGTAAGGGTTAGGGCTTGGTTTAGGGGGTTAGGGTTATGGCTTGGTTTAGGGGTGTTATGGGTAGGTTTAGGGTTAGCTGCTGGGATTTTAGATGTCTAGAAGTTGGCCGTCAGGGAGGTGTCTGTATAGGGAACTTGGCTGTCTGGATTTTGGCATTAGGGAACCTGGTTGTAGGGATTTCGACCCAAACCCAACATAAACAATGTGGTGAATGAGAGAAGAGATGGAACTATCGGAGATCACTGTAAGCCAGAGGTAGCTTAAGGTGTACCATTCAAATTAATTGATAATAAAGTATCAGTTACTGGTCCTCTTTGGTTGGTAATGATGGGGTTTCTCTGATTTAGCTTCTCAGGTTCAGATCAGCAGTGAAGAAGTGACCAATGCCTTCTGGGAATATGTCAACAAGCTGACCGGCGATACCAAGGACGCTCTCGACCAGATACGACAATCCGAGATCAGTCAGCAGCTTAAGTAAGTAGGAAATGGAGAAAATTAATAAAAGGGGATTTATCCCAATGAAAAAAAAACACAATGGATTGGACACCTATGTTTTCTAAATGTAGAAGTTGTGTATAACAAAACAATGAAAAAACATAAAGTAAACCGATGAGGCAAAAAAGAGAATTTGGGATCACACCATGTGGCACCACAAGAAGCCAATATTATTCCACTGCACTAGATCATGTGTTTGTGGATGGAATTCCCACTTTACATCATCCCAAATGAAGACAGGCAAGACACGCGCTTCTTATAGATACTTCCACTGGAGCCACACGAACAGGGCGACCCAATCCCACACAGTAAGAAATAGAAAGAGATGAACCGGGCAGTCTAGGAGAGGACACATCTCATATAATGTTTCAGTCCTATATAGAGCCTTTTTCAATTGCGTGAAAACGTTGTGTCCTCAATAAACACTACCACGATTCACTCCTAGGCTGCCCGGTTCATCTCTTTCTATTTCCCGCTTTTTACCATTTGATACACTTTGATGCAGTTTTGATGATGCGGTGCGTCGTGCGTGGTTTGTTTTCCAAGCTTTACAGTCACTTCGTAATCATGTTATTTTTTTGTACATTTTTGAGATTGGGTCTTTAATACAATTCAGTGTATTTGTTCTTGAATTTAACCCTGGTTTCATCACAGCTTTAATGATAAGCTTAGCCTCCCGTCATTCGTCCGTATTGCTCCTTTTTCTCAACCAAATGTTGCAGCTTGTTTTGGCTTACTTGCCGATCCAGTAATTTCACTGGTTCTGTCTCCGTTTCTCTCTGTTTTCCTTCAGCTCTATAATCCAAGACAATCTGAAGACGGTGAATCTTTACACTGAAGACATTCCAAGCCAACTTATCCCTCTAGCTCAGCAGATCCATGAACAACTGACCCAGAACTCAGATCAACTACGGGAACAGATCAGACAGGAACTCGAGCAGTTAAAGACCAGATTCTCCCCATATGCCGATGAAGTGCATAAACAACTTGCCAAACATGTAGAGCAGTTGCAACTGAAACTCACTCCATACGCCGAGGAGCTTCAGGCACAGTTGGAGAAGAACACTCAAGTGGTCCGAGAGCAGCTGAAGGCTGTGGCCAAGGAACTAGAAGCCAAGATCAGAGAAAACGCAGACAACGCCCAAGTGTCTTTGGCTCCTTATGCCCAAAAGCTCCAGGACAAAATTGATGAAAGTGTGGAGCAGCTTCGGAAACATGTGACACCCTACACCGAGGAACTACGAGAAAAACTACAACAGCAGTCCGATGATTTACGCCAGAAACTGACACCCTATGCAGGGGATTTGCAAGATAATCTGAACAAGTACCTTGAGAACATGGATTTCCAGATGCGGAACAATGTGGACAAGATGGAGGCCAAGATGTTGGAGCTCACGGATGCCTTGAAGAAGCAACTGGACCCCTACGCAGATGAGTTGCGTGAGAAACTCAGTGGGAACGCAAGGGATGTGAAACAGGCTTTGGAGCCCTACTTGACCACAATGAATGAAAATATGGAGCAGAAAATTTCTGAGTTCAAGAACATGATGACCCCGTTTGGTGAAGAACTCAACAACGCCCTACTACAACGGTTAGAAGAAATGAACCAGAAACTAGGGCACTATACGGTGAGTGTGAAGGATCAAGTCGAGTACCTGGAGAAAGATGTCCGCAACAAGATCAACGACTTCATTAGTAGAGATTCCACTACTGAGAAGTGATCCGTTTGCCACTGTAATGTTTAATGTCTCTTTAACACATGAATATCTTTGGTTTTTTTACTAGACTGTCCTCAAAAGGCACAAATGTCAACAAAAAGTCATTTTGACATCATGACACGATGAACAAACATTTCCATGTCATGCTGTCCCAATCCTCTGTTAACCCTTTCACCAAATCACACAAATAACATTTCAGTCAGAGCCAGGGTTTAGGTTTACACTATATGTTTGCAGAATGTATTTGCAGAAAGCATCAGTTTTATTTTTGTGGAACTGAAAGCAAATATTTCCCATGTGAATTTAGTCCGTTAGATTTTGGATACAGGATGGACGATGTTGACTTCCCGGTTTGCTGTTCATCTGACTTTTCACAGCAAACATGTGTTTATTTCTCAATCCCACACATTAATCTTATATGTTTCTTCAATCGTTAAAAGGTTTTCAGTAGAATTCACGTAGGCCGACCTTTTTCAGGTCATATCTCCTCCATGTAACCATTGATCCTTTGCTCGTGTGTAACGTTGTGTGTGCACTTTCTCGTTCTTGACAATAAAAGAGTAACTTAGCATTTCATCCTGTGTTACATATTGTGATTATTGTCTGTTATATCTTGAAGAATCCAAGTGAAAGGTAAATCCATACATATAAGATTTAATATGTATCTCTCATTTACAAACACATGGACACACACACAAGCATGCACTCCAACAGACACAACTCATGAAGGAATGACTATAGACATGCACCTAAACTTAAAACCTCCGGTATTGATAATCGCACACTAACCTGGTTTCAATCATATGTGTCCAATCGATCGCAATATGTGTCCATTTCTGACAGCGCTTCCATCCCTTTCCCAGTCACGTGCGGTGTACCTGTCACGCTGAGGACCCACTTGGGCCATCGTGGTGGCTTGGAACAAGGAGTGTAGCCCTATAGGCAGGTGAGCTACTGGCTTGATACAGAACAGATATACAATACAGATTCCGGGGCAATAAAGGAACCAGACTGAGACACAAGGGACAGGAGGGCCAGGAAGAAACTAAAGGGATCCCTTTGCTGGGAATGATTTATATCTAAGAAAACCTCACAAAGAATACCAGAGCAAGGGGAGCAAGAAGGGCAAGGGTTAACAAGACATCAGAAATCCTAGACTGAAGAGGTCCTTGTATGTTGGCCTCTAAACTCAGACAAACAAGATACATAAAACATGAAACATAGGAGTGGTCAAGACTAGCAGAGATTAGCAACCGAACAGGCATACAGTAATACAGGGCACAGGGAATAGAGAGATCCAGAGAACACGCTAAGGTCATACACAGGAATATCTAGATGCTCGGTACAGGGAATAGACCAGAGAATAAACCAGAGCCAGAAGTCATACACAGCAGCGGTTCTCAGCCAGGCCAGGTCAGAAACAAGAGGAGCAGAATACAGTGTACAGGGAGCAAGAAAGAGAATATCCAGGAACATAAGCCAAAAGTCAAAACTAGAAAAGACTTGAGATGAAGCTATGCAGCAACGTGAGAATCAGGGAACAGAACAAGACTCAAGAACCACAACCACCATAGAACTCCACAAACGGTCAATGAAGCTCTGTGCTGCTGGGAGTTATATAAGCAGTGGGTCTGTGTGATTGGGCCATGTGACCTCAGACCAGAAGATCACAGCAGAACCCCAGATCAGCCCCAGACAGCACAGCCAAAAATAAAACAACGGAAAATAGACGTGAATGCCTCTCACCAGTGCCACCAAGGGACCACCGCCAAAACCAGGGAAAATGTGACAGTACCCCAAGTCGCCACAATTTTCCGCAACACAATAACACCGTGGACTCCCAGCCACCTCCTAACATGGTGCGGGCTCATCATACGGCTGCCCTTCGTCTCTGCCTTCCTCTATGGGCTCCTGGGATGCACCATTGGAGGTCTAGCAAATACTACACTCTTCACCTACAAAGGCGACCTCACAGCTGCAACCATGTCCCTACGGCAATCTTTTCCAGGACACATCCAACATAAATGCTTCAACGGGAAGAGCCTCTGTCTCCAGAGTGGAATGGAGAGAGTGAGGTTCATTAGACCTCCTGGCTCTGGATGTTGGAGGAGCTCTCAACTGGGAGATCCTAGAATTACTCTGGAGCTGCCCACATCATTTGTCTGTAAAGTTATGATCGCACAGTGTTTGGGATGCTAATATCTCTCTTAACTGCCACACAATCGTAACATTGGGGGTTATACACACCGCACTGGTGTTACAAACAATGGCAAAAATCACATATACTTTGGCGTTTCACAAAAGGGTAATTCAAATGACGGCAGGAAACGCTTCATTGAATTTGTCTTTCTGGAACATCGAGGCTTGTTTGCCTTTACTGCAGCATTACAGCAGCTAGTGAGCAAATAGGGACCCTAAACCTCACTGTAACAAAAAGCTCAAAAAGATTACTGCTGCATCATAACAGCCAGGGATTTGGCAGAATACAAGGAGAGCTGTGGTGTCATTCATTGCTGTACAGGGATAAGATTCAGGAGTTATAATGAGTGTAAATCCATGTACAGTACAGATACAAAAGTGTTGCTGTAATTGCCATACACAGGCATTATGCAGCACATACAGATACAAGGTGTTGCTGTAATTGCCATAAACAGGCATTATGCAGCACAGACAGATACAAGGTGTTGCTGTTGTAGCGCTGGTTTAAATCCTGCCGCTGTAATTACTCGTTTCTGGCCACCAGGGGGAGACGAACGCAATGTAAACCAATACAGGACACTTTCGGACTACGTTTTCCAGCATGCTTTGGGGCAGGGACAGGAAGTGGGTGGGGAGGACCGAGAGACATCCGCAACCTCGTGGAGAGGAGGGCCAGTGCGTGCCAAGGGGTGAAGAGAGCAAGACGCACGTGAGACAAGGAATGATTGTGACCAGGCCGGAGCGCAGGTGCTGCCTTGCGGAGCTGGAGATCGGCTTAAATCACTTGCCAGAGACTTAGTAATCCATCAGTGAGAAGTTTCTACAGATACAGAGCTGCAGAAGGACCCCGAGTTAGGAGACCGCGATGATCTAACGAGAGTGCAGGCGGAAAGCTGAGCATCTTGTGGCAGAAACGGACAAGCAAGACAAGCGGATCCGGTGGCACAGAGTCCCAGTCAAGTCGAGCGGAAAGACGTTCTGGGTCGAGCAGAACGCAGAGTATCTGGCGGATGGGTGAGAGGCCTTCCCGGCCACAGTAAAATAATAAAGCACGATGCAGTTTGTCTAAACCTACAGGGCCCCAACGTGACTAGTCGAAGACACATTGAAATCATTCACTGGCCAGTTGAATCTAGTACCCGGGTACCAACACACGCATACACGTACACCTTCTTGGGACACAACCTGTACGGGACTCACATTTCATCAACGAAGGGGTTAAAATTCCTTTTTTCTTTTCCGCTGCGCGTTTCTCGCATTACGAACTTCTGTAAATATATATGTATACCGTGCTGCTCTATATATGCCAGTTTATTTGAGATCAGTAAACTAAATAACTTATAAAATCCACAACAGTGCTGGTGTATATTTATTCCCTAGTGCGGGGAGACTGACCCGAGGTTTAAATTCAGCGGCTCCTCCGGGAGTGAGCGCTACACTGTAATTGCCATACACAGGCATTATGCAGCACAGACAGATACAAAGTTTTGCTGTAATTGCCATACACAGGCATTATGCAGCACATACAGATACAAGGTGTTGCTGTAATTGCCATACACAGGCATTATGCAGCACATACAGATAGAAGGTGTTGCTGTAATTGCCATACACAGCATTATGCAGCACATACAAATACAAGGTGTTGCTGTAATTGCCATACACAGGCATTATGCAGCACATACAGATACAAGGTGTTGCTGTAATTGCCATACACCGGCATTATGCAGCACATACAGATATCGCATTGCTAATAATCTCATGCTGATCAATACAATCCCCCATATGCAGGAGATCTCACCATTGTATTATCTGTCTGCAGCACATTCTCTGCGTCTGATTCAAAGACAATTTCTGCCTGCATGCTGATAATACAGACCCCGTGTGACAATGTATGAGATAAGGGACACCGTCTAAAGTTTAAAAGCTCTCATCTCGGCAAGATTTCTGTAAAGGATAAAATAAAATGAAAAAAATAAGAATGAGCATTATTTATTTACATTATTTTAGTCGTTAGTTTAGTTTAGACAAATAGTCCCCAGTCTTTCTCCGCGATCACTTTGCGGCGCTGGGTGATCTCGCAAGAGTGAGATTGCACGGGGTTTTACAGCTCAGCAGTGCAAACCTCCATGGAGTCCATCATGGACTTCAGGGGGTGATACTCGCTGTGGCGCAAAAAGCTCTACCGCGAGTAACACCAAGGGTAGCACCTGCCCCGGAATCTAATGCAAAAATGAGAAAAAAGATGTCGATTAAGGCTGGGGTCAGACGAGCGCAGTGTTAACGTCCGTGTTGCCCGCACATAAGTACGTCCGTGATAGCATACAATTGTGTTAAATGGAGCCCCACACACGAAGTACGTCCGCACAGAAGTGCGGGGGCTGACGGACACTGCAAACGGACGCAGGTTAGGCAAGAACGTAATACTGCTAGAACGGACGTGCAGAGTGCGCCACGTCCACAACGTCCGCATAGCTTTGTGTGTGAGTGATGGAGCGAGGTCAGACGGACTGCATTTATACGTCCAGCATTTTTGACGGACAGAATGTTTTTTCATTGTAATTTATTTTCCCTCCTACATTCGTCAAGAAATCCGTCAGTGAAAAAAACGGACTGTGTGACCACTACCTTGTAGTCAGTCAGTAAGTACGTCCGTACTGCACGGACGCACAGTCCGTAGAAAATGCGCTCATCTGACCCTAGCCTAAGGCTATTGTCAGACAAACGCATTGTGTGCGCCCTGTGCGTCTGTGCAGTACGGACGTACTTTCTAACTGACGACAAGGTAGTGGCCACACAGTCCGTTTTTGTGACTGATGTTTTTTTAGACCGATTAAGGCTAGGGTCAGACGAAAGCATTTTTCCCCGCGAACGTGAAAAAGTGCGTCCGAACGCATTGACGTATTTTTTCACGGAATGCGCAAAAACGGTCAGACGACGCGCATTTTCGGGCGTGATTTTGTACGGATCGTCAATAAAACTCTTTTTGCGTCTGGACGTTATGTAGGCTGGACATTAGCAGCGTCTGACATCTCCTAATCACGCACACACGCCGCTATGCCGCAGCTGCGCACTCAGTACGTCAGTACTAGCGGTTCAGCGTTCTCAGAAAAATGCGTTCAAATTCCACTTGCGTTGCTCGGCCGGACTTTTGTGCGGCCGTACATCGTATATTGGCCGTCATTGCCCGTCATCTGCTGCTAGTGCGGCCGTAATTATGTGCGCCAGAACGCACGTTAAAAGTGCGCTGGTCTGACCCCAGCCGTAGATGGGAAATAAAATTTATATGAAAAACCATTTTGACCGCCAAAATGCTGGACGTATAAATGCAGTCCGTCTGACTATGTTCCATCACTCACACACAAAGCTATGCGGACGTTGTGGACGTGGCGCACTCCGCATGTCCGTTCTAGCGGTTTTACTTTCTTGCCTAACCTGCGTCCATTTGCCACGTCTGTTGTGCGTCCGCACTTCTGTGCGGACGTACTTCGTGTGTGGGTCTCTATTGATCATAATTGTATGCTACCACAGACGTTAAAATGTGCGGCGACGCGGACGTGAACACTGCGCTCCCGCTCGTCTGACCCAACCAGGTTCCCTAATGCCAACATTCCGACGGCCAACTTCCAGACATCCAAAATCCCAGCGGCTAACCCTAACTCCCTAACCCTAACCTTACTCCCTAAACCTAACACCCTAACCCTAACCTTACTCCCTAAACCTAACACCCTAACCCTAACCTTACTCCCTAACCCTAACACCCTAACCCTAACCTTACTCCCTAACCCTAACTCCCTAAGCATAACCCTAACACCCTAACCCTAACTTTACTTCCTAACCCTAACTCCCTAAGCATAACCCTAACACCCTAACCCTAACCTTACTTCCTAACCCTAACTCCCTAAGCATAACCCTAACACCCTAACCCTAACCTTACTCCCTAACCCTAACTCCCTAAGCATAACCCGAACACCCTAACCCTAACCTTACTCCCTAACCCTAACTCCCTAAGCATAACCCGAACACCCTAACCTTACTCCCTAACCCTAACTTCCTAAGCATAACTCGAACACTCTAACCCTAACTCTAACTGCCTAAGCCTAACTCCCTAAACATAACCCTAACACCCTAATCCTCTAACCCTAACCTTACTCCCTAAGCCTAACCCTAACCGCCTAACCCTAACTCCTTAACCCTAAGCCTAACCCGTCCCCCTAAGCATAACCCTAACCCCCTAACCCTAACCCCCAACTCCCTAACTTCCTAACCCTACCCCTAAGCATAACCCTAACCCCCAACTCCCTAAGCCTAACCCTAACTTCCTAACCCTACCCCTAACTCCCTAACCCTATCCCTCCATAACCCTAACTCCGTAAACCTAAACCTAACTCCCTAAATCTAACCCTAACTCCCTATGGGTTAGGGTGTTAGATAGAATTAGGATTAGGATTTTGGATGTCAGGAAGTTGGCCGTCAGGGAGTTGTCTGTTTAGGGAGCTTGGTATGTCCAGCACTTGTTCTGTCTGGAAGTTGGCCGTCAGGGAGTTGTCTGTTTAGGGAGCTTGGTATGTCCGGCACTTGTTCTGTCTGGAAGTTGGCCGTCAGGATGTTGGCATTAGGGAACCTGGTTGTAGGGATTTTGTCCGGCACCTGTCGATTTATATTGGGTCCTCGTCTAGAGAGGTGTCTATTGGTTCTTCCAGTTAATATCAATATCATTAATCGCCTGAGGAACCTGCTCATCACTTTGTGTCATGGTGGAATCCTAACGGAGCACAACTGGGAATAGCACGTTAGAAAAGAATCAGGGATATTATAATGGTGGGTTTTTATAATTTCACCCTTTATCACCGTGTCTCTTATGACATCCGCCTCGGTGAAATGACTTTGTTATGCAGCCTCTAATCTTCATTTTCTGACCTTTGCTTCTGAATCGCAACTCCGGGCAGACCTTGCCTTGTGATAAGTGACGTGTACGAGTTCAGATCATGTCCAGCTTGTCGTTTTGCATGGTGTGTCCATTCTAAGGCTAGGGTCAAACGAACGCATTATTTGCAGCGACCATCAAAAAGTGTGTCCGAACGCATTGACGTATTTTTTCACGGAATGCGCGAAAACGGTCATACGATGCGCATTTTCGTGCGTGATTTTTTTACGGATCGTCAATAAAACACTTCTTGCGTCTGGACGTTATGTTGGCCGGACATTAGCAGCGTCTGACGTCTCCCAATCACGCACACACGCCGCTATGCGGACGCAGCGCACTCTGTACGTCAGTACTAGCGGTTCTGTGTTCTCGAAAAAATGCGTTCATTTTCCACTTGCGTTGCGCGGCCGGACTTTCGTGCGGCTGTACTTCGTATATTGGCCATTATTGCCCGTCATTTGCTGCTACTGCGGCCGTGATTAAGTGCGGCTAAACGCACGTTAAAAATGCGTTAGTCTGACCCCAGCCTTATGTGTGAAGCACGCAGGGCCCACCTGCTTTCAACCAATTCTCACAAGGCACTATTATACCACGCTGTCTATTATATAATATTCGATACTCGTCGTGACTGCCTGGAGAAAAATAAAATAATGTACAACATATACATCCTCTGGTTACACATTGTATCACAACTTGAACCTGGAGAAGCACTGAGACAATGTAACGTCACCAATGTCTAACCTGATCAATATGACATGTGGCACAGACCTCACACCAACATGGATGTGGGATGGAAAGAAAACATGACCCTAAGGCTAGGGTCAGACGAAAGCATTTTTAACGTGCGTTTAGCCGCACAAAATCACGGCCGTGCTAGCAGCAAATGACATCCAATGCCGGGGAACACACGAAGTACGGCCGCACGAAAGTTCGTCCACGCAACGCAAGTGGCAAACGAATGCATTTTGTCGAGAACGTGAAACCACTAGTACGGTCGTACAGAGTGCGCTGCGTCCGCTAGCGGCGTGTGTGCGTGATTTGGAGATGTCAGACACTGCTAATGTCCGGCCAACATAACGTCCAGATGCAAAAGTGTTTTATTGATGATCCGTACAAAAACACGAACGCAAATGCGCATCGTATGACCGCTATCGCGTACTCCGTGAAAAAATGCGTCCATTCGTTCGAACGCACTTTTTCACAGACAACGCGAAAATGCGTTCGTCTGACCCTAGCCTTAGGGGTCTCCATTGTCCTGGTTATCAGTGGAGACACAGCCCCTAGCGAAAACGTGAGTTTGGGGTCTGGTGTGAAGCCACACAGAGCTGACTGTTGGTAATGTTGTTGGCGCCACTCAGGGCTGCGCATGCTTCAAGCACACACATAAACACAGGGCCGCCATCAGTGGGTATCAGTGGATCCAGATGCCTCTAGCACCGGCCAACCCAGTGCAGCATGTCACAGTATCAGACATCAAAGGCCCCAAAGTCAGCCACCGTGAGGTAAACAAATATGGCCGCCAGCACTACATCTCTGCTGCTGCACCTTCTTCCCCCCTCCCCACCCGATATAAAATATGAACATGTCTTTAACCCCTTAAGGACAGAGGCAATTGTAAAAGTTCTGATGCAGGCGCAGAGGGTTAAGTTTGAACTCCAGAAACTCTTGCATGCTCTATTGAGCTCATTCCGCCATCTTTGTTTTGGGCTTCCAGGCTTTTACAGGTGGAGGAGAGAGGAAGGCAGCTATAATTGAAGTTTCAGCTTCCAACAACATGACATGAAGGACATGAGCAGCTGCAGGTGTCTTCTGGGTGATCATCAAGGTCTTTGCATTACTCATTACCTGTTTTGTATATAAACATGCTGTTATATGGGGATCTTTGGGAGCTTCACCCCCAGGAAAGGGCTTTGTGCTGAAATGTCTGTGGGGTGTCTGCCGCTCCATATCAAGGAAATTGGCTTCACGAGAGGGTCATCTTTCAGCAGCTCGGCTGGGTTTCTTGGTTTTCGTATCGCTTTTAGAACAAAACCAAAGAGTCTTCTATGATTATGCAGCCAGCGATTTCTAACAGCATTTATTATAGGTTTGAACTGATCGCTGGAAGTTTTATTGCTGTGCAGCTCTGTTATACACCCGCACACCCTGAGTAATGGAGCAGACCCAAAAAAGACACCCGCACACCCTGAATAATGGAGCAGACCCAAAAATGACACCCGCACACCCTGAATAATGGAGCAGACCCAAAAATGACACCCGCACACCCTGAATAATGGAGCAGACCCAAAAATGACACCCGCACACCTGAATATATGGAGCAGACCCAAAAATGACACCCGCACACCCTGAATAATGGAGCAGACCCAAAAATGACACCCGCACACCCTGAATAATGGAGCAGACCCAAAAATGACACCCGCACACCCTGAATAATGGAGCAGACCCAAAAATGACACCCGCACACCCTGAATAATGGAGCAGACCCAAAAATGACACCCGCACACCCTGAATAATGGAGCAGACCCAAAAATGACACCCGCACACCCTGAATAATGGAGCAGACCCAAAAATGACACCCGCACACCCTGAATAATGGAGCAGACCCAAAAATGACACCCGCACACCCTGTATATATGGAGGAGCCCCTAAAAATACACCTGCACACCCTGAATATATGGAGGAGCCCCTAAAAATACACCCATACACCCTGAATATATGGAGGAGCCCCTAAAAATACACCCGCACACCCTGAATATATGGAGGAGCCCCTAAAAATACACCCGCACACCCTGAATATATGGAAGAGACCCTAAAAAGACACCCACACACCCTGAATATATGGAGGAGCCCCTAAAAATACACCCGCACACCATGACTATATGGAAGAGACCCTAAAAATACACCCGCACACCCTGAATATATGGAGACCCTAAAAAGACACCCGCACACCCTGAATATATGGAAGAGACCCTAAAAAGACACCCACACACCCTGAATATATGGAGCAGACCCAAAAATGACACCCACACACCCTGAATATATGGAGGAGCCCCTAAAAATACACCCGCACACCCTGAATACATGGAGGAGCCGCTAAAAAGACACCTGCACACCCTGAATATATGGAGGAGCCCCTAAAAATACACCCGCACACCCTGAATACATGGAGGAGCCGCTAAAAAGACACCCGCACACCCTGAATATATGGAGCAGACCCAAAAATGACACCCACACACCCTGAATATATGGAGGAGCCCCTAAAAATACACCCGCACACCCTGAATACATGGAGGAGCCGCTAAAAAGACACCCGCACACCCTGAATATATGGAGGAGCCCCTAAAAATACACCCGCACACCCTGAATACATGGAGGAGCCGCTAAAAAGACACCCGCACACCCTGAATATATGGAGGAGCCCCTAAAAAGACACCCACACACCCTGAATATATGGAGGAGCCCTGACAAACCTGCTCCACACCTAAAAGGATATTAGGAACTTAATACTGCCCCCCCCCCGCCAATCTGCTGCATAAAGCCAGTGTCAGACGAGTGTATCTGAAGAGTGGAAGGAACGTCACGTGAAATTGTACGTTCCTTCTACTCGACGTCCATCTGACGCCCGTTTAGCCACCTCGCTGAGCGCAGTTAGCGTGTTCAGCGCTACAAGGCTCGATCCTCATATGGAGGATCGCGCTTTGCAGCTCCGTCAACGCAGGTCCTAGCGCTTTGACGGAGAGGGCTGCTGCACAGCGTCTGGTCAACGCTGCGACGGACACAGGAAGCCACATCAGTACGGGCGCACCTAATGCACTCGCCTGACACTGGCCTAAGGCCCCGGCCTATTTAGCTTAGCACGGAACAACTCCTGGATATATAGTTACAATATATTACAGACATAGGTCCCGTCTCTGCTGCTACAGAGTTTGAGATGCAGATGGATTGTTGCCTCATACGTCGATGTGGTTGGGCTGAAACAATGCAAACGTCTCAGATAAACAGTAAACACACACTGCGTTTTGTAACAAATATTCTATATAAATCTGTTTCCCTTGAACTTTCTGGCGTTGCCGGGAAAACCCAATCAGCAGCTTCTCCTCCCTGTGATCGTGACTCAGTGACATGTCATGGACTTTGTGAACTCCGACTTCCAACACCACCACAAAGACACGTCACGATCGCCACGCCGCACGAGGAATTAAAGTCCAGGAGGCCGTTCTTCCAGGAAAACAAGGGAACGGAGAGATCTTCATATAAATAGCAGCCGACGACACAACCTTTATACTCAAACGCATACAGCAAGCGACCAGGTAACGGGGGAACAGCTAGAATAGTTACCTGGGGCCCAAATCAGAGAACGCAAGGTGCGGAGGGTAGAACCTTCCTATAAAGAAAATAAATAAAAATGGAGGGTTTATTCTTCTTGTGCTCTAAGAGGGAAACAATTGGAATACAGTCATAAGTGTTATTTCCCATTAAAATCATTGTCGATATGCAAAACCTATGAAAGCGGTTTGTTTATTGAATTCGATCCATTATTGTTTTATGTGTTTATATAAATAAATAATAGTAATATGTATAATATATTTTTATGTATTATTTTGTTGTTATTTTAAGTATTATATATTATTTTTATAATTATTATATTATTTTATACAGTATACGATTTTTATAATTATTACATTATTTTATACAGTGTGTATATATAGCTTTTATAATTATTATAAAATTATACTGTATAAAATAAGAATAAAAGTTATATATACTGTATAAAAAATCATACTGTATAAAATAATATATCATATTTTAACTTTTATAATTATTATTACATTATTTTATACAGTGTGTATATATTGCTTTTATATTTTATTAAAATAATTATAAAATTATACTGTATAAAGTAATAATAATATATACTGTATAAAATAATTAGAAAAATCATACTGTATAAAAATAATATATAATACTTAAACTTATACAGTGTATATAGCTTTTATAATTATTATTTTATACAGTGTATATATAACTTTTATAATTATTATTATTTTATACAGTATATTATTATTATACAGTATAAATGTTTTGGCAGAAAATTGCAATAAATAAAACAAAGAATATTTGCTGTATAATATTGATATAGATTAAAGTTGTCACCTTTTGTGACTAGATGCAACCACTAATAAAATTATAAAAAAAATTTGTCAGTCAGGTTGAATGGTTGATTTTATTTATCTCTGCTGCAGGTATTTGGTCCCTCGAGCCCATCAACATGTCCTTTAAGGTGGTGGTCTTGGCGCTGGCTCTTTGTGCCATTGCAAGTGAGTAATATTGGAGTAATGATAAAATTTTAGAGTTTGGGATTATATGTGATAGACAGACAGGGTGACAAACCAATTCTGATTTTATCTGGGTTGTGCGTCATGTGCAAGAAAGGTTTCGGAGGGTTTAATGGTAGTAGAGCATACAGTACGACACAGATTAGAAGTTTGGATCTTTGGGGTAGAAAGGTGGAAATTTGAGATAAAAAATACTATTAAGTAAAAAGTATTGAAATACATATCGACTTCCAGATTCAGTTTGGTGGGAAAATGTGGTTTTCTGGGGGGGGAGTGCAGAAATGTATGTTTTGGGGAGTCTGCATTCCTCTAAATACCTACCTTCTCGTCTCTCAGGTTCCGGAGCTGAGGTCAGCAGCCAACAAGCAGCTAATGCGTTCTGGGAATACGTTTCTAAGGTGGGAAGCGATGCCCGGGACACGATCGACCAGATCAAGGATTCTGAGATCAGCCGACAGATCCAGTAAGTGGAAAACGGTGACACGCCTGTATCGACAGGTCTCAGTATACAGCATATATATTCTGGTATACAGCAGCTTTGTGCTGCATTCCGGGACGAAGTGCCAAATTACAGTTGTGTTCAAAATTATTCAACCCCCACTGAAATTGAGTGTTTTGGCCAGTTTGACATTGATTTTGATCATTCAGTCATCTTGCTTACAATTAAATCAAAGAGGCACGTGTAGGTCAGACAAACATAACATAACATTTATAATGAAATAACCACAAATGTCTTTTCTGTGCTCACATCATTATCAGTTTTATTCAACCCCCAAGTTGACATTCAATCTTAGTACTTAGTACAACATCCTTTTACAGTTATAACAGCTTTTAAACGTGAAGCATAGCTTTGACACAAGTGTCTTGCAGCGATCTACGGGTATCTTCGCCCATTCGTCATGGAAAAAGCCTCCAGTTCAGTCACATTCTTAGGCTTACGCACTGCAACTGCTTTCTTTAAGTCCCAACCAGAGGTTTCAATCGGATTTAAGTCAGGTGACTGTGATGGCCACTCCAAAATGTTCCAGCCTCTAATCTGCAACCATGCTCTAGTGGACTTGGAGGTATGCTTGGGATCATTGTCCTGTTGAAAGGTCCCAACGTCTCCCAAGCTCAGGTTTGTGACGGACTGCATCACATTGTCATCCAATATCTCCTGGCACTGAAGAGAATTCATGGTACCTTGCACACGCTGAAGCTTCCCTGTACCTGCAGAAGCAAAACAGCCCCAAACCATGAATGCCCCCCGCCATGCTTCACAGTAGGGCAAGGTTGTTCTTTTCTTCATAGGCCTTTTCTTCCTCTCCAAACATAGCGTTGATCCATGGGCCAAACAGTTCTAATTTTGTTTCATCAGTCCACAGAACACTATCCCAAAAACTTCTGTGGTTTGTCCAACATGACTTTTGGCATACTGCAGTCGACTCTTCTTATTCTTTGGGACAGCAAGAGGTGCGCCTGGGAGTTCTGGCATGGAGGCCTTTCATTACGCAGTGTGCGCCGTATTGTCTGAGCTGAAACTTCAGTACCCACATCTGACAAATCTTTTCTCAGTTCCTCAGCAGTCACACAGGGACTTTTCTCCACTCTACGCTTCAGGTAGCGCACAGCAGTCGAAGTCGGCATCTTCTTTCTGCCACGACCAGGTAGCGTTTCAACAATGCCTTTGCCTTGAATTTGCAAATGATGCTTCTATGGTCTCTCTTGGTATGTTTAATATCTTTGCAATCTTCTTATAGCCATTGCCCTTCTGTGAAGTGTAATCACCTCTTCTCAAGTCTTCCTGGACCATTCTCTTGACTTCACCATGTTTGTAACCACACCAGTAATGTCTAGAAGGAGCCGAGTACACAGTCATTTTAAAGCTGCCTAATTGGTGCTTATTATGCTTTATTGCTGCTCCGTGACATCCACAGGTGTTTTCAATACCTGATTGAAAACACTTGAATGAACCTCTGTTCTTCAGAGTGGTAGTCTTTAAGGGGTTGAATAATTGTGTCAATGAAGTATTCATAAAACAAACATTTACTACTGTATTACAAAACCAATTGATGTTATTTTAGTTGCATATGGTTCTTTAAAAAGTCCTTGTAGTATTTCATTCTAAATACAATTACAAATGTACACTAAATTCCCTAAAACCCTTTACAGCATTGGGGGTTGAATAATTTTGAACACAACTGTATATACGACGTTAAGGGAAAATGTGCAAGTGCGCATTATCCTGCTTACTGTCTCCATTTTAGCGCCAGGAATGGAATTGGGCGCTTCGTTTTCAAAGTCAAAGGAATGAGATTCTACAAATATCATACAAAAACAATTCTAGCAAATCACCGGAGCGTCCCATAGACATGTGCACAGTGCGTAATTTTGGTTCATTCCTCTTCGGCAGATTTCAGGAATCCAAAGTTTTCAGATTTTTAAATTTTATGATTTGAATAGATCTGAAATTTCGTACAAAACTGAAAATTTTCAGAAATGTCTGCAATTTTGCATATTTGTATCCCATATACCACCTCTGTACCTCCATCTATACCCCACAACACATTTTACACTCCCCTCTTTACCTCCTCCAACCTTACACCCCTTTATACTGCCCCTTATACCCCCTCTACACCCCCAAATTTTAGTTAGGGCTAACATTAGGGTTAGGGTAACCTTTTGGGTTGGGAAACTGCTAATCCCTTAATGACGGGCGGCTGGCACCTGTCAGGAAGGGGTTAACGTCGGCAGGTGCTGATTCGGCCCGCCGTGCAGCCGATCCGTGTCATTGGCTGCAGGGGGATGGCGCAAGTTCAGGTCATCCCGCAGCAGGGAATGGCGCGCACCTGCTGAAGGAAGGGGCTGAGGCAACCAGAACGCCCCGTGTCTTCAAGGTCCATCCGCCACGTGGACTTCATGGTACACAATGGGAAAGGGTTAAGCTTACTTGTTGTGTTTGTGTTGGTTACAGATACTCTTTATGTTTATATTAGGGTTAGGGTTACTTCTAGGGTTGGGTTCTGTTACTGGTCTTGTTTGTGATAGGGTTACTGATAACGTTAGGGTTACTATTAGAGCTACTGTTACTCTTACTGGTTCTGATTGTGTTAAGGTTACTGAGCGTATGCTCGATATGGGGGCAATGACATGGGCTTTTGAAGATCGAGTATACTCTTGGTAGGGAAGGTGGTTAACTGTTTCTCTGTGTTGTTGTCGCTAGTGACCAATCTGGTGGCCGGCAGCCAGGAAATTCAAAAATCCCGACTGTTGGTGACGCTGGGTGGGGTGGAGGAAACTCCTCCACTTCACTTTGCATTTTCACCAGATTGGGGCAGTTGGGAGGGAGGAGAACATTACATTTGGATAATGGGTGCGGCACAATTAGAAGTGGTGGATTTGATGTTACGGATCGTCAGAGAATAGCTGCCTTGTGCAACAATTCTACTCACTTAGTGACTCTGTTTCTCTCGGTTTTTCCGCAGCTCCTTGGTCCAATGCAAACTGAAAACCGTGAGTCTATACGCTGAAGACGTTCCAAGCCAACTTCTCCCTCTAGCCAAGCAGATCCATGAACAACTGACCCAGAACTCAGAACAACTACGGGAACAGATCAAGCAGGAACTCGAGCAGTTGAAGACCAGATTCTCCCCATATGCCGATGAAATGCATAAACAGTTGACCAAAAATGTAGAGCAGTTGCAACTGAAACTCACTCCATACGCCGAGGAGCTTCAGGCGAAGTTGGAGAAGAACACTCAGGTGGTCCGAGAGCAGCTGCAGGCCGTGGCCAAAGAAATAAACACCAAAGTCCGAGAAAACGCAGACAACGTCCAAGTGTCTCTGGCTCCATATGCCCAAAAACTCCAGGACAAAATAGACGAAAGTGTGGATCAGCTTCGGAAACATGTGACACCCTACACCGAGGAACTACGAGATAAACTAAGGCAGCAATCCAAGGATTTGCGCCAGAGGTTGACACCCTATGCAGATGACATGCAAAATAACATGAACAGGTACTTGGAGGACATGGATACGCAGGTGAGGAAGAGTGTCGACAAGATGGAGACCAAGGTGTTGGAGCTGACCGCAGCCCTAAAGACTCAACTTCACCCCTACGCAGACGAGTTGAGGGGGAAGCTCAGCGGGAACACAAAAGAAGTGAAGCAGGCATTGGAGCCCTACCTGACCAAAATGAGTGAAAACATCGAGAAGAAAATCTCTGACTTTAGGGACATGATGACCCCGTTTGGAGAAGAACTCAACAACGCCCTTACGCAAAGAGTAAACGATATGAATAAGAAGCTAGGCCAGTACAAGGTGATCGTGAAGGATCAAGCAGAGAACCTGAAGAAAGATGTCCAGGACAGGATCGATGAATACATGAATAGAGATGTCATCACTAACGAGTAAACCATGGGTCACCATTATGTAATGAACCTACACAACGTTTCTGATGCCTGGCATCATCACACGACACAAGCAACACGTCTCTGTGATGCGGTGATTATGTTTATGTCACTTGTGGGTTAGGAAATGAAAGCAAACAGCCAGGAGCTGTGGTGATGAGAAACTATCAACAATGAGATTCCATGTTGTGCTGTTACACATAGGATAGAAACAGGAGATACCAATATGTGACTTTTCTATTTTCCTTTTTTGTAGAGTTTCTGTCTCTTCACGCACAATGTCATCTGTACGTCTCCGTTACACAAGAAGAAGAAACATTATAGGGTTCACCCCACACTTGCTGTTCAGTTGTGCAACAATTTTGTGCAATTTATCCTAACGTTTAAATAAAAGCAACTTAGCAATGCAGAATGTGTCTGATAATGTGTCTCTAAATCTCCTCCCTGTGGTGCTTGGATAAACATGTACAAGTATCTATTCCAAGAAGACAAGACCGAAACTACAAAAGCGTAATTAGAATTGTAACTGTAAGGCTAGGGTCAGACGAAAGCATTTTTCCCCGCAAACGTGAAAAAGTGCGTCCGAACGCATTGACGTATTTTTTCACGGAATGCGCAAAAACGGTCAGACGACGCGCATTTTCGGGCGTGATTTTGTACGGATCGTCAATAAAACTCTTTTTGCGTCTGGACGTGATGTAGGCTGGACATTAGCAGCGTCTGACATCTCCTAATCACGCACACACGCCGCTATGCCGCAGCTGCGCACTCAGTACGTCAGTACTAGCGGTTCAGCGTTCTCAGAAAAATGCGTTTAAATTCCACTTGCGTTGCACGGCCGGACTTTCATGCGGCCGTACATCGTATATATTGGCCGTCATTGCCCGTCATCTGCTGCTAGTGCGGCCGTAATTATGTGCGCCAGAACGCACGTTAAAAGTGCGCCGGTCTGACCCCAGCCTAAAAGGTTATCAACCCCTTTGCCTCCCTGCACCCCAAGATTCCCCACACTTTGTCTCACTGCCTGCACCCCACATTTCCCCACACTTTGTCTCACTGCCTGCACCCCACATTTCCCCACACTTTGTCTCACTGCCTGCACCCCACATTTCCCCACACTTTGTCTCACTGCCTGCACCCCACATTTCCCCACACTTTGTCTCACTGCCTGCACCCCACATTTCCCCACACTTTGTCTCACTGCCTGCACCCCACATTTCCCCACACTTTGTCTCACTGCCCCTCCCTGCATAGCTCAGTCATTCTCCCAGTTTCCCCTTTTTTTTCTGAAGTCTTTTAAAAGAGTAATTTTCCGAGTTTCCGTTCATTATTTATGTCCCATCTTTAGCAAGTTTATTCCTGAGGACTTCTCCTCCCGACCTAAACACGCTCGCTTCGCTTACCAACAGAGTCATGGCTGGATCAGAAGTCAGCACAGACCAGGGACTTAGGTGGTAAGGAACGTTCATATTCTAAGGTCAGGACGGTGAAGTCCATGGACTCTTCCTTTAAATGGGGACGATCAGGTCTATTCACTGAAGGTGAAACCGAGGAGAATTGTCAGAAGAAGTGAAAATTCCAGGACAAAATAGCCAAACCAGAAAAATTCTCCCATTTATCTCACTTTCAAAATCGGCTATTTGGTCTAGAGTGTTCTCTTCCTGACAATTCTCCTGAGTTTCACCTAGTGATAGACCTGTATGTCTTTAATGTGAGGAAATTATGTAAAATAGTAGGGAAGTGCTTTTTTTTTTTAGCCTTCCTGGCGGTAATCCCCAGTGTGGCTCGGGGTTAAATTTCAATGCTGAAAACGGTAACCTCGAGCCACACTCAAACTGATACATACCTGTCCCTGCGCTCCCTCAATGTCCTCCCCGCATTCACCTCCATCCGATCGCGGCGTTCTGCTTCCTGGTTCCCTTCTCATGATTAAAATGTAAGGGATTTATTATTACATAAAACAAATATGAAATAGTTAAAATATATGAAGGGGGGTCTCCAGGACGCATTTCACCAGACTACGCTGGCTTCATCAGCTGGAATGACCCGTCTGTGCAAGTGCTCTTATTTTAGAGGGGCCTTAGAAGGATCTGATAACTTTATATAAATCTATGGAACAGTCTTCCAGTTGAAGTGGTAGAGGCCAAAACAGTGATTGAATTTAAGCAAGCATGGGATAGGCATAAGGCTATCCTAAACAAAAGATAAATCCAGGTAAAGTATCCATGTAATTGGGCGACTAGACGGGCCGAAAGGTTCTTATCTGCCGAAATTTTTCTATGTTTTTATACAACACCTTAGAGAGGTCTGATAACTTTATATAAATATATACGGAGCCTTAGAGGGGTCTGAACTTTATATAAATATATATATACAGGGCTTTAGAGGGGTCTGATTACTTTATATAAATATATATGGGTCCTTGGAGGGGTCTAAACTTTATATAAATTTATATAGGTCCCTAGAGGGGTCTGAACTTTATATAAATATATACGAGTCCTTAGAGGGGATCTGATAACTTTGTATAAATATATACGGGTCCTTGGAGGGGTCTGAATTTTATATAAATATATATGGGGCTTTAGAGAGGTCTGATAACTTTATATAAATATATACAGGGCTTTAGAGGGGATCTGATAACTTTATATAAATATATACAGGGCTTTAGAGGGGATCTGATAACTTTATATAAATATATACGGGGCCTTAGAGAGGTCTGATAACTTTATATAAATATATATGGGTCCTTAGAGGGGTCTGATAACTTTATATAAATATATACAGGGCTTTAGAGGGGATCTGATAACTTTATATAAATATATACGGGTCCTTGGAGGGGTCTGAACTTTATATAAATATATATGGGGCCTTAGAGAGGTCTGATAACTTTATATAAATATATATGGGTCCTTAGAGGGGATCTGATAACTTTATATAAATATATCCGGGGCCTTAGAGGGGATCTGATAAACTTATATAAATATATACAGGGCTTTAGAGGTGTCTGATAATTTTATATAAATATATAGAGCGCCTTAGAAGGGTCTGACCTTTATATAAAGATATACGGGGCCTTAGAGGGGATCTGATAACTTTATATAAATATATACAGGGCTTTAGAGGTGTCTGATAATTTTATATAAATATATAGAGCGCTTTAGAAGGGTCTGACCTTATATAAAGATATACGGGGCCTTAGAGGGGATCTGATAACTTTATATAAATATATACAGGGCTTTAGAGGGGTCTGATAACTTTATATAAATATATACAGCGCCTTAGAAGGGTCTGACCTTTATATAAAGATATATGGGGCCTTAGAGGGGATCTGATAACTTTATATAAATATATATATGGGGCCTTAGAGGGGTCTGATAACTTTATATAAATATATATGGGGCCTTAGAGGGGATCTGATACCTTTTATATAAATATATAAGGGACTTTAGAGGGGTCTGATAACTTTATATAAATATATACAGGGCCTTAGAGGGGATCTGATAACTTTATATAAATATATACAGGGCCTTAGAGGGGTCCGATACCTTTTATATAAATATATACCGGGGCCATTACAAACCAATGTCTGGAAACCTATTCATGAACAGGTCTATACACTGGACATGAGGTCACCCATTTAGACTGGACGAAAGGAAATTAAGCCTAAAGCATAGGAAGGGTTATTTTACAGTGAGAACAATAAAGCTGTGGAATTCTCTGCCTGTTGAGGTGGTTGGGTCAGAGACTGTACAGACTTTTAAACAATGACTGGATGACTTCCTGCAGACACAGAATATTAAGGGTTATAATATTTAATAAGTGGGTAAAAGCTTCTTGATCCAAGGAGAAATCTGACGACATCTGGGGGCAAGAAGGGATTTTTCCCCAGTATGTTGCATATTCGGCGAGCGCTTCAGACTGGATTTTTTGTTTCTTTTGGATCAACAGCAGTAGGTGATGTGGAAAGGCTGAACTTAATGGATGCATGTCTTTTTTTGGGCCTATGTAACTTCTTTTCTGTAATAAGGGATGACAGGAATGAGATCTCACTGACAAGTGTATTTCTCCCCAGGTTTACACTAACACTAAGGTTGCATAAAAATGAATGCAAGCACTGGTGTATATACAGTCAGGTCCAGAAATATTGGGACATCGACACAATTGTAACATATTTGGCTCTATACACCACCACAATGGAGTTGGAATGAAACAAACACAATGTGCTTTAACTGCAGATTGTCAGCTTTAATTTGAGGGTATGTACATCCAACTCAGGTGAACGGTGTAGGACTTACAGCAGTTTGCAGATGTGCCTCCCACTTGTTAAGGGACCAAAAGTAATGGGACAATTGGCTTCTCAGCTGTTCCATGGCCAGGTGTGTGATATTCCCTCATTACTCCAATTACAATGTGCAGATAAAAGGCCCAGAGTTCATTTCAAGTGTGCTATTTGCATTTGGAATCTGTTGCTGTCAACTCTCAAGATGAGATCCAAAGAGCTGTCACTATCAGTGAAACAAGCCATCATTAGGCTGAAGAAACAAAACAAACCCATCGGAGAGATAGCAAGAACATTAGGCGTGGCCAAAACAACTGTTTGGAACATTCTCAAAAAGAAGGAACGCACCGTTGAGCTCAGCAACACCAAAAGACCCGGGAGACCACAGAAAACAACTGTGGTGGATGACCGAAGAATTCTTTCCCTGGTGAAGAAAACACCCTTCACAACAGTTGGCCAGATCAAGAACACTCTCCAGGAGGTAGGTGTATGTGTGTCAAAGTCAACAATCAAGAGAAGACTTCACCAGAGTGAATACAGAGGGTTCACCACAAGATGTAAACTATTGGTGAGCCTCAAAAACTGGAAGGCCAGATTAGAGTTTGCCAAACAACACCTAACAAAGCCTTCACAGTTCTGGAACAAGATCCTATGGACAGATGAGACCAAGATCAACTTGTACCAGAGTGATGGGAAGAGAAGAGTATGGAGAAGGAAAGGAACTGCTCATGATCCTAAGCATACCACCTCATCAGTGAAGCATGGTGGTGGTAGTGTCATGGCGTGGGCATGTATGGCTGCCAATGGAACTGGTTCTCTTGTATTTATTGATGATGTGACTGCTGACAAAAGCAGCAGGATGAATTCTGAAGCGTTTCGGGCAATATTATCTGCTCACATTCAGCCAAATGCTGCAGAACTCATTGGACGGCGCTTCACAGTGCAGATGGACAATGACCCAAAGCATACTGCAAAAGCAAGCAAAGAGTTTTTGAAGGGACAGAAGTGGAATGTTATACAATGGCCAAGTCAATCACCTGACCTGAATCCCATTGAGCATGCATTTCACTTGCTGAAGACAAAATTGAAGGGAAAATGCCCCAAGAACAAGCAGGAACTGAAGACAGTTGCAGTAGAGGCCTGGCAGAGCATCACCAGGGATGAAACCCAGCGTCTGGTGATGTCTATGCGTTCCAGACTTCAGGCTGTGATTGACTGTAAAGGATTTGCAACCAAGTATTAAGAAGGGAAAGTTTGATTTATGATTATTATTCTGTCCCATTACCTTTGGTCCCTTAACAAGTGGGGGGCACATCTGCAAACTGCTGTAAGTCCTACACCGTTCACCTGAGTTGGATGTACATACCCTCAAATTAAAGCTGACAGTCTGCAGTTAAAGCACATTGTGTTTGTTTCATTCCAACTCCATTGTGGTGGTGTATAGAGCCAAAGATGTTGGAATTGTGTCCATGTCCCAATATTTTTGGACCTGACTGTATATATATAATTTGTATTACAATGCAAAAATAGATTTTACCCATTGCTTTGGTAGTGAAAGGGTTAACCTGTTAATGTGAGAAGCAAAATTGTAACGTAGCTGAGTCCGAACACTAACCACGTCAGATTTGTTATGTAATGGACCTGATACTCCTACTGCTAACCTGTTGTGATGTCCTTTATACTGGATTATGATCATTGCATTGTGTATAATTTCCTCTCAATTTGTTTGTGTGTATATGTATATATACACTATATTGCCAAAAGTATTCTCTCACCTGCCCCTTGACTCGCATATGAATTTAAGTGACATCCCATTCCTAATCCATAGGGTTCAATATGACGTCGCTCCACCCTTTGCAGCTATAACAGCTTCAACTCTTCTGGGAAGGCTGTCCACAAGGTTTAGGAGTGTGTTTATGGGAATTTTTGACCATTCTTCCAGAAGCGCATTTGTGAGGTCACACACTGATGTTGGCTGAGAAGGCCTGGCTCTCAGTCTCCGCTCTAATTCATCCCAAAGGTGTTCTATCGGGGTGAGGTCAGGACTCTGTGCAGGCCAGTCAAGTTCATCCACACCAGACTCTGTCATACATGTCTTTATGGACCTTGCTTTGTGCACTGGTGCACAGTCATGTTGGAAGAGGAAGGGGCCAGCTCCAAACTGTTCCCACAAAGTTGGGAGCATGGAATTGTCCAAAATGTCTTGGTTTGCTGAAGCATTCAGAGTTCCTTTCACTGGAACTAAGAGGCCAAGCCCAGCTCCTGAAAAACAACCCCACACCATAATCCCCCTCCACCAAACTTTACACTTGGCACAATGCAGTCAGACAAGTACCGTTCTCCTGGCAACTGCCGAACCCAAACTCGTCCATCAGATTGCCAGATGGAGAAGTGCGAGAACGCGTCTCCACTGCTCTAGAGTCCAGTGGCGGCGTGCTTTACACCACTGCATCCGACGCTTTGCATTGCACTTGGTGATGTATGGCTTGGATGCAGCTGCTCGGCCATGGAAATCCATTCCATGAAGCTCTCTGCGCACTGTTCTTGAGCTAATCTGAAGGTCACATGAAGTTTGGAGGTCTGTAGCGATTGACTCTGCAGAAAGTTGGCGACCTCTTCGCACTATGAGTCTCAGCATCCGCTGACCCCGCTCCGTCAGTTTACGTGGCCTATCACTTCGTGGCTGAGTTGCTGTCGTTCCCAAACACTTCCACGTTCTTATAATACAGCTGACAGGTGACTCTGGAATATTTAGGAGCGAGGAAATTTCACGACTGGATTTGTTGCACAGGTGGCATCCTATCACAGTTCCACGTTGGAATTCACTGAGCTCCTGAGAGCGACCCATTCTTTCTCAAATGTTTGTAAAAACAGTCTGCATGCCTAGGTGCTTGATTTTATATACATGTGGCCATGGAAGTGATTGGAACACCTGATTCTGATTATTTGGATGGGTGAGCGAATACTATTGGCAATATAGTGTATATATATATAATCATGACCCCTATTTGCTTCAGTGTACCCCTCTGGTCAGGTTGAGGGGAACATGTGAAAATGCAGTGACTCCTCTATTTTTGCAGAGGGAACTCCGTTCCCATTGGTTCCACACACTATAACGCTTGTATCCAGGTGTTCATCATATCTTTCCCAGATAGGTCACAATAAATAATGAATTTACCAGATATTTTTTGCAAAAATCCACATATATACAGAAATATATCAGATCTGAGTCTGTGTTTGTGTTAATTAAGTGCGAGATGATAATTCCTGATTGGGGGGACAGAAATCTAGGTGAGGTCTCACACTTCTTTTTTAGGACTTGATCGCTGGTGTATTGCTTCCATTGTTTATGTGAATGCTCTAGTAAACGTTACGTTTGATAAAAGAACTCTCTGCTATGTTGACGGTTTAATCATCAATCACTAGAGGGCAACAAACCTAAAGTGAGCTCCTGCTATGGATACTCTGTCACTGCTTCCAGATACTTCAGTTTATAAACCTCAAAGGTCTTCAATGAGGACATTTAAAGTAGGGATGTGCGTTTCGGGTTTCGGAATTTCAGAATTTTCACGAAATTTCCCAATTCGTGTCTTCGTATTCGGCCGAATTTCCGAATCGGATCGGACCCGAAAACCGATAGATCCGAAAAGTTTTCCGAGCCGAAACGAAAAATTTTCGGATTTTTCGAATGGACTTGAAATGTGTCAAATCGAAATTTATTTTTGCTCTATTCATGATTTCGGTTCCATTCGTGATTTCGGTTCCATTTCGGTAATTCTGGAAATCGTATATTTAACTATTATCGGTTATATCGCTGATTCTGTAAATTTTGTATTTGTAAATGCGTATCACTTGTTTCTTGTGGCATTCGGGTCAGTTTAGCGTTTTTTAAATCGTTTTGTTCATTTTTTTGTTCCTTGGCTTTCATACCATTTTAATATGATTAAATAAAGTTGTGAAATGTATATTCAATTATTCATAAGAAAAAAAGGATCTTTATTTAATAAAAAAAAAACACGATAGAATCGCCAGAATTATCGTAGACACTTTGAAACGAGGAGAACAGAAGTTCCGAAAAAACGAAAATTTCCGAAATGTCCGAAAAGTCGATACAAAAAACGAGCAAAGTGACTCGAAAACACGAAAAATGGTCGATATTCTGAAAAAAAATGTACACGAAAAACGAGTCGAACCGAACCGAATCGAAACAGAAATCGGTCGAAATGAGCCGAATCGAAAATTTTAAACATCCGAACAAATCGAACCGAATCGAACCGAAAAAAAAATCGGTGCACAAGCCTAATTTAAAGGGACACTGTATTAAAAAACAGAGTTCCTTTTTCGTTTCCCCCTTCGACTAGGGTCAGACGAAAGCATTTTTCCCCGCGAACGTGAAAAAGTGCGTCCGAACGCATTGACGTATTTTTTCACGGAATGCGCAAAAACGGTCAGACGATGCGCATTTTTGGGCGTGATTTTGTACGGATCGTCAATAAAACTCTTTTTGCGTCTGGTCGTTATGTAGGCTGGACATTAGCAGCGTCTGACATCTCCTAATCACGCAAACACGCCGCTATGCCGCAGCTGCGCACTCAGTACGTCAGTACTAGCGGTTCTGCGTTCTCAGAAAAATGCGTTCAAATTCCACTTGCGTTGCACGGCCGGACTTTTGTGCGGCTGTACATCGTATATTGGCCGTCATTGCCCGTCATCTGCTGCTAGTGCGGCCGTAATTATGTGCGCCAGAACGCACGTTAAAAGTGCGCTGGTCTGACCCCAGCCTTCAAGTAATCAGCAGATGCCGCTGACAGCCTCTGTCCAATTATTTTTTTATTCATTTTTTTTCTCTTTTTTGGGGTGAATCTTTTCGCCGCGCTCTGCCCCTCCTCTTCAGCTCTGAACCAGCTCTGAAGTTGCAGTCACACCTGTCACGTTTCCAGCCCTGAGCCATAGCTTACACCCAATATTATTATTATTGTCATCAATTATATATCGCAGGGCTTTACAATAACCAAAGGGAACGAGATAAACAGACATATGATGGAAACAAGAGGTGTAGCGGGCCCTGCTCATAGGAGCTTACAATCTAGAGGACAAGCCAGTCTCTCCCATTCAGCAGTGTTCTGTTCTAAAGGTCTATCTGCTGCCTGAGACTCCGCTGGATATTTTGTTCCTGCTGCCAGTATTTCTGTTATTTTTCCCTTTGTATATTTTGTTCAGTTTATTTCTGGTTCCCCGTTTCCCTTGTCTGTTTGTTCTCCCATTTCCTTGCCCTTTCCATTTGTTTATTTTTGGTTTATCCTGATCTGTGTGTTTCTGCGATATCTGATATACTGTGTTTCACCTCTGGCTTTGCTTCCTGACAATTCTATTGTATTTTCCCTTTGACTCCTTGATTTCCTGTGTACCGACTTCTGGCTTGTCTGACATCCCTCTCTGGTTTCTGATCCCTGGATATTGTATGATTACCAGCTCTGGTTTTTGACTCCTGGCTTTTGTACTCTGATTCTGTCTCTGGATTTCCCTTCTGTACGTCTCTGTGTTCTCTTTTGTTTCAGCCAGCAGTTGTTGTCTTCCTTAGATACAGACGACCATCTAAGGACCGGTGTTCAGATTAGGGTTCCATTTTGTGTGCTGCTGGGTGTGTATGTGCCTATGTATTGGGTTTTTCACTTAACCCTTGAGCTTCCTGCTCTTCTGTACTGTATTCTTTCTGCTGCTTTCCTTGTGCAGCTACGGTTAGGTCCATATATATTTGGACACAGGCACATTTTTTTTTTCCAGGTATTTAACAAAACCCATTCAAGTTATAGCTATATAATGGATATGGGGTGAAAGTGCACACTCTCAGGTTTAATTTGAGGAGATGTACATCCAAACTGGAGGAAGGGTTTAGGAATAACAGCTCTTAAGAGTAGCCAACCCCCATTTTTCAAGGGACCAAAAGTAATTGGACAATTGAATCAAAAGCTGTTTCATGGCAAGGTGTGGCTGCTCCTTCGCTATTTCTTCATCAATTAAGCATGTTCTTCATCAATTAAGCAGGTAAAAGGTCTGGAGTTGTGGTATTTGCATTTGGAATCTATTGTGAAGCTACATCGTGCCATTGAAGGAGCTGTCCATGCAAGTGAAACAGACCATTGAATGGCCTCAAAAAACAAAAAAAATCATCAGAGAGATAGCAGCAACATTATAAGCGGCCAAATCAACAGTTTGCTACATTCTGAGGAAAGAAGAACGCACCGATGAGCTCAGCAACATAAACAGGATTGGTCTTGTTAGCAAAAACAAAAAAGGGAAGAAACCACTGTGGTACTCTGCAGAAGTGGCCAAAATAGTGAAGAACAAAAACACAGCATTCAATAATTATAAAACAACTCAGAGTGAAGAAGATAGGCAAACCTATAAGATTAGGCAGAAAGAGGCAAAGCAATTTATAAGAGCTTCCAAAGCACACGCAGAAGAGAAAATAGCTCAGTCAGTAAAAAAGGGGGACAAAACATTTTTTAGATACATAAACGAGAAAAGAAAAGTAAAACAAGGATTAGTTAGATTAAAAACAAAGGAAGGAAGGTATGTAGAAGAGGATAAAAGTCTCGCTGACTGCCTCAATGAATATTTTTGTTCAGTCTTTGCAGAAGAAAAGGAAGGCAAGGGACCTCAGTTAGGAGGAAACACTAACGAGACAATTACATATCAGTTTACAGAGGAGGAGGTTCTACAGCAGCTGTCTAAAGTAAAGACAAATAAGTCAATGGGGCCTGATGGGATCCATCCTAAATTATTAAAAGAGCTTGGTGTGTAATAGCAAAACCGTTAACAGATTTATTTAACCAATCCTTGCTAACGGAGTCGTCCCAGAAGACTGGAAATTAGCAAATGTTGTGCCCATTTACAAGAAGGGTAGTAGGGAGGAATCGGGGAACTATAGGCCAGTTAGTCTTACGTCAGTAGTGGGGAAATTAATGGAAACCATGTTGAAGGAAAGGATTGTTGAACATCTAAAAACACATAGATTACAGGATCAGAAACAACATGGGTTTACCTCAGGGAGATCATGCCAAACTAATCTTATTGATTTTTTTGATTGGGTAACAAAAATAATAGACACAGGTGGTGCAGTAGACATTGCTTATTTAGATTTCAGTAAGGCTTTTGATACTGTTCCGCATAGAAGGCTTATCAATAAATTGCAATCTTTGAGCTTGGATTCCAATATTGTTGAATGGATTAGGCAGTGGCTGAGTGACAGGCAACAGAGGGTTGTGGTAAATGGAGTTTATTCGGTGCAAGGTCTTGTTACCAGTGGGGTACCTCAGGGGTCAGTACTTGGACCCATTCTATTTAATATTTTTATTAGTGATATTGCAGAAGGTATTAATGGAAAAGTATGTCTTTTTGCTGATGACACAAAGATTTGCAACAGGGTTGACGTTCCTGGAGGGATCAGCCAAATGACAAATGATTTAGGTAAACTAAAAAATGGTGGGAGCTGTGGCAATTGAGTTTTAATGTGGATAAGTGCAAGATAATGCACCTGGGACGTAAAAACCCAAGGGCTGAATACAGAATATTTGATACAGTCCTAACCTCAACATCTGAGGGTTGGGATTTAGGGGTCATTATTTCAGAGGATCTAAGGGTAAGTAGTCAATGTAATAGAGCAGCAGGAAATGCTGGCAGAATGCTTGGTTGTGTAGGGAGAGGTATTAGCAGTAGGAAAAGGGAAGTGCTCATGCCACTGTACAGAGCACTGGTGAGACCTCACTTGGAGTACTGTGTGCAGTACTGGAGACCGTATCTCCAGAAGGATATAGACATCTTAGAGAGAGTTCAGAGAAGGGCTACTAAAATGGTGTATGGCTTGAAGGAGAAAAGTTACCAGGAAGGCTTAATGATCTTAACATGTACAGCTTGGAAAAAAGACGAGACAGAGGAGATATGATAGAAACATTTAAATACGTAAAGGGAATCCACAAGGTAGAGGAAGGGAGTATATTTAAAAGGAAACAAAGTAGCAAAACAAGAGGACATAGTCTTAGATTAGAGGGGCAAAGGTTTAAAAGTAACATCAGGAAGCATTATTTTACTGAGAGGGTGGTGGATACATGGAACAGTCTTCCAGTAGAAGTGGTAGAGGCCAAAACAGTAATTGAATTTAAGCAGGCATGGGATAGGCATAAGGCTATCCTAAACAAAAGATAAATCCAGGTAAAGTATCCATGTAATTGGGCGACTAGATGGGCCGAAAGGTTCTTATCTGCCGACATTTTTCTATGTTTCTATGTTTCTATGTAAGCCCACAGAAGACAACAATGGTGCTATTCCCATTTGTATCAGCATCGACACTTTCCGGGTAAATCAAAGAGATTCGAAAAGTCACCGCACGTTCGGTGACTTTTCGTTCTCCTCAATTCGGTTTGTTTTGCCGATCCCATTTCGGTGACCCTGCAGTGTATTCAGCAAACACCACAGGGTCCCCGAATTGCAGGGAAAAGCTGCCGCAAACCAGATGAAAACTAACCGCAAAACCCGGCGAATGCACGCCAAAAACCCACAAAAACATCTGGATTAACCTGCGAAAACCACGGAAAAACCCGAGCAGGAGCCGATCGCAGCTGCCGGAAAAAGCAGAGACCGCAGAAGAGGCAGTGAATACATTAGGAAAAAAGGTTTGCATGAATGTTTGAAAAGTGAAACTCTGTTTGCAAAGAAACTACTGAGCGAAAATGTCTGAAATTTACATATGATCCAATGAATGATAATAAAGAGGGCTGTTACAGAAAAAATAAGTAAACTTAAAAAAAAAATCCAGAAAAATGCTTAAAATATCCTAAAAAATCTATAAAAAAAGAGACTTTTTGCTGCAGAATTTTATAATGAACGGTTTATTAGATATTGAATTAAAACGGGAATATTTTTAACATTGAAGCCTATGGGATTCTCCTGAATTAACCTGCCGAATGAAACCACCGAATGGCAGGGCATTAGGGGAACCTTTCTCAGCTGGTTTGTGTTCTCTGAATAGACGAAGCATTGCTTCTCTATGGGGGATTTCACTGCCCTCGAACAGGCACCGAACAGGCACCGTATGTGCAGGCAATTCGCCAGGATTTGGCGTATTGCCTGCTCTCTGGATAGCCGAATGGCCAAGAATGGTAACCGAGGTAAATGATTTTCAGCGTTCGGTTACCTTTCTCCAGCAATTCGGATCTCTTTGAATTACCCTGTTTGTTACATTTACAGGGTTATCCAGAGAGCGTGAAAAGCAGGAGAATGAAAAATTCTAAGTCAAAATAGCCGATTTGGAAAGTGAGATGAAAGGGAGAATTTTTCTGGTTTGGCTATTTTGACCTAGAATTTTTCATTCTCCAGTCATTCTCCTGATTTTCACCACTCTCTGAATAACCCTGTTATTCTCCATACAGCAGTATTCTGCGACTATTCATATATACACGAGGTTAATGTGTCCGTCTTGGCTGCTTTATTTCACGGTGTGGGAATCGGGAATCTTCCACTTGACGAAGCCCCGAGAGCCCTATCGCGGCTCGTATCTGACCTCCTTGGATTGCAGCTTCCTTCTTGCTCGTGACGGGTTAACTGTAGCTGCCTCCTCACTTTATCTGCCAGTATTATTCCACACGTCGTGATGTGATGAGACGACGCGCCGGGCTGGACTTTACTCGGGATCAGCCATTCGTGCGTGGTTGGAGCTTCAATATCGCCCATTGGACTTTGCTATCGATCTATGAGACTGTGTCTTACAGACAGGATGAAAACAGACTGATAACACAGAGAGCTGCTACAAAGTCTCTCACCTTTACCCTACATACATCTCTTTGTGTGTGTATACATACAGGGCTCTATTACATTCCTCGCGCATCGGTTTTTGCGCGCACGCAAACGCGCATTTGCGCGAGGACAAATCCATTTGCGCAGAACGTTGTATTGCGACTTCGTGCAAACGATGCGCGTTAACGTCCAATGCGAGTGACCCTGCGCAAACCCAGCGGGATCACAAGTTCGTGCGCGCATCCCATACTTAACATTGTGAGCGCCAATGCTTTAGTGCGCTGTTACGCGGATGGTATTACAATCTTCGCGCAACGAAAGTTTGCGCGCATTTTCGTAACGTCTTTGAAAAGCAGGTGGTAACTGTAAATGTGATCGTTCTGGGCGAAATGAAATACACCAGCACGAAAAAAAAATACAGCACAGTACAGTTACACATTCTACACATACCCAAACAGTAAAATTTATAAATTGTGTCATTGTTAATTTTTTCTTTTTTTGGCTGGTGGTTGTTAATTCTTTTTTTTTTTTTCTTTTTTTTAGTTTGTAAATATTTTATTGGAAATGGGTGATTGATGTTGGCTGATTCCCGTGACAAAACAGTCTGCCCACCGATTCCTGCGCGCAACGTTCATATGCGAACAGCTTTGCGCGTCGGATTTGCGCACAAAAAATCTTGAAGGAAGAAAAAAAAGTGCTCAGATCGTAATGCCACGTTAATTTTTGCGCGATAACGTTTTATTTTGTGCGAAAAAAAAATTGGGCCCACAGTATATACAAATATATATATATACACACATACTTATTATTTTTTATTTTACCAGGAAGGATACATTGAGATTTCTCTTAGTTTCAAGTATGTCATTCCATATACAGTATATATATTCTTGTGAGTAGTATATTTCATATACATAAACAGGGTAATTCAAAGAGATTCGAAAAGTCACCGCACATTCGGTGACTTTTCGTTCTCTTCAATTCGGTTTGTTTTGACGATCCCATTTCGGCCACCCTGCGGTGTATTCACCAAGCAACACAGGGTCCCCGAATTGCAGGGAAAGGTCGCCTCAAACCCGCCGAAAACGAACCGCAAAACGCGGCGAATGCATGCCAAAAACCTGCAAAAACATCTGGATTAACCCACCGAAAACCACGGAAAAACCCGAGCAGGAGCCGATCAACCGCAGCGAAGCCGCCGGAAAAAGCCGACACCACAGACGAGTGAAGTGAATAAATTAGCAAAACAGTACGCTTGAATGTGTGAAAAGTGAAACGTTGTTTTCAAAGAAACTACTGAGCGAAAATGTCTGAAATTTACATATGATCCAATGAATGATAATAAAGAGGGCTGTTACAGAAAAAATAAGTAAAGTTTAAAAAAAGAAAATCGGACTTTTTTAAAAAAAAACAACAGAAAAATGCTTAAAATATCCTAATAAATCTATAAATAAAGAGACTCTTTACTGCGGAATTTTATAATGAACGGTTTATTAGATATTTAATTAAAACCAGAATATTTTAACATTGAAACCTATGGGATTCTCCTGAATAAATTTGCCGAATTAAACCACCGAATGGCAGGGCATTTCGGGAACCTTTCACTGCTGGTTTGAATAAATAGCCGAAGCAGTGCTTTTTTATGGGGATTTCACTGCCCTCGAACAGGCACAAAACAGGCACCGTATATGCACGCAATACGCCAAGATTTGGCGAATTGCTTGCTCTCTGGATAGCGTTCGGTTACCTTTCTCAAGCAATTCGGATCTCTTTGAATTACCCTGATATTGTTCAGGTCCCTCTCTTAGGTAGTTTCTCAAAAACATATGAATCTCAGATAATTTTGTTCTACAGGCTCCAGTCACCTTGTAAGGTGGTCCTTAGACACTTCTAAGGTGGAACGGATGTGTCTCCCACACTCCAACTCCAGTGAAAGTTGGTGATCAGACAAAGGTGTTCCCCAATCTCCGATCCCTTCACAATGTGGTGAACTGCCTGAAGTGTTTCCCACAATCTGGTCGCTTCCACAGAGTGTACCTAGACAATTGTGTACACATGTCTAAATCTTTGTACGTGGCACTCAGACAAAATAAATTCTAGGGTTTGCATAACTTGCTCGTCAAACAGCAACATTTCCCAATGTCTCTTTTTAATGCTGTACTCAGGATAAAGTGTAGCCGAGTCAGGTAATGGTTTGCACCCCATGCTATTCTCCACTTTTGAACTTCTTGCCACAAATGTGCATTTCCCTGTTTGGACAATGATAATATTATTCATTGTGTGGATACATTGTACTGTTTCCTGAATTCCAATGTAACATGAATGTTAAGAATTAAAGTATAAATAGATATGTGATCATTAAATGATGTCACAAAAGATTGCCTGCTCCATCCCTGTCTGACCACTGGAAGACGTATTAGATTGGTGGTTGTCTATGTTGTGTAGATGTCCTGTTCTATAGGCTCTTACAATGTGCGACTTGTATACACTGCACGCCCGTTGTATAACTTATCACTGTGACATTCTTGGCCTGAAACCAAACTACTGTCGATTCTTGCACCTGACTATATGAGTTATTTACTGACCACCTGTTACAGATCGGGTACCCCCACGCTTGGTACCCTCCGTCTGGGCACCCCTTTCCACTGTACACAGGAGATATTCATACCCACAAACACAGAATAGACGACACATAAACTGTGTGAGGAGTTCTAGCAGATTCAAAATCCAAATGGAGACTGGCTTTATTTTCAAATACACACAGCTAAAACACAGTTGAGATAACCCCCCTTCCAGAATACATTACAGATAACAGACTCTAGACACTGGACAATAGAAAAGACATTCAACACAATGGAGTGTTTACACATGCACTTCTATCTAAACAGTCTGCTAGGACTAGAGGGAAACAAAGGAGTCTTGTTACAGCAGTAAGTATACAATATGACATGGGGGAAGCTACAGAAATGTACAATATACAGACGACAGCTAATACAGAGAGAAGGTACACAGAAACTATACTATATAATAAACACATAGGGGAATATTAATATAACACAGACATAAGGGAATAGGGCACACAGAACACAAACACTCTACCCTATATACAGAGACAATGAAATGCAAGCAAAATAACTGCAAATAAACATTGGGGCGGCCGTTTCGTCACACCACCATTCTGTCATTGAATGAATCATGGTTACACATTGGCGAACTATGATGGACCACAAACAGTGAAACTGCCTTGAATGAACTGCCAAAACCTTATGTTCTCCTGATGGAGTCCTTCACCCCCAATGACAATCTTTTAACATCATTATCAGCTAAACTGGTGAATCTACTTGGGTTCCACATGAGTTGAGTCTTGTAAACAGCCAAAGTGACCATGCCCAGGCAACGGTGAAAGAAAACATTACTTAAACATGGATCAATGCAGAGCGTAGTGAACACTTGCTAGGATTATTACATAGTTACACGCTGGTTAAATATGGCAGCTACACAAACCCAAATACTATATGGAGGAATAGTTTCAATATGGAATCTAATTTTTCATGGATAAGTTAATTATATCATACAGTGGGTATTAAGAATCAACAAATTGTTTTTTTTTTACAACTGAAGGTATCACAGACCGTCAGCATTGTCTTCAGATGTGTAGACTGTGAGTCCCATGAAACATGATGAGGATTGAGTGCTGATAGGGTTACTGGCGTGATTTAGCTGGAATAATTAATGAAAGTATACCTACACAAAGTACAGATACAGAAACAGGTGGTCAATAAATCCAATGTAGGGTCATCATCAGGGGGGTGACAGCCCATGACATGTTCGTGGGTCTAATGTCTCTAGGGGGCCCTGATCATTGCCAAACCCTGTGCAGCTTTTCTAGGTGCCAAAGATGTAAGGGACCCTCCATGCCACTCAAGACTGGCCCACCAAGACACCGACACATTTTCCGGTGGACGGCAGCATCTGGGGCCGGTAACAGCACTCTGCCTCATCACTGAGGGAGCACCAGGTAGAGATACAGACCAAATGCTCTCCCACCAGGGAACCCTTTTTTTTCCCCTTGCTGGACCACCAGGAATTTAATTCACTCCCTGTAAAACACGATAAGCAGAAGAGGGGGCAAATTTGATTATTTTGAAATAGCTTTGTGAAGTGAGCAGCTGAGGGAAGGGGGTCTTGACCAGTGGTATGGTAAGGGGCACCAAAATTTCTGATGACAGCCGTGATCCAATGCATCCCATGAATCCCTCATGTCATGGATGTGTATACATGCTTCAGGCACAATATCAAGTCCCTTTCCTCCTCTTGCCCTTTGCTCTGCATTGTACACGTGCTTCTTCACGTTATGCACAGATATGAGAGATGCAGAACACATAACTCTCCCGTCAACCTGATCGTTGCATGAGCAGGTTGAACTTAGAAAGCACCTCACTTCAGAAAAGGTGAGGTTAATCAACTGCGCTTCCTAGTGGCAATATTTCAACATTTCTCAAAATAGACGATCATGTCATGTTATGTGATTCTCTCCCAAGATCAGGTGAGCCGACGGTTCTATGAGGGACACCTGGTCCTCCCCATAAGAGGGACGTCACAGGCTGAATACTTCACACGGCTAGCTACGCTTCCTTTAAAAAGTCATCAGAGTGTCCAACTTGAAATAAATCCAAGGGACATTGAGACGTGAGAACAATCAGAGGGCGATGTGTGGTTAGTGCACGTTGCATTGATCTCTGAGCTCCTCCACATTCCATCGCATCACGTCTGAGCTAATACTGGTGCGCAAGAGGTTGCCAGAAGAGCATCAGTTCTTCTACAAAGGTAAGCAATCACCCGACAACATAATTCTGTTAAAACTATAAGCTCTTGTATCTTCACAATCACATACATGTAAAGAAAATGTATTTTGCACTTTTACGCAGTTTTACATATATTCAGTGATTTATACCCAAAGGTGTTCATATCATTCTCGGGGGTTTGCTGAGATATATCAGTGCTTGTGATTAAAGGGTTACTTTGTCTGATTCATCCCAAAATATTACTCAAGGATCTTTCAAGGGCAGAAAAATTCTAAAACTCAACAACTTTTGAGAAGTCTGGGAGTTCCTCCCCCGAGGATTCCGGAGAAGTTACACACTTAGTGTTGGGTGTGAATGTGGATTTATAGCCATGTAGTCTATGTAGATGTTGCCAATCAGCAGGAAACACAAATATCAGTTTCCCCAATGTGTTTGTTTATGGAACCTAGTGGGAATTGCAAAGAACAGGGCCATCATATGGAAGGAGGACAGATTTAGGGCATACGATAGACATTGCAAAGTTGATAAGAGAAGAACAAAGGTTATATTTAAGAAGCAGCCAGGTAGTGGAGTAGTAACCTTATAAAAATGTAATTCATAATATTATATTGCTACTTCATTGACGTTATCCCATCAGATGTCTCATCCCATGCTTTTTTTCTCCTGGCTTCTTCCACCTTATGCATTTTTCTGATGTCATGTTGGTATTCTCGCATCATTTCTCCCATCCCAGACTGTCTTTCTCGATTATATTTCCCACCCCATGCTGTTTTTCTCCTAACCCATGGTCTGTTTTCCCAACCCTTGCTGGCTTTCTCTGGTCAATTCCCATCTAATGCTGGCTTTCTCTTATCATTTTTCCCATTCCATGCTGACTGTCGTTGGACAATTCTCCTACCCCATGCTCCATTTTCCCATCCCTTTCTGGCTTTCTCTTATCATTTCTCCCATCCCATGTTGGGTATCTCTGGTCATTTCTCCCATCCCATGTTGGGTTTCTCTAGTCAGTTCTCCCATCCCATGTTGGGTTTCTTTGGTCATTTCTCCCATCCCATGTTGTGTTTCTTTATCCTTTCTTCAATTGCGTGCTGTCTTCCTCTGGTCATTACTCCCATCCCATGCTGGTTAATGCTGATCATTTCTCCCACCCCATGCTGTTTTTACCATCCCATGCTGGCCTTCTCTGGTCATTATACCCACCCCATGCTGGTTTTCTCTTATTATTTTCCCCATTTCATGTTGACTGTCTTTAGACAATTCTCCCACCCCATGCTCCATTTCCCCATCCCTTTCTGGCTTTCTCTTATCTTTTCCCCATCCCATGTTGAGTTTCTATGGTCATTTCTCCCATCCCATGTTGGGTCTCTCTGGTCATTTCTCCCATCCCATGTTGGGTATCTCTGGTCATTTCTCCCATCCCATGTTGGGTTTCTTTATCCTTTCTTCAATTGCATGCTGTCTTTCTCTGGTCATTACTCCCATTCCATGCTGGTTAATGCTGATCATTTCTCCCACCCCATGCTGTTTTTCCCCATCCCATTTTGGGTTTCTCTGGTAATTTCTCCCATCCCATGTTGGGTTTCTCTAGTCAGTTCTCCCATCCCATGTTGGGTTTCTCTGGTCATTTCTCCCATCCCATGTTGTGTTTCTTTATCCTTTCTTCAATTGCATGCTGTCTTTCTCTGGTCATTACTCCATTCCATGCTGGTTAATGCTGATCATTTCTCCCACCCCATGCTGTTTTTCCATCCCATTTTGCGTTTCTCTGGTAATTTCTCCCATCCCATGTTGGGTTTCTCTGGTCATTTCTCCCTTTCCATGATGGGTTTCTTTATCCTTTCTTCAATTGCGTGCTGTCTTCCTCTGGTCATTACTCCCATCCCATGCTGGTTAATGCTGATCATTTCTCCCACCCCATGCTGTTTTTACCATCCCATGCTGGCCTTCTTTGGTCATTATACCCACCCCATGCTGGTTTTCTCTTATTATTTTCCCCATTTCATGTTGACTGTCTTTAGACAATTCTCTCACCCCATGCTCCATTTCCCCATCCCTTTCTGGCTTTCTCTTATCTTTTCCCCATCCCATGTTGAGTTTCTATGGTCATTTCTCCCATCCCATGTTGGGTCTCTCTGGTCATTTCTCCCATCCCATGTTGGGTATCTCTGGTCATTTCTCCCATCCCATGTTGGGTTTCTCTGGTCATTTCTCCCATCCCATGTTGTGTTTCTTTATCCTTTCTTCAATTGCGTGCTGTCTTCCTCTGGACATTACTCCCATTCCATGCTGGTTAATGCTGATCATTTCTCCCACTCCATGCTGTTTTTACCATCCCATGCTGGCCTTCTCTGGTCATTATACCCACCCAATGCTGGTTTTCTCTTATTATTTTCCCCATTTCATGTTGACTGTCTTTGGACAATTCTCCCACCCCATGCTCTATTTTCCCATCCCTTGCTGGCATTCTCTTATCATTTCCCCCATCCCACATTGGGTTTCTATGGTCATTTCCCTCATCCTATGTTGGGTTTCTCTTACCCTTTCTCCCAGTGCATGCTGGCTTTCTCTGGTCATTACACCCGTCCCTTGCTGGTTAATGAGAGCATTTCTACCACGCTATACTGTTTTTCCCATCCCATGCTGGCCTTCTCTGGTCATTATACCCACCCCATGCTGTGTTTCTCACATCATTTTTCCCATCCCATGCTGGCCTTCTCTGGTCATTATACCCACCCCATGCTGCGTTTCTCACATCATTTTTCCCATCCCATGCTGGCTTTCTCTGGTCATTTCTCGCATCCGTTGCTGGTAAATTCTGATAATTTCTCCCACCCCATGATGTCTTTTCCCATCCAATGTTGGTTTTCTTCAGTCATTTTTCCCATCCAAATATAGAAATTCCAAGGGGAAACAGTCACATATATTGTCAAAACAGAATACTTCTCTGTACAGAGGATGGCTCCTCCAATCTTCATCCACAAATGAAAATTAAATTCAAAAGTAGCTACAGGGATCACTCTACATGATCTTTTGCGACACGTCTGAGATGAGACTTGTGGCATAGCTTCTATCCATCATGAAAATGCTGTAACTCGAGCTCTACGAGTATATACATTGTAACATTTGTTGTGTATGTGTTCTTAAATTAATGCCATGGTATTCTCTTTCACAGGTGACTCTAACGCTAAGATGCTGCGAACAAGCTTGACGTGTCTAGTGCTCGTTTATTCTATGACAGGTAAAATTCACCGGCAGTGATAAGTTCAGACAAAATCAGGAACATATACTTCATGCTACTGCTGGCAAATAGCGCTCCGCTTGGAATAAGGTCCTGTAATGCAAAGGCTTCTTACAGGCTTATTCACAGAGATCCGAACTTGCCCCGAAAATGCGCCGAACGGGGAGTTTCCCCAAACGGTGCAATTTCTGGACCATTCGGCTATTCACAAAAACAGGCAGTTCGCCAAATTGCCAACGAAATACGCTGCCTGTTCGACGGCAGTGAAATCCCCCATAGAGAAGCAATGGTTAATCTATTCAGAGACACCGAATAGCAGAGAAATGTCAGAGAAATGCCCTGATGTTCGGTGGTTTCATTCGACAGGTTTAATCAGGCGAATCCCGTAGGCTTCAATGTTAACCCTTTCGCTGCTGAGGCTTTTCCCGCCCCTATGCTGAGGTCATTTTTACCTGTTTTGCGCATCATGTTTAAACGTGTTTTGAAGGCTTATTTTAGTATATGACCCAAACATATTATATATCGTTCTTTCCGTCAGACTCGGTAGATTCATAATATGTCATTATTATATGTATACGTTATGTCATGTCTGTATATTATAACAAAAAATGCAATAAAATATGTATTTTCAATAATTTACAATGTGTAAAGTGTTTTTTTCCACATTTTAACATGCGAGCAATTGCGGTTATATTTTGTATGGGGTGCGCTTGTTAAAATAATTAGAGATGGGGTCTCGTTACATTTTTTTTTGGGGAAAATGACACTATTTTTAACAAACGCACCGCATACAAAAATCGTTAGTGCAGCATCATTGTTCACATTATAATTGAAATGGGAACAATATTGCTGCATTAACAAACCAAAAAAAAAAAAAAAGTGTTTATTTTTTTTTTTAATTTTTTTTTTTAATTTTTTTTATATTTTTATTTTTCATTTTTTTTTACAAAATTTTTCACTTTCATGTTTGGTATCATTGGAACGGCCATGCTCTGGCCAATCCAACCATACCAAAATTTAACCCCTAGCTGCCACGGATCGGGAGATAGGGAGTTCATTGGAACTCCCTATCTCCACAGTTGGTGGCAGTTAGGGGTTAACTCTAGGACTGGCGTCATCGTGCTACGCACGATGACGCCAGTCCTCTGGGGGAGTTCCCGGAGGCTTGGCCGACATCCAAGATGTCGGCCAGCTCCGGGAAAGGATCGCGAACCGGCGCTTTTCAGCGCCGATTCGCGATCCAGCTCCCCAGGGGTTAATGCCAGGCATCATTTGGAAGGGCAGGCTGTGCCCTTCCAAATGATGCCTGGGTTAACCCCCGCAGAGCCACCGATCGGGAGGGAGAGAGGTCCGAAGGACCTCCCCCCCCTCCTTTCAGGCGCCTCCTCCGCACATGCGGGGGTGCGCCTGAATTAGGTGTCATCGCGCCCCCGCGATGACACCTAATTCTGGCGGCTGCTGGTCCGGATGCCGGGCTGACATCCAGGATGTCAGCCCGCACCGGAGGGGCCAGCGATTGGCCGGAACCCGGCCGAACGCTGACCCCAATGGGAGGACGCGCTCAGCGCGTCCTCAGCACACCAGCGTGACTGCTGAGGACGCGCTGAGCGCGTCCTCAGCAGCGAAGTGGTTAAAAATATTCCCGTTTTAATTAAATATTTATTAAACCGTTTATTCTTTTAATCTGCAGCAAAAAAATCTCTCTATTTTTTAGGATCTTTTAGGCATTTTTGGGGGGTCTTTGGCAACATTTTTCTTCCGATTTTTTTTAGATAGCATGTTTTATTTTTTCTGTAACAGACCTTTTTATTATCATTCATTGGATTTTATATGTCAATTCCAGGCATTTTCGTTCAGTAGTTTTTTCCAAACAGTGTTTCAATTTTGACACTTTCAATAACATTTCATATTCAATTCATATTGGGGTTTATAACCCCGTTCGTCAGCTTGTGGACGGCTGGTCTGCCCTGTGATCGGCGGCTCGGTGTTTTTTTCTGACGTTTTCGGCGTGTTTTTATTTTGCGGCAGGTTTTCCCTACATTTTGGGGACCCTGCTGAAGTCACCGCAGGGTGGGGAACTTTGATTCCCCGAAATGCAGGGAAGCGCGGGGAACTTGTCGGCAACATTTCGGTGCTCTTTGAATAACCCCCTATATAAAAAAATGTAACATAATATATAAATAAAAGTAGCACGAATAACAACGAACATATACAAAATATAACGGATTTGCAGAAGTGGCGGCTGTCCCGTCAGAGATAGATAGAAAGATAAAATATAGGTACATAGTAACATATAATACACAGATTTAATAAATTGTATATATATATATATATGATAGATGAAAGAGAGATAGACGGGTATATATAATACAGACAGATAGAAGGATAGACATAGAGAGATAGTACTAGATACATGGATAAATAGTGAGATAGATCAATCTGTCTATAGATATAGATATATGAATAGACTTCTAGATGGATGAATAGATAGATGGATAGATAGATAGATAGATAGATAGATAGATAGATAGATATGGGATAGATAGATGAATAGATAGATAGATGAATAGATTGATGAATAGATAGATGAATAGATAGATAGATGAATAGATTGATGAATAGATGGATGAATAGATTGATGAATCGATAGACAGATAGATAGATAGATAGATAGATAGACAGACACATAGATAGAGGGATAGATAGATAGGGATAGATAGATAGACAGACAGACAGACAGACAGATAGATAGATAGATAGATAGATAGATAGATAGATAGATAGATAGATGAATAGATTGATGAATAGATAGATAGATAGATAGATGATAGATAGATAGATAGATAGATGAATAGATGGATGGATAGATGAATAGATGGATGAAAAGATTGATCGATGAATAGATGGATAAATAGATGGATAAATAGATGGATGAATAGATAGATGAATAGATAGATGAATAGATAGATAGATTAATTGATAGATAGATGAATAGATTGATAGATAGATAGATGAATAGATTGATGAATAGATAGATAGATTAATTGATAGATAGATGAATAGATTGATAGATAGATAGATGAATAGATTGATGAATAGATAGATAGATAGATAGATAGATAGATAGATAGATAGATAGATAGATAGATAGATAGATAGATAGATAGATGAATAGATGGATGAATAGATAGATGAATAGATAGATGAATAGATTGATGAATAGATAGATAGATTAATTGATAGATAGATGAATAGATTGATAGATAGATAGATGAATAGATTGATGAATAGATAGATAGATAGATAGATAGATAGATGAATAGATGGATGAATAGATAGATGAATAGATAGATGAATAGATTGATGAATAGATTGATGAATACGTAGATAGAAGACGGATGAATAGATAGATAGATTAATTGATAGATAGATGAAAAGATTGATGAATAGATAGATAGATAGATGAATAGATAGATGAATAGATAGATGAATAGATTGATGAATACGTAGATAGAAGACAGATGAATAGATAGATAGATTAATTGATAGATAGATGAATAGATTGATGAATAGATTGATGGATAGGTGAATAGATAGATGAATAGATAGATGAATACATAGATAGATGAATAGATAGATAGATTAATTGATAGATAGATGAATAGATAGATAGATTAATTGATAGATAGATGAATAGATAGATGAATAGATTGATGAATAGATTGATGAATACGTAGATAGAAGACGGATGAATAGATAGATAGATTAATTGATAGATAGATGAATAGATTGATGAATAGATGGATGAATAGATTGATGAATAGATTGATGAATAGATAGATGAATAGATAGATGAATAGATAGATGGATAGGTGAATAGATAGATGAATAGATAGATGAATACATAGATAGATGAATAGATAGATAGATTAATTGATAGATAGATGAATAGATTGATGAATAGATTGATGAATAGATTGATGAATAGATAGATGAATAGATTGATGAATAGATAGATGAATAGATTGATGAATAGATAGATGAATAGATAGATGAATAGATAGATGGATAGGTGAATAGATAGATGAATAGATAGATGAATACATAGATAGATGAATAGATAGATAGATTAATTGATAGATAGATGAATAGATTGATGAATAGATTGATGAATAGATTGATGAATAGATTGATGAATAGATAGATGAATAGATAGATGGATAGGTGAATAGATAGATGAATAGATAGATGAATACATAGATAGATGAATATATAGATAGATTAATTGATAGATAGATGAATAGATTGATGAATAGATAGATAGATGAATAGATTGATGAATAGATAGATGAATAGATTGATGAATAGATAGATGAATAGATTGATGAATAGATTGATGAATACGTAGATAGAAGACGGATGAATAGATAGATAGATTAATTGATAGATAGATGAATAGATTGATGAATAGATTGATAAATAGATTGATGAATAGATAGATGAATAGATAGATGGATAGGTGAATAGATAGATGAATACATAGATAGATGAATAGATAGATAGATTAATTGATAGATAGATGAATAGATTGATGAATAGATGGATGAATAGATTGATGAATAGATAGATGAATAGATTGATGAATAGATAGATGAATAGATGGATGAATAGATGGATGAATAGATTGATGAATAGATTGATGAATAGATGGATGAATAGATAGATGAATTGATAGATGGATAGATGAATAGATCGATGAATAGATAGATGAATAGATGGATGAATTGATAGATAGATGAATTGATAGATAGATGAATTGATAGATGAATAGATAGATGAATAGATGGATGAATTAATAGATGAATAGATTGATGAATAGATTGATGAATAGATGGATGAATAGATAGATAGATGAATAGATGGATGAATAGATGGATGAATAGATAGATAGATAGATGAATAGATCGATGAATAGATAGATGAATAGATAGATGAATAGATTGATGAATAGATTGACGAATAGATAGATGAATAGATAGATGAATAGATGGATGAATTGATAGATGAATAGATTGATGAATAGATTGATGAATAGATGGATGAATAGATAGATAGATGAATAGATGGATGAATAGATGGATGAATAGATCGATAAATAGATAGATGAATAGATAGATGAATAGATTGATGAATAGATTGACGAATAGATAGATGAATAGATAGATGAATTGATAGATAGATGAATTGATAGATAGATGAATTGATAGATGAATAGATAGATGAATAGATGGATGAATAGATTGATGAATAGATAGATGAATAGATTGATGAATAGATAGATGAATAGATGGATGAATAGATAGATGAATAGATTGATGAATAGATAGATGAATAGATTGATGAATAGATTGATGAATAGATGGATGAATAGATAGATAGATGAATAGATGGATGAATAGATAGATGAATAGATTGATGAATAGATTGATGAATAGATGGATGAATTGATAGATAGATGAATTGATAGATGGATAGATGAATAGATCGATGAATAGATAGATGAATAGATGGATGAATTGATAGATAGATGAATTGATAGATAGATGAATTGATAGATGAATAGATAGATGAATAGATGGATGAATTGATAGATGAATAGATTGATGAATAGATTGATGAATAGATGGATGAATAGATAGATAGATGAATAGATGGATGAATAGATGGATGAATAGATAGATAGATAGATGAATAGATAGAAGAATAGATAGATGAATAGATTGATGAATAGATTGACGAATAGATAGATGAATAGATAGATGAATAGATGGATGAATAGATTGATGAATAGATTGATGAATAAATAGATGAATAGATGGATGAATAGATAGATAGATGAATAGATAGATGAATAGATGGATGAATAGATCGATGAATAGATAGATGATAATAGATGATGATTGATGAATAGATTGACGAATAGATAGATGAATAGATAGATGATTGATAGATAGATGAATAGATAGATGAATAGATAGATGAATAGATTGATGAATAGATTGATGAATAGATAGATGAATAGATGATAAAAATAGAATAGATGAATTGATGATGAATAGATAATGAATAGATAGATGAATAGATGGATGAATAGATTGATGAATAGATTGATGAATAAATAGATGAATAGATGGATGAATAGATAGATGAATAGATAGATGAATAGATGGATGAATAGATAGATGAATAGATGGATGAATAGATAGATGAATAGATAGATGAATAGATGGATGAATAGATTGATGAATAGATTGATGAATAGATAGATGAATAGATGGATGAATAGATAGATGAATAGATAGATGAATAGATGGATGAATAGATAGATGAATAGATGGATGAATAGATTGATGAATAGATAGATGAATAGATTGATGAATAGATAGATGAATAGATGGATGAATAGATAGATGAATAGATTGATGAATAGATAGATGAATAGATAGATGAATAGATAGATGAATAGATGGATGAATAGATAGATAGATGAATTGATAGATAGATGAATTGATAGATAGATGAATAGATAGATGAATAGATGGATGAATAGATAGATAGATGAATTGATAGATAGATGAATAGATAGATGAATAGATGATGAATAGATTGATGAATAGATTGATGAATAGATTGACGAATAGATTGATGAATAGATAGATGAATAGATAGATGAATAGATGGATGAATAGATAGATGAATAGATGGATGAATAGATTGATGAATAGATAGATGAATAGATAGATGAATAGATAGATGAATAGATAGATGAATAGATGGATGAATAGATAGATAGATGAATTGATAGATAGATGAATAGATCGATGAATAGATTGATGAATAGATAGATGAATAGATGGATGAATAGATAGATGAATAGATGGATGAATAGATAGATGAATAGATGGATGAATAGATAGATAGATAGATGAATTGATAGATAGATGAATTGATAGATAGATGAATAGATAGATGAATAGATGGATGAATAGATAGATGAATAGATTGATGAATAGATGGATGAATAGATGGATGAATAGATAGATGAATAGATGGATGAATAGATAGATAGATGAATTGATAGATAGATGAATAGATAGATGAATAGATGGATGAATAGATTGATGAATAGATTGACGAATAGATTGATGAATAGATAGATGAATAGATGGATGAATAGATTGATGAATAGATAGATGAATAGATAGATGAATAGATAGATGAATAGATGGATGAATAGATTGATGAATAGATAGATGAATAGATTGATGAATAGATAGATGAATAGATAGATGAATAGATAGATGAATAGATGGATGAATAGATAGATAGATGAATTGATAGATAGATAGATGAATTGATAGATAGATGAATAGATAGATGAATAGATGGATGAATATATAGATAGATGAATTGATAGATAGATGAATAGATAGATGAATAGATGGATGAATAGATTGATGAATAGATTGATGAATAGATTGACGAATAGATTGATGAATAGATAGATGAATAGATAGATGAATAGATGGATGAATAGATAGATAGATGAATTGATAGATAGATATATAGATGAATTGATAGATAGATGAATAGATAGATGAATAGATGGATGAATAGATAGATGAATAGATGGATGAATAGATTGATGAATATATAGATGAATAGATAGATAGATAGATGATAGATAGATAGATGAAAAGATAGATAGATGAATTGATAGATAGATGAATTGATAGATAGATGAATTGATAGATAGATAGATGAATTGATATATGAATAGATTGATGAATAGATTGATGAATAGATGGATGAATAGATAGATGAATTGATAGATAGATGAATTGATAGATAGATGAATAGATAGATGAATAGATGGATGAATAGATGGATGAATAGATTGATGAATAGATAGATGAATAGATGGATGAATAGATAGATAGATGAATTGATAGATAGATGAATTGATAGATAGATGAATGAATAGATGAATAGATGGATGAATAGATAGATGAATAGATTGAATTGATAGATATGATGAATAGATAGATGAATAGATAGATGAATAGATGGATGAATAGATAGATAGATGAATTGATAGATAGATGAATTGATAGATAGATAGATGAATTGATATATGAATAGATTGATGAATAGATTGATGAATAGATGGATGAATAGATAGATGAATTGATAGATAGATGAATTGATAGATAGATGAATAGATAGATGAATAGATGGATGAATAGATGGATGAATAGATTGATGAATAGATAGATGAATAGATGGATGAATAGATAGATAGATGAATTGATAGATAGATGAATTGATAGATAGATGAATAGATAGATGAATAGATGGATGAATAGATAGATGAATAGATAGATGAATAGATTGATGAATAGATAGATAGATAGATAGATAGATGAATAGATAGATAGATGAATTGATAGATAGATAGATGAATAGATAGATGAATAGATATATGAATAGATTGATGAATAGATGGATGAATAGATAGATGAATAGATGGATGAATAGATAGATAGATGAATTGATAGATAGATGAATAGATGGATGAATAGATTGATGAATAGATTGATGAATAGATAGATGAATAGATAGATAGATGAATTGATAGATAGATGAATTGATAGATAGATGAATAGATAGATGAATAGATGGATGAATAGATAGATGAATAGATAGATGAATAGATGGATGAATAGATTGATGAATAGATTGATGAATAGATAGATGAATAGATAGATGAATAGATGGATGAATAGATAGATAGATGAATTGATAGATAGATGAATTGATAGATAGATGAATAGATAGATGAATAGATGGATGAATAGATAGATGAATAGATGGATGAATAGATTGATGAATAGATAGATGAATAGATTGATGAATAGATAGATGAATAGATGGATGAATAGATAGATGAATAGATTGATGAATAGATAGATGAATAGATAGATGAATAGATAGATGAATAGATGGATGAATAGATAGATAGATGAATTGATAGATAGATGAATAGATAGATGAATAGATAGATGAATAGATGGATGAATAGATAGATAGATGAATTGATAGATAGATGAATAGATAGATGAATAGATGGATGAATAGATTGATGAATAGATTGATGAATAGATTGACGAATAGATTGATGAATAGATAGATGAATAGATAGATGAATAGATGGATGAATAGATAGATAGATGAATTGATAGATAGATGAATTGATAGATAGATGAATAGATAGATGAATAGATGGATGAATAGATTGATGGATAGATTGATGAATAGATAGATGAATAGATTGATGAATAAATAGATGAATAGATGGATGAATAGATAGATGAATAGATGGATGAATAGATAGATAGATGAATTGATAGATAGATGAATTGATAGATAGATGAATAGATAGATAAATAGATGGATGAATAGATTGATGAATAGATTGATGAATAGATTGACGAATAGATTGATGAATAGATAGATGAATAGATAGATGAATAGATGGATGAATAGATTGATGAATAGATAGATGAATAGATTGATGAATAGATAGATGAATAGATGGATGAATAGATTGATGAATAGATAGATGAATAGATAGATGAATAGATAGATGAATAGATGGATGAATAGATTGATGAATAGATAGATGAATAGATAGATGAATAGATAGATGAATAGATGGATGAATAGATAGATAGATGAATTGATAGATAGATGAATAGATGGATGAATATATAGATAGATGAATTGATAGATAGATGAATAGATAGATGAATAGATGGATGAATAGATTGATGAATAGATTGATGAATAGATTGATGAATAGATAGATGAACAGATAGATGAATAGATGGATGAATAGATAGATAGATGAATTGATAGATAGATAGATGAATAGATAGATGAATAGATAGATGAATAGATGGATGAATAGATAGATGAATAGATGGATGAATAGATTGATGAATAGATGGATGAATAGATAGATGAATAGATTGATGAATAGATAGATAGATAGATAGATAGATGATAGATAGATAGATAGAATAGATAGATAGATAGATAGATAGATAGATAGATAGATAGATAGATGAATAGATAGATAGATGAATTGATAGATGAATTGATAGATAGATAGATGAATTGATATATGAATAGATTGATGAATAGATGGATGAATAGATAGATAGATGAATTGATAGATAGATGAATTGATAGATAGATGAATAGATAGATGAATAGATGGATGAATAGATTGATGAATAGATGGATGAATAGATAGATGAATAGATGGATGAATAGATAGATAGATGAATTGATAGATAGATGAATTGATAGATAGATGAATAGATAGATGAATAGATGGATGAATAGATTGATGAATAGATTGATGAATAGATAGATGAATAGATAGATGAATAGATGGATGAATAGATAGATAGATGAATTGATAGATAGATGAATTGATAGATAGATGAATAGATAGATGATAGATGATGAATAGATAGATGAATAGATGGATGAATAGAATTGATGAATAGATAGATGAATAGAATGATGAATAGATAGATGAATAGATGGATGAATAGATAGATGAATAGATTGATGAATAGATAGATGAATAGATAGATGAATAGATAGATGAATAGATGGATGAATAGATAGATAGATGAATTGATAGATAGATGAATAGATAGATGAATAGATAGATGAATAGATGGATGAATAGATAGATAGATGATTGATAGATAGATGAATAGATAGATGAATAGATGGATGAATAGATTGATGAATAGATTGATGAATAGATTGACGAATAGATTGATGAATAGATAGATGAATAGATAGATGAATAGATGGATGAATAGATAGATAGATGAATTGATAGATAGATGAATTGATAGATAGATGAATAGATAGATGAATAGATGGATGAATAGATTGATGGATAGATTGATGAATAGATAGATGAATAGATTGATGAATAAATAGATGAATAGATGGATGAATAGATGATGAATAGATGGATAGATGAATTGATAGATAGATGAATTGATAGATAGATGAATAGATAGATAAATAGATGGATGAATAGATTGATGAATAGATTGATGAATAGATTGACGAATAGATTGATGAATAGATATGATGATAGATAGATGAATAGATGGATGAATAGATTGATGAATAGATAGATGAATAGATTGATGAATAGATGGATGATGAATAGATAGATGAATAGATTGATGAATAGATAGATGAATAGATAGATGAATAGATAGATGAATAGATGGATGAATAGATGGATGAATAGATTGATGAATAGATAGATGAATAGATTGATGAATAGATAGATGAATAGATGGATTAATAGATAGATGAATAGATTGATGAATAGATAGATGAATAGATAGATGAATAGATAGATGAATAGATGGATGAATAGATAGATAGATGAATTGATAGATAGATGAATAGATGGATGAATATATAGATAGATGAATTGATAGATAGATGAATAGATAGATGAATAGATGGATGAATAGATTGATGAATAGATTGATGAATAGATTGACGAATAGATTGATGAATAGATAGATGAATAGATAGATGAATAGATAGATAGATGAATTGATAGATAGATGAATAGATGGATGAATAGATTGATGAATAGATAGATGAATAGATAGATGAATAGATTGATGAATAGATAGATAGATAGATAGATAGATAGATGAATAGATAGATAGATAGATAGATGAATAGATAGATAGATGAATTGATAGATAGATGAATTGATAGATAGATAGATGAATTGATATATGAATAGATTGATGAATAGATGGATGAATAGATAGATAGATGAATTGATAGATAGATGAATTGATAGATAGATGAATAGATAGATGAATAGATGGATGAATAGATTGATGAATAGATGGATGAATAGATAGATGAATAGATGGATGAATAGATAGATAGATGAATTGATAGATAGATGAATTGATAGATAGATGAATAGATAGATGAATAGATGGATGAATAGATAGATGAATAGATAGATGAATAGATTGATGAATAGATAGATGAATAGATGGATGAATAGATTGATGAATAGATAGATGAATAGATAGATGAATAGATAGATGAATAGATGGATGAATAGATGGATGAATAGATTGATGAATAGATAGATGAATAGATGGATTAATAGATAGATGAATAGATTGATGAATAGATAGATGAATAGATAGATGAATAGATAGATGAATAGATGGATGAATAGATAGATAGATGAATTGATAGATAGAATGAAGATGGATGAATATAATAGATAGATGAATTGATATAGATAGATGATAGATAGATGAATAGATGGATGAATAGATTGATGAATAGATTGATGAATAGATTGACGAATAGATTGATGAATAGATAGATGAATAGATAGATGAATAGATAGATAGATGAATTGATAGATAGATGAATAGATGGATGAATAGATTGATGAATAGATAGATGAATAGATAGATGAATAGATTGATGAATAGATAGATAGAATAGATAGATAGATAGATGAATAGATAGATAGATAGATAGATAGATAGATAGATAGATAGATAGATGAATAGATAGATAGATGAATTGATAGATAGATGAATTGATAGATAGATAGATGAATTGATATATGAATAGATTGATGAATAGATGGATGAATAGATAGATAGATGAATTGATAGATAGATGAATTGATAGATGAGAATAGATGAATGAATAGATGGATGAATAGATTGATGAATAGATGGATGAATAGATAGATGAATAGATGGATGAATAGATAGATAGATGAATTGATAGATAGATGATGATAGATAGATGAATAGATAGATGAATAGATGGATGAATAGATAGATGAATAGATAGATGAATAGATAGATGAATAGATGATGAATAGATAGATGAATAGATAGATAGATGAATTGATAGATAGATGAATTGATAGATAGATAGATGAATTGATATATGAATAGATTGATGAATAGATGGATGAATAGATAGATAGATGAATTGATAGATAGATGAATTGATAGATAGATGAATAGATAGATGAATAGATGGATGAATAGATAGATGAATAGATAGATGAATAGATAGATGAATAGATAGATGAATAGATAGATGAATAGATAGATAGATGAATTGATAGATAGATGAATTGATAGATAGATAGATGAATTGATATATGAATAGATTGATGAATAGATGGATGAATAGATAGATAGATGAATAGATAGATAGATGAATTGATAGATAGATGAATAGATTGATGAACAGATAGATAGATAGATAGATAGATATGGGATAGATAGATAGATGAATTGATATATGAATAGATTGATGAATAGATAGATGAATAGATGGATGAATAGATGGATGAATAGATGGATGAATAGATAGATGAATAGATGGATGAATAGATAGATAGATGAATTGATAAATAGATGAATAGATAGATGAATAGATGGATGAATAGATTGATGAATAGATAGATGAATAGATAGATGAATAGATGGATGAATAGATAGATAGATGAATTGATAGATAGATGAATTGATAGATAGATGAATAGATAGATGAATAGATTGATGAATAGATGAATAGATAGATAGATAGATGAATTGATAGATAGATGAATTGATAGATAGATGAATTGATAGATAGATGAATTGATATATGAATAGATTGATGAAAAGATTGATGAATAGATAGATGAATAGATAGATGAATAGATTGATGAATAGATAGATAGATAGATGAATAGATATATAGATGAATTGATAGATAGATGAATTGATAGATAGATGAATTGATAGATAGATAGATGAATTGATATATGAATAGATTGATGAATAGATTGATGAATAGATGGATGAATAGATAGATAGATGAATAGATAGATAGATGAATTGATAGATAGATGAATACATAGATAGATGAATAGATAGATAGATGAATTGATAGATGGATGAATAGATTGATGAACAGATAGATAGATAGATAGATATGGGATAGATAGATAGATAGATAGATAGATAGATAGATGAATAGATAGATGAATAGATAGATGAATAGATAGATGAATAGATAGATAGATAGATAGCTAGATAGATGAATTGATAGATAGATGAATTGATATATGAATAGATTGATGAATAGATAGATGAATAGATGAATAAATAGATAGATAGATGAATTGATAGATGAATAGATCCATAGACTGCTAGATCAATGAATAGATAGATTGACCGATGAATAGATAGATGAATAAATAGAATATATCCATAGATAGACTACTAGATCGATGAATAGATAGATCGATTGATGAGTAGATACATTAGATCAGGAGTCAGATATCCTATTAAATATGTGTTTATTGTGACAGGCTGCCAAGCTGACCTAAATCGGAGTGGGTTCTGGGATTATTTCAGTCAACTGACCAGTGAAAAGAATGGTTTGGACCTGCAGAATAACGCAGGAAGAGAAGTCAGGTGAGAGAAGCCCTCCAAATTTAAAATGAATAGGAGAATCTTCCAAGTCCAGTGGATTTGTAAGCAGGAGGCCACATGATTAAGCTGTGTCACCTGTGTATCACTACCAGATATATCTGTATATTGCAAAACATTTCCTTACAGTAATGGCAACCTAATTCTCTTTCCCCACAGTGGCATCAAGGGAAGCTTTCAGCACGGAGTTAATTATGTGGGTAACGTCTTGGGGCCCCTGAAGAGTGGCTTTCAAAAGAGCTTGTACGAGGACTCTGATGGGCTTCGTAGGTTGATTCACACAGAGATACAAGAGCTCCGTAGGAAACTGTACCCGTACATGGATGAGGCCCACCAAAGAATCAGCAGTAACCTGGAGCAGTTACGGAGTCGTATACTACCTTATACTCATGAGCTGAGAAGGCAGGTGGGTTGGGGAGCCCAGGAGCTCCACATACATCTTGGCCCATATAAAGAGGATGAGATGGTCGGGTCAGTAAACAGACTGGCGGAAAACCTCCAGAACCGGATAATCCTGCACACTGGGAGGGTCAAGGAGTTATTCTACCCACTTGCCGAACGTCTACTAGCAGAGATTTATCATGCGGCTGTAGAGTTGCATGGGAACCTCTCTCCTCACACTCAAAGCACTCAGGAGAAACTCAGTCAGCAGGTGCAGGAACTCTCTCAGAAACTGACTCAAAACGCGAAGGACCTCAATGAGAAGATCCACAAGAACCTAAACGAGCTGAAGGAGCAGCTTGTATCCTACCCAAAAGAACTCAAGCAAAGGTTCCCTGAAGGTCAAGAAGCCTCACTAGAACCTGTAGCACCCTACGTGGAAGAGATGGCTGCCCAGGTACAGAGGGAGGTTGAGGAATTCCACAAGAGCACCCAGAAGCAGATTGAAGACTTCACTCGCCTCATCAACCTGGAAACCGAGGAGCTACAGCACAAATTGTCACCAGCTTCATGGGACACCCATGGCAGTATCAACTCAGTTGACGATGTCCAGGAGAAACTAGACTCCTTGTGGAGGGAGATATCACAGTCTCTTAGCACGAGATAAACAAATTTGAGGGCACCTATAATACCATAGTTGTATAAAGGTCCATAACACCCTGTGAGATGGACCGAGAAACCTGAAGATCAGACCAATTGCATGACACCGGGACATGTTTACCATCCAAGTATCTCAGCTTTCTAAGTTAGATGTTGAATGGTCCTGTACAAGAAACAGGAGATATTGATACTTTCCTTTCTAAGGAAGATGTATATAGTCCCTTTCCATGGTTGGGGTAGATAAGTACAAAATGATAATAAATGTGTGTGTATCAAATGACTCTAACAGTGTGGAAGCCATTGTATATGAAGGGTTGAGTTGGAAGGTGGAGATAAGTGGATATAACCCAAAATGTAAATAAAAGGAGGACTTTAAAAAATAAAACCTTCAATAAAAAGACCTCAACGGCTTTCTTTAATTGTGTCGAGAAATAAATGGAAGACTTGAGGAACCATAAAATGAACCAAGGTTTCATGCCTGGGTCAGGGTATTCGTAAAAGCAAGAAAGGAGGTTGCACATTGAATGGGTTATCCTGTTGGGTGCTCATGGACCTCCAGGGTGGCTCAAACTCATGTAGAGCATTCAAACGAAAATAGAAAATCCAGGTACTTCAAAAAAGCAGAAAAATAATGGGAACTGAACATCACAGGTTCCTACTTAAGAGTTCCCACCTGACTTTCCCACTAAAATTAAATATGGTGTCTTAAATTTGCGATACTATCTTTGGGAATGAAGGAACAAAGATTGGGGCAGGTTTTCTCTGCTCTCCTATCGCCCCCAAGACCAGTGATGAGTGACATTGGCTGTAACACTCCCAATGTTTCCAAAGTACATGACCCAGGATGCTCTGTTAATTACACGGGTCGCCTCATCGGAAATATGGTTTGAAGGTTGGAAGCCAAACGTTACTCTCGCTGCTCTGGAGAGGTGATCGAGTGCTTTGCTGCACCTTCACCAATATTTTTGATGATATTTATGAAAATGAAAGTGTAAATTGTTCTCAGTGTAACATTTAAACACAGTTACAAGATACTTTCTAGACCCTGACTGACCATTTTCTTCACTAAATACATATTAGATACTAAAAAAAAAGGTGCTGTTAATAAACATTATAATAAAGCAAAACATCACGCGTGACCATTAATGTGATATATAGCTGGGGCGGCAGTGGCGGCTGGTGACATATCAAGTTGGTGGCCGGGACGCCAGACTGGAAACATGAATGTTTTGAATAGAAATATATTATGACACCACTACCTCCAAAACATCTGAACGATCCCATATATAGGGAATAAACCTTACAGACATTATTAAGGGGTTATTCTGAGAGAGCCGATCTGGCACAGAAATGGCACCGAACGGGGAATTTCCCCATACGGCGACATTTCAGGGCCGTTTGGCTATTCAGAGGGCAGGCAGTTTACCAAATTTTGGAGAACTGCCAGCATGTACGATGCCTGTTCGAAGGCAGTGAAATCCCCCATAGAGAAGCAATGGTTAATCTATTCACAGACACCGAACAGCAGAGAAAAGTTGCCGAAATGCCCTGCTGTTCGGTGTTTTCATTCGGCAAGTTTATTCAGGCGAATCCCATAGGTTTCAATGTTAAAAATATTCCCGTTTTAACACAATATCTAATAAACCGTTTATTATTTTTATCTGCAGCAAAAAGTCTATTTATTGATTTTTTTAGGATCTTTTAGGCATTTTTCAGGATTTTTTCAGCAACATTCATTCCTGTTTTTTATCTAAGAGTTTTTTCTTTTTTCTGTAATAGACCTTTTTATTATCATTCATTGGATCTTATGTGTAAATTCCAGGCATTTTCGTTCAGTAGTTTTTTTGCAAACACCGTTTCAATTTGGACACTTTCAATCATTTTGTTTTTTGTCTTGTTACTTTCTTTCTACCCCGATCGTCAGCTTGTCGGCACTGTGTTTGGCGGCTCGGCAGCTTTTTTCCGGACATGTTCGTGCGGTTTTTGCAGCAGTTCCGGTGGGTTTTCGGTGGGTTTTCCCTGCAGGGCGGGGAAGTTTGATTCCCGGAAGTTCAGGTAAGTGCTGGGAACGAGAGAGAAATGTCGGCGGCATTTGGGTGCTTTCTGAATAACCCCCTTAGATTTAATGTGGAACAATTCAATCACACAACAATAGAATTAAAGTTATTAATTACTAGCCTTTATGTTGTTCAAAAGGAATCTCTAAATGTCTAGATCAGGGATCTTCTCAAACTCTGACTCTCCCAGAAATTTCTGAACTACAACTCCCATGATTCTCTGGCCATCTATTACATTCTAAGAATTCTGGGAATTGTAGGAATCGGCATCTGGAGGGGCAGGAGTTTGAGATCCCGGATCTAGACTACAAAATACCTATGCTAGGCACATCCCCATAAACACTGACAGGATAAATATATTTGCTCCAATATATACACCGCGGCTGATGACTGCACATGTAAATGATGATGCTCCTCGGAAACCACTGGGCGGCGCTGTCATCTGTTTATCCTCCCTGGAGGTCTAATTTTTTTCAAAATTTCGTGTCTTAAAGCGTCTCACTTTTTTTTTAAAGGATACGTGTTTTTGTACATAGTTAGCCTGTAATAATTAGGAATCACGCACTGAAATCCGTGAAATCAAGAGTCCTTACTGGTAAAATCCTTTATAAATAAATAAATAAAAAATAAATAGTAAATACACTGAGTCCGATAAAGTTTGAAACACGAAATAATAATTTATTATCCCAAAAATAATTATCCAAAATAATGCAAATAAATGATATTCAATAAAATACAACAAAAAACACTGAAATCTGTCTGAGAACAAGGGTGAGACGATGTATGGTCTATTTCTTATCCTGTAGTGCCACCTAGTGGCCGTTCATAAACATTACATTGTATAATCCAAAATGAAAAATGTAAAAAAGATTCCTTTTATGATAGCCCCGCCCCCCTGCATCATGTGACTCGCAGGGAGCCATCCAGGACGCAGCTCGCCGCGTTCACACTGCGGGGACAGCGAGGGAGCAAGGAGGAGGGGAGTAAACATTCAGCCCGAGTGTGGCTCGGGGTTACCGTTCGCAGTAGCGAAATTTAACCCCGAGTCACACTCGGGAATACCGCCATGGAGGTTAATCTACTGGTTAGGGGAAAATAGAAGAGAATGGGGTCACAGAGGGACTGTAAGCTGTTGGTTACATTTTTTGTAACAGTGTAACCCATGATATAAACATTAACAGGGTTATTCAAAGAGATCCAAATTGCTGGAGAAAGGTAACCGAACGCTGATTTCTTGGCCTTTCTTGGCCATTCGGCTATCCAGAGAGCAGGCAATACGTCAAATCCTTGCGAATTGCCTGCACATACGGTGCCTGTTCGGTACCTGTTCGAGGGCAGTGAAATCCCCATAGAGAAGCAATGCTTCGTCTATTCAGAGAACACAAACCAGCTGTGAAAACTTGCCGAAATGCCCTGTCATTCGGTGGTTTAATTCGGCAGGTTTATTCAGGCGAATCCCATAGGCTTCAATGTTAAAAATATTCCTGTTTTAATCAATATCTAATAAACCGTTCATTATAAAATTCTGCAGTAAAGAGTCTCTTTATTTATAGATTTTGTAGGATATTTTAAGCATTTTTGTGAATTTTTTTTTAAGTTTACTTATTTTTTCTGTAACAGCCCTTTTTATTATTATTCATTGGATCATATGTAAATTTCAGATATTTTCGCTCAGTAGTTTCTTTTGCAAACAGCGTTTCACTTTTCTGTTTTTCTAATTTAGGCTAGGGTCAGACTGAGGCAGTGCGAACGCGCGTGCAGGCGCACTTAATCACGGCCGCACTAGCAGCAGATGCCGGGCAATGACGGCCAATATACGAAGTACGGTCGCACAAAAGTGCGGCCGCGCAACGCAAGCGGCAAACAAACGCATTTTTTCGAGAACGTGAAACCACTAGTACTGTCGTACAGAGTGCGCTGCGTCCGCTAGCGGCGTGTGTGCGTGATTAGGAGACGTCAGACGCTGCTAATGTCCGGCCAACATAACGTCCAGACGCAAAAAGTGTTTTATTGATGATCCGTACAAAATCACGGACGAAAATGCGCATAGTATGACCGCTATCGCGTACTCCGTGAAAAAATGCGTCTATTCGTTCGAACGCACTTTTTCACAGACAACGTAAAAATCCGTTCGTCTGACCCTAGCCTTACTCACCTCACTCTGCGGTGTCGGCTTTTTACGGCGGCTGCGCTGCGTGTGATCGGCTCCTGCTCGGGTTTTTCCCGGCATGTTCGGCGGGGCTAATCGAGATGTTTTTACGGGTTTCGATGTGCATTCGCCTGGGTTTTGCGGTTAGTTATTGGCGGGTTTGCGGTAGCTTTTCCCTGCAATTCGGGGACCCTGTGGTGCTTGCTGAATACGCCGCAGGGTCACCGAAATGGGATCGGCAAAACGAACCGAATTGAAGAGAATGAAAAGTCACCGAACGTGTGGTGACTTTTCGATTCTCTTTGAATAACCCTGTATATGTTTATTATTTACATTCCATGATGGGTTGGATATTTTATATACAAGAAAATAGATCTTGTGATCACAGTTTGTGACAAAATCTCTATAATAAATAAATATATACATAATATGTAACAGGGGTCTCCT